>OX453068.1:6295464-6893046 GCA_949699795.1 Spicauda simplicius
CTGGTAACCACACCCTTCCATCGAAAGGCAAGAAATGCTTCACGTTACAAATAGGTGTGGCGGTGGTACTTCCCCGGTCGAACTACACTGGTTCTACCACCTGCAATGCAGTTCTAAATAATTTCATCAATTACCAGTATGTAAGCTCTGTATCCTACTTCAACATAAATTTTGAAGAGTGCAACCCTTAAAAAATTGACACTAATACGATTTTGTGTCAAAACACAATTGCAGTTCATAAAGACAAAGTAACAAAATCTTATATAAATTATGCCGCCATCAATCATTACAGCATAGACCCTACACAACCAGTAGTAAAATTGCAAAAAGATTGAATTTATTAAATTCCTTACTCGATTAAGATCCCAATTAAGGCGACTGTCGATGTCGGTTGGAAACAAAAAAGCTGCAATAAGGGAAATGTCTCATCACTGAAGAGTTAGCGAATTCAATTAAGAGCTAAGTTAGTTACAATTTATTATACTCGCTTTTTATTGAGTAACAGAAACCGGCTTACGTTTCATTTAATAAATGCAACATATTAGAACCTGAAGCAAAAGCTTGATTCAGAGTTAATCTTGTCGGATTTGCTACTGAAATAAATGGAAAGAATATCGGACTTACTTAATATCCTTTGAATACGTCACAGTTTTTTAATAATACTACAGACTGAAAATTTCAAAGGAAATTAAATGTGCTCTTTAGTATTTAATATTGTTGCTTTTTGAATGGTAAAGAAAGATATCGGGTGAAAACGTAGTCTCCTAAAATTTACTAACTAGTAAAATACTATACGTAACTTTTTAACTTTAATGGGGGCCTTAAAAACTAAGTTTTGTGTGTGTATTTTTAACCGACTTCCAAAAAGGAGGAGGTTATCAATTCGTCTGTATTTTTATTTTTTTTTTTTTTTTTTTTTTTTATATTTGTTACCTCATTTCTCCGGACTGGGTGAACCGATTTAGATGATTTTTTTTTTATTTGAAAGGTAGTGCGTGTCATAGGGTCCCATTTTTTTTTAGTATTTTTTTGACTAGGGCATCCATAAGAAAAACGCATAAGTCTTAAATTTGCATTTTCAATGTACGCGATAAATGTATGAATAACTCAATATCCCGCCAACCGATTTTGATGATTCTTTTTTTATTAGAAAGGATGTACTCCAGGGGTAGTCTGATAAGAGTTTGATAAGGTTCTAATCATAGGATCTTCAACTTTTTGGAGCAAAATAATAAAATGAGTGATAGTCGGCCGAACCTTAGCTGGAGAAGTCCAATTGAGTAAAATATAGAATAAAATTACTATGTAGGTATTTACTATGAAAAATTTGACCTTCAACTCTTCAATCCTGATGATGCAGGGGTACTGCTAGCCTGAACTATAAAAGTTGGTCGTTTGATGTTTGCGAATATATAATGAAATTGTTAAGCAAATTCATGGAACAAAAATTTGACCTTCAACTCCTCAACCCTGATGATGCAGGGGTACTTAAAGCCAAAACCATAGGAATAAGCCATTTGGTGCTTACGTATATGTTATAAGATTACTGAGCAAAAACATAAGATGAAAAATTTGACCTTCAACTCCTCAACCCTGATGATGGAGGGGTACTTCAATCCTAAACCATAGAAGTTGGCAATTTGGTGCTTACGGTTATGTAAAGAAAATACTAAGCAAAAATATAAAATCAAAAATTTGACCTTCAACTCCTCAACCCTGATGATGAAGGGGTACTTCAATCCTAAACCATAGGAGTTGGCAATTTGGTGCTTACGGTTATGTAAAAATAATACTAAGCAGAGGCACAAAATTAAAATTTTGACCTTCAACTCCTCGACCCTGATGATGAAGGGGTACTTCAATTCTAAACCATAGGAGTTGGCAATTTGGTGCTTACGGGTATGTAAAAATAATACCAAACAGAGGCACAAAATTAAAATTTTGACCTTCAACTCCTAAACCCTGATGATGCAGGGTACTGCAAGCCTGAGCCATAGAAGTTAGCCACCTGGTACTAACGTATATGTTATAAGATTACTAAGCAACAATATAAGATGAAAAATTTGACCTTCAACTCCTCAACCCTGATGGTGGAGGGGTACTTCCAGAGGGGGCGCCCTGTTTGTATGAATTGTAAAAGTGTTTTATGTTTAATTTTTGTGAATATGTAGATGCACAAAGCAAACTTAGAGGCTTTATTTAAATACAAACATAAAAATATAGTCACTAAAAAGTGTAAAATAAAAACTTTTTAACAAAAAATATCTACCGACTTCCATGTCACAAAAAAGTAAAAAATAATTTAAATATATTTTGGTCTAGAACATACTCAGTACTTAGTACATAGTTCTGAAGTCGGTGCTCAATATAGGACGTAGTTACCGTCGTCCAGCGAAATATGTCGAGCACCGACTTCAGGACTATGTACTAAGTACTGAGTATGTTCTAGACCAAAATATATTTAAATTATTTTTTACTTTTTTGTGACATGGAAGTCGGTAGATATTTTTTGTTAAAAAGTTTTTATGAATCAAACATATTTTCTATATTTGTTAAAGCTATCACGCGTACAAGGGGTCCGATTATAGTTGGATGAACATTGATTATTTTGTTAGAATCAATCAATTCTTCGGTGATTATATTCTTAGGTTTTAAATAAAACAGACATATCGTATCAGTAGCGTACTTCTCATTATACTTTAACATATGATTTTCTTCAGCGATAATTTCCAAAGTAAGGTCAAAAATATATTTTTGAATATTCGCTCATGGTACGATATGTGCCGAACTGTCTCAAAAATAAATCAAAATCGTGAGTTGCGTGTTGTGTGTCGTCACGCAATGAATGTTAAGGTATTTTTATTTGTGGCGCGGTATTCACGTGAAATGTGTGGAGGTACTGGTCTGCGAGCCGCAAGAGCCGCGGTCGTCCAAACATTGCACGCCAAATTGTTACACACGGGCGTTTTTACCAGTGTCATACAGGTGTAAAATAACAGCGGTACAAATGGTTGTTTATAAAATATCTCGATTATTATATTTATTTAATTTATTGGTAAAATTGATATAAATTTGCGGTTTAATTTTTCACCAACGTAATAAAATGTGCGTAAATTATTTATTCCCACAAAGTTAATTTTATTAATCTGCATTATTATGGACGCAGGTATCGCAGCAACTACTACCCCGTATTATCTAAAGTCTGTGTCTAGTCCATAGAACATTGTAAATTTTTTACAATTAACATAAAGCAGATCGCCGCAGTGGTGGCGGCTGGATGTCGGCACCCGTCCGATCCAACACAGGTGAGTCACGAAACAACAAATGTCTCTGTCTTCTTACAAAGCCATCGATCTCACGATGTCCATGTAGGAACATCGACATGACGCCTCTGACCCACCGAGGTTAGGCAACGGCCTACTCAAGGCCGCCGCCGGCACGGCCTAGTGCTTGGCTACAGAGGACTGTAGCCGTGGCCTTCGAAGTGGGAACCTAAATACCAGCGGTGGTGCGATTAAACAATTCCTTATGATTCTCATTACGGGCAGTCACCACGGTGTCGTCTGCGTAACAAATCACGCCAACATCCGTGGAGCTCCTCATAACACCTAGTCGTAGCCGATATTCCACAGAAAAGGTCCCACATATTCGATAACTCATTAATTTATCACAAATTAAGAAACATTTAACTTCTGTTAGTCTCCTCTAAGCTTTAAATTAATTTTAAAAATTGTTATGTTTTCATTTTTATCATTTCTCTTTTACAACTCCAACTAGTCATAAATCTAAAACTTAGTTTAAATCCGAACTACAAGCTTAGATTAAAATCTGATATACATAAAAATATACCTACTTAAAAATACTAAAAATAACCTAATAAATTATAAAACACCAATTGTACACATTTATGTCAGAGCAACTGAACTTTAAACATGGCGTTCAGGCCGCTCGTTCGCCCTAACCATAACCGCAAGTGGGCCAAACTCTGGAACAGATTAAAACTTGTGATGAATCGCTATTTTCGTTACCCGCACTTCTACTTCTGGATACGAGGAATTTACTTTATGTGTGAAAATGTAAATACGAGAACTTCGTCGCTTGCCAAGGAAATCGCGTCGAGTGTTGACAGAGACTTGTCGGCTTTCGTAGTGGATTATTTGAAGGATTTGCTTAATGTTATGCGTTTGTTTGTGCAAAGGATTAGTGAAAGCCAATGTTTATGTTTGCTTGAATCGCGAACCGTTTTATCCATTGAAGTATCGTCGTCCTTTGCCTCATACGTTACCGTACTTCGATCGTAGGAATAAAATAGGTACAATAATATTTTTATAAGTACTTTGATAAATAGCGGTGTTAAGTTGGCCCTCAATATACTGCTACATGAATGATATGATTACCTGTCAAAAATATGGTCAACCCATTTCTGTCCCACTAGTGGGCACGGATCTTCTCTCAGAATGATGTTTTAGGCCGTAGTTGGGTGGACCGCGATGGCAAAGTGCGAATTGGTGGACTTAATACAACTCCGAGACCTTATTTTTAAAGAACTCTCGGGTGAAGAACACTAATTAATATAGGTGCAGAGGCTAGATCTTATATGGGAATATTGTAATAAGCATAATTATTTAAAAAATGCGGTTACTTAATCTGTCTTTGCATAATAGAGTGTTAATTTTTTTCTAGCCTTGTTGTGATTTTCTGATCAAAATTGTAACATAATTATCTCTTTTAATCATTTATCTCAAAATAAGCCTCGTATAAACTGGAGAGGCATATATCATAGATTATACATACAAGGGATATCCTACAGCTAAAGGGAGATTACCTCTATAGCCAATGTCGGGTATGATTAATGATTTCGCTAATGTTCGGGACTTACTGGATCTAGACAAATGTCAGCAGCTAAGGTCAGGCTACGAACATTAAAGGTGTCTCGTGGAAACGATATTTCACTTTACAAAAGGGACTTTGACCTAAATATCCATTCACATAAAGTGACTGGTCGGTTTTGTTTGCACTAGATGTTTCGTGGACTTATGTTTGTATTGATAAATTAGTTCTTCGAATTGCTGTTTGCACCTTGTTGACGGAAAATTAATGACCATTTAATAAGAAAAAGTTCGCTAACTTCTCATTATAGTATACAACGAAACTACATGATATGAAAGTAGATATTAAAAATATAATAATATTAAATATTGTATAAAATTATTAAAAATTGCACGCCCATAGGGTATATACAGCTGAAACAATATTTGTAAATACCATCGCTTAATGTACCTGTATTTATGCAATAAAATACTGATTACTGATTACAATAAAACGGAGAATAATAAAATATAAATAATAATAATTTAGTTACAGCTTCGTGTTGTATTCGCCAATGTTATTCCCAAATTAATTCAGCGTAGTTAATTGCATATCAATATAATTATTTCATATAAATAATATCAAAAACATGATACGAACAAAATTAATTAGAATTAGATGAGTTAAACGTCCACCAATTCGCACTTGGCCAGCGCGGTGGACTATGGCCTAAAACTATCTCATTCTGAGAGAAGACAAAGGGTTGTACCCCAGATGAGTTAAAAACGATGCTTTATGTAATTTGTTTGTTTGCATATGTATGTAAAGGTAACCTCATCATTCAAGTAAGGACGATAAAAAATAAACTGTAATATACAAAATGAAATTGGATATAATCCAATAATTGACAAATAGCATAACAACACAATAAACGATTATATACCAGAACTTGCAATAAAACCTAGTTTTACTAGCGCAAATGATGTTAAGACGCACAATGGATCATCAATCGAGACATAAACCTCGGTAATAGCGGTTTCAAAGACAGAACACCACTAAATTGTACGTATCGCCATTAAAAATCGACAGAAATAAACGATGCACTATTTTGCTTACAATACCACATTCTTAAGAGCTTGGACGTCGGACATTAAATAGTACAAAGGCACAATACGGTGTAATTGCAAATGATTCAGTGTCTCATATACAGTGTGTCCGTTTCACTACCATTTACGTCGCCCACGTTCAAATAGACGGGATAAGGTGCACCGCAAATGTACTAAAGGGATCAGAGCTGAAAATATAGCCAGATAAGCTATGATTAAGGTTTGGGTCGCAATCTTATGTTTCGAAGTTCCGGGACTTTATGTTTCACGGAACCTTGAGATTGTCAAATCTTTCCAAGCCCTAGAATAGCGTGAACTGAAAAACATTACTTTTATAAAATTTTACTAGCAAAGGACCGTGCAGACTACTTGATAGTAAACGATCACTGTCGCCTGTAATTTGTAGCTTATATACTTAGATCAGAGGCGCTACTTAAAGGCTATCACAGATGTGTTGCCACTTGACGATTGCGTATGTTGCCAGAAATGTACATCAGTAAGGATTCACAACTTTGCAATCGAACTATACTCAATCTACCACTCTATGCAAAAAAGCAAAATTGTCCATACAATTTATGTTATAGAATTCAGTCTTATCAAGCCTATAGTTATTCAGCGTTAACTAATTATTATCTCACTGCAGAGCAAGAGTCTCCTCCCAGAATGAAAGAATTATAAGCCATACTCCACTGCACTGGCTAAATGCGGACTGGTAGACTTCAAACACCTTCGAGAACTTTTTTAGAAAACTCTCAGGTGTGTGAGGTTTCCTTACTATGTTGTTTTTATACTTAATTATCAATTAATTTTCAATACGTATATGATTTTCGAAGAGTCAGTTCCTGGGATTCAAACAGCGAACGCTCAAAAGGCCATATTTCAACAATTACGCTATCAATGCTCTATTCGTCTTCAATTATTTTTCAATTACTTAACCTAAACTTGACAAAACATATTTTGAGGCCATTATTGCATATAAACAGCGACATCAAAGGCCCAAGTGTCAAAGTAATACTTAATAAACATATCGTCATTTTGCCAACCTTAATCAGATGGTAGGCAGTATGCGGTGGGCCCTATAGCCGTATTTTGCTCACCATAATCTCGATTCATATTTTCGTTTGTTTATAGCTTCAGTAACTCGCTTTTATCGGTTCAACATTTGTGTTTTGTGGGCGTATTATTTATTCTTGAAATTTCTTAATCTCCTTCCTTTGTTTATATTTTGAGATTCGTTATCTTATTTATTTCAAGCTGCCTGCAATAAATAGGGAGATAAGAGAAAATCAAAATTCTTCGGCTAAATGTAAGTAAACAAAAAAGGCAATTGCTTATAAATATCTGTGATATTTTTCAGTAATATCCTGACTTAATAAGGTAAGTCGTCCTATAAACTCACAATTAAGTACTTTAGAGCTAAGTATGTAAGCTTAAAGTAAATATTTATAGGGACCTGAAACATGTAGAAAAAACATTTGTACGCTTCAAGTACTAACTTATATTGGCGTTTGATCAAAGTACATTGCAAGGTGTGGCCAAAATCAAAAATATAAACCAACTTCGGTAAAATACCTTAACACCAGAGTAAGATAAGTGTCGTACACCGCCACACCAATTTCTAGCGTAAAGCAGTACTTCTATTTTAGTGTAAGGGTGCATTTGCCAGCTTACTTTCATGTATCTTAGTCTTCGATAGCAGCAACGTACCTGTGCTTCACTTCATATCAAACCCTTATTTATACGAATTTGATTACAGTAGTCCATGGGCGGCAGTGACTTTATCATCAAGTGGACTGCATGCTCGTTCAATTGTAAAAAACAATAAGAATGTTCTGAATTATGTACCTTTATTTTCTTATAGTATTTCGCTTTTCCGTGACAATAACTGATAATTATAACATCCACAATAATTTCACCAAGGCTCTATAATTGCATTAGCGATAAAGTCTTTTTCTAAAAAAATGGTAATTAATTTCTAATTCTATAAACAACGCGTTTTGCAATTAAAATTCAATAATTTGCGATTAATGTAATAGTTATTCAGAAATACAGTTAACATTTAGTATCGCAGCGCTATTAAAGCATAATTATTACAATTGCTATAAAGTATTGTATTAGGTATACCAAGCAAAGTGGCGAATAAATTTAATGATCAGTAACCGTAAGAAATTGCAATTCGTAAATCTTTTACTACAGATAAACGTTCACTGAGATACAAGTAATTACTCTTAGTCATTAAAGATGCGTTTAATTGTACTTACTATCAATTTTATGGGCAATAGGAAGTACTGAACTTATAAAATGATCATAATATTCAAGCAAGGGTCATATAAAAATATAGCTGTTTTATGATTTATGACTGATCTCTTTCGTCAACCCATTATTGTCCCACTGCTGGGCACGGGTCTTCTCTCAGAATTAGAGAGTTTTAGGCTATAGTCCACCGCGCTGGCCAAGTGCGAATTGGCGGACTTCACAAACCTCCGAGAACTTTTTTTTTTAATTCTCGGGTGTGTAGGTTTCCTAAGCATGTTTTCCTTCACCGAAAAGCAGTGATAATTAATTTCTAATACGTACATAAATCAGTTGTGCGTGCCTGGGTTTGAACCTCAGACCTGTCGATTGACAGGGCAAGTTTCAACCATTAGGCTATCGCTGCTCTAATATACTGCAGTAATATACGATACATGAAGTTGCAGGATTTATCAAGAGGCATGAATCCAGCTGAAGATATCCAAAGTTGCTAGGGGTTGCAAAGGAAGTACGTTTACGTTATCAATATTACCATATTACCAGCCACTGCAGTTCTTTTTTTTGCGCCCAGATAAAGTTACAAATGGGCTACCCTCCATGCGGAGAGTCAATGGCGCCAAAAGTCAATTACAAATGCTGCTCTCGGCGATTTAAAAAAATTGTCCTGTGTGACCTGACAACCATATCATTTTTTCGAAATGCAAGAATAAGTATGGCTGTGGTAACCTCTTCGGATGTACTAGATATTGGAAAATAATAAAAGATCGAATAATAACAAATTCATATACTTAAATCATATGCTTCTTAAGAAGAAGAAGGCGTTGCAAGAATAATCTCGAACTCAAACACAAAAAAGAATTTTGCATTTTAAAAGATGAAAGCGGAATCAGGATAACGTAATAGTTACGTAAATGATACAATAACTTTAGTTCACAACAAATTAAAGCGAAAGTTTAACGATAATGACAATGTATAATACCCAACAAAAACTATAAATATCCGACTTAGTGCACTTTACATCAAACTGTTTCAATACTAGAAATATAGTACCAAATAAATACCAACAATTGTAATAAGGCGGTACTTTCACATGGTTTGTGCCACCGTTAAAGTTATAAGGCTATTTACACCACACGACCTAAATGATACGATAACGATGCGACAGGTTCATATAGAATTTTAAATAACAGGAATCTCAAACTTTCTTCGATGCCATGCCTGCATGATGATGCATTGCCCAATTTATTTTGTACATTCTAGTTTTATGAATAAATTAAAAAAAAAAAACATGACTGTACTTCATATTATAAAAGAGACATAGTAAATCTTAAAACATAGTTTCGCCATAAACTATATATCATAACTGCCAGTAACATATTTAAGAAGTATTTTTCCATATTCTTGAAAAGTTACATAAAAAATATCATTTTTGCTTTATTAATTAACTTTTTCAAATAATTACTAAGTTACCGTGGTAATTATCTATCTGTATATAATCTTAATATTCGATTCCTGGAGCTATTTCGCGGAAAAGAATGTAAGTAACATTTAGATACGATTCTAGTTGACGATCTTATTTAAAAACAAATATCAATCAAAACAAATATCAATCAAAACAAATATTAATAAGTTTCAGTTTCGACAAGGACCACGTCTTAAAAATAAACTAGCACTGATTCCAACTCGGACACATCAATTAAACCAAAGCTTTTACGGAAGAGCGCCAATTATATATAACAGAATACCAGAGTCCATACGATGCCACAAGAACATCAATATATTCAAAAATAAATTAAAAACATATTTATTAGATAAATGTTACTATAGTGTAAACTCTTTTTTAAGTGATAACAGTGATCGGTTAAATTTGTGAACTTGTGTATAAGTTTAAGTGCTGTTTAATAATCTGTGGACACAATATCTAGTGACATTTATTATTACTATTACTTATAATCCATTAAAATTACTTTTTTCATTAATTTATACTTGAAAGATTTACTTTAATTTATATTTGTAAGCCACTCAGTGGCAGAATAAGCGAACAAAAATGTTTGAATACCAACTGTACATAATTAGGTTACCTTATTCACAAATAAATTGATTTGATTTGATTTGATTTGATTTGAACAAAAAAAGCATTAACGCTAACATTTTACAAACCCACGACAATACGTCGTGGGCAAGTGTCGTGATCGTATTGGAAGGAGCGGCTCGAAGCACCGTTAAGGCTGGCCCACACACATTCGGTTAAACACCTTATTTATAGCCCACTTGCACTGACCTTTAATAGTAACGCGCTATAGAAATGCTCCCAACTTGACTATCGAATGACTTAAACCAATCACATCTTTATTCACAGAAAGATTATTATGAGCTTTTAAAGCAACTTAAAAGTAGCGACGATATTCTGTTTAAATCAAATCGTACCCACAATATGTAAATGGCATTTATTGAAAGAATTTTTTGGTTGAAAAATACTTCTGACGTATGGATAAGTTACATAATGAGACGACCATCTTAGAATTCAGAAGTGACATCTTATTTGTTATTGACTACGATAAAAGCCCTGTTTCATATTCAGTTAAGTAATATGAGTAATACATGAAGGCAGTTTTCACTTACTATATGGGCTGCATGCTGGTTTTCTACTAAGCTATTATTTGTAAGATAGAAGGTGTATGGTTCTACCAAAGAGGTATCACAGGCAACCCTTTTCTAGCGTGAAGCAGTTCCTAGCGTTTCGATGAAAAAGTGCAGTAGCCCACTTTTTATACGAGGCAACAGTCTTAGTCTTTGCTAGTAGTAACGCATCTAGAGTTGAAGGTGGTAGAACCAGTGTAGTTCGACCGGGTAAGTACCACGGCCACACCTATTTCTAAAGTGAAGCATTTCTTGCGTTTCGATGGAGGGGTGTGGTTGTCAGCACATTTACACAAGGCGACCATCATAACCCTCGGTAGTAGCAACGCATCTGTGATTAACTTCAGATGGAACCCATGCTCTGTATGAAGTTGATTACAGATGTCCATAGGCGGCAATGACCACTTACCATCAGGTGGACTGGACAAAAAAAAAGCTATGCACTAGCTTAAAAAAACTTTCTAGTCTATACATTTTCCAAGAACATTACTTCGCAAGTACCTACAACGCATCCGTTGTATTCGTGTACCGGATATACCGCACCATAACGCTCTGTCGTGACATTAAATACACATTTCTGACCGTTTGTATTCATTTGGATTCGTAAAACCGGTAAGTTACTTTCGTGGAATCGTATTTTGAACTAGCTTCCGTATACTCGGTTCTTGTGCGCCTGAGTTATAGTTAGCTTAAAATATTTAAAGTACATAATGATGTAACTATGCACTCAAAATTTTAAATAAAAATCTGTCAAATTGTTCAGTGTTTTTCAGAATTAACATGTTAATTCATGTAAGTTCAAAATGCAACGGGAAAAGGTATAAGCTCAAAAAACGTAAGATATGAATATTTAAGTAATGATTTAGGTTCTTAATCATATACTATGCTGGATTGAGATTGTATAACTTTACCACTTTACTTCCAACTTATTGAGATTAGAATAACTTCACTGTTGACGGGCGGAACATGCGTTATCATCCAAATTAAACATGTATTTAAAACTTCAGTCGATTGGGATGAACTTATCTAAAAATCAATTACAAGATTTGAAACTAACAGGACAAGTTAAAAGAAAACTGTATAAAGCACGTACGGCAAGTGAGAGAAACCTATTAATATATATATTACTATATTACGATGTATAAAAACTTATAAATAAATAATAAACGTGACATTTCAGCTATACGACTACAGAAATACAGTTGAAATACCTATGACCCTTTCCCCTATAGAGTCAGTCCTAAGCATCTAGGATTAACCTCAATGGCTGCTCTATAAACCATTTATGCCTAACAACGTTATATCCGTTGTATTTCGGTTTTAAGCTAAATAAACTGGCGTAACTGGCACAAAGTGGTCCTAATGTGGCTTACCAAATGGAAAGCTCTTACTGTTACCTAATGCTGTTGTTAGAACTAGTCTAAATTTTGTAAGTCTGTTTTCAGGTGGATTTAGGGAAATAATGACTAATTACTTAGATTGAAATAGAAACTGTGGTGGTACAAATGAAACTTATCGTTTGTAAATTTTCATCTGGATAATTGTGCCTATATAATCAAAACATTCGTCAGTAAAAGGAGATAACGCTAAAGTGCCAAAATGGCATTTGTGGGAAATAAGGTTTGAAGTCATTTTTTACAGAAAAAAGTCATGTCACCTTTATTTTTGGGGGGATGTTGTTCTTAGGAGTTCATACTACCTAAAATGATCCCAGCAAAATAAAGGTGACATATTTTTTCTGTATGATCATCGCACATCATATGATATTGAAACGCATTATCGCAAACAAAATATAAGAACTGCAATAAAAGAGTTTTTGGTTGACAAGTAGACAGACAAAAACAATTATCGTTCATTCAAAACAATTGTGAACGAATATTTTTATAATTATAGGCAGTGTATACAAGAATTCGTTCAACCCACACTTTAATACGGTGATATCCCGCGAGTCGCTCGTATAGTATTTTACGACTGCCCAAACCGAACTGTTACCTGCCATTTAAAAGTAATAAAACCACTTTTTAAGTCACTTACACTCTAAATATTGGGTGCGTGAAAATATGTTCTTTTAATGGCCGGAATTCTCAGCAACAGAAGTGACCGCAGGCGACTAAGTTTAACACTTAAATAGTGATGGGATTCTTTGTACCACCTATACAAATATTATATGGTTAGTAAAATTCACCCAAAATAATGTTTGTATATTTATACCGCATATACACAAGACGAGAAACGGTAAAAAACTATGCACTGCGTAGTTCTAAGCTAAATATTATATACATACTAGCTGTCCCGACAAACGTTGTTTTGCCATATAAAAAATTTAAAAAAAAAGTTAAGGGTGGACAACCCTTAAGGGGTTTGAAAAATAGATGTTGGCCGATTCTCAGACCTACTGAATAAGCATATAAAATTTGGTAAAAATCGGTCAAGCCGATTCGGAGGAGTATGGCAACAAAAACTGTGACACGAGAATTTTACATATTAGATGTTCTATATTTAATTTTGTGTGGCATGAAGATCGGTTGCATTATTTGTTAAAAAATTGTCAATAGCACGTTGTGATGATCAAGTGATGTTTCAATTTACTTTGGCCTTTATTATATTAAAGACATATTTACATTGTTTCGTACTTTTTTGTGGCATGGAAGTCGGTTGTATTTTTTGTTAAAAAAAAAATCAATTGCATGTTTTCTCTAGTTATATTACAATTTAATTTAGTAATTTGGCCTGTATCATATTATTTTAAATTCACAAAAATACATAAATTTAGTATCTGGTATGTGATATGTCTTCGTAATTTAATGCCTTATTTCTTTTAGATATCTTTAAAAAAATATTATGTATAAACATTTGTAAAGGGAGAATAGTCCCATTACATTTAAGGGTTAATCTTTAATCGGGCATCCTCAAATCTTCACCAAATTGCTTTATAAAGTGAGATGTTTAATCTACCACGTTATGTTTTCGTTGTTCGCCGCTAGTACTGACCGGCCTTAATTATGTTGATTTCAGCATAAATTTCCTTCAGAATTTTGAGGTTATTTATTTTGTCTCATAAAACAAGTATAACTGGAAAGTAAGTTGGCCGAAATATTTTCTTTGACTTATTAGATCATATAAATTAGATTTAGTATCAGGAAGACTTCTGTTTTAATAAACTTCAAAAAGTAAAAAGAGTCTCAATACGATTGTATTTTTTTGTAACACACTAAGGTAAATTATAACGACTTACTTTCTTTATTTTCAAAATTCATTTTTTTTTATATGGCTGAAGTAGCAAACGAGCATGCAGTCCAACTGATGGTAAGTGGTCATTGCCGCACATAGACATCTGTAATCAACTACATACAGAACATGTGTTCCATCTGAAGTCAATCACAGATGCGTTGCTACTTCCGAGGACTATGATGGTCACCTCATGCGAAAGTGTGCCGGAAACCACACCCTTCTATCGAAACGCAAGAAATGCTTCACGCTAGAAATAGGTGTGGCGGTGGTACTTCCCCGGTCGAGCTACACTGGTTCTACCACCTTTTAAAATTCAATTTTCTGCGCCAAGACAAAAAATTGGATATATCACAAATACGTTACTAAATATAAGTGCCGCTTTATAATGTCATCCTATCTCCCATTACAACATAATCCCCGGAGAAAGTCAAGCTTACGATCAATATTCCGGGATTCAAACAAAGGCATTCCTAATCAGACTGGAGCTACAGGCCACGTATCAACCCACTCATGGTGATGAGGCGACTGATTTAATTGTTCCACGATAGCACTAATGCACCTGTCAAACCAACAAAGAACCGAGATAAGTCTAAAATTGAGCTACGATTTTTTGTTGCGTCCAAAGTAAATGTTTATACTCTCAGCCGTGATATTCATCTCCAACTGACGAGACATGCCACTCATTTGTCATACGGGGCATTTGAAGCATCTAAGCTGCTGTAATCGATTTGTAGAGGAAATTGTGAGAGTTGAACGGCCTAGGATTTGTGGGTAATGATCGTAGTAATAGTATTATTAAAAAAGATAGAGGTTGAGGTTTGATTACTATTTAATATATCTGTTATTTTTAATTTAACAAATTCCTGCATGTATTTTGATATTTTTATCGTTCAATGCTAAGTACTAAAGAATATGTTTTCACTGTATTTTAAATATAAGCTTCTTGCTAATTTACGCAGTTCCAGTTCCTGGTATCCGATCCGATTCCTATCGACCCTAAACGGCAAAAAACGAATTTCCTCTTCAAAAAATAAGTAATATTATAAAATATAATTTTAATGGGAGTTGAATTTAAAGAAATACTTAACCTGAAATTTAGATTTTAGTAACTAAACAAATGAAAGATGCTCTAACAACAAAAAGATCCTTTATTTTTATTTCAGGATTAATTTGTATCGTAAATAAGTAACAATTACTAAAAGCTTGCAATTATAATTGAGTAAAGATAACCAAGACATTGCATATTGAATTCCTGCCTTATCAAAAAATGTGAATAGTCTTATTTCATAATAAAATCTGTAAGTAATAGTATGCAATTTAGGCTTTTAATAATATAGACATTTTAAATCGTAGTCACATACAAGAATGTTCTGTATTACACTTAAATAAATACTAGAACACATAGAACAAAAACATAAAGCTCAATAATGTCTGTCTAGCCAGGGATTGTACCCGGAACCTCGTCATAACTCCACGCAATTGCAACATCAAAAAGAAAGTATCAAAAAGAAAACATTAACCAGATTCAAAACGCTCGTTATAATTTATGCCTCGACGTATCAGATATTGCTAGTATTATAATATTATTAATAGCTCGCCACCAGATACGATTTACGCTTAACGATAGCGACTAACGCTTACATTTACCGGGAGCACGTAACGAAGTGGTCCTAGTCTTACAATGCTATCTCCCAAGACTGAAAACCAGTTATGATGCATTATCAGATTCTATGGTCAGGGTGGCATTAAAACGTCGACCTAACTTCGCTTTGTTTATTAAATTATGTCCACCGCACCTATAAATATCGTAGCGAGACGCGTTCATTTAGTAAAATACTGATCTGAGTGCCGATACTGTATGAATTATGTCGTGTCCTTAAGAATATCTTAAGCGGTACGAACAAGGCTAAGAAAAGAAAAATAGCCGCTTATCTAGATCGCTAGAGCGCTGGCAATAACGCTGCCGCTTTAATACGCCTAGACACACACGTCGTTTACGATGATTAAAGTTAAACTCATCAGAGATGCAGTATATGAGCAAGAAGAAAGAATGAAAGAAAGGAAGAAAAAAAGAAATCATATTTATTCACGATGTATGTGATGCAAGATAAACTTAAACTAAACATAAAGAGAAGTAACACATACAATTTAGGGTTGAAGTAACTCGTGCTGTGACATAATAGCATCGTGAAATGGTACAAGAATCAGCTATTGCCATGGAAAGGCAAGGACTTCAAGGACGTCTTGGAAAACCTACTTTCAAAATGTACGGAACTATGTAGTTACTAAACATTGTTGACTAGTTACACTATACTGACTTTATAATGTGCCGTCAATGAAAAATTATATTTTGTGTATACACTTTTTCTTGAGAAAATATTTTTCGTGGCAAACTTGACGTGCTGCTAAGTTGAGACGTCTATAATAATTGCGACATTGCCTCAGCAAGACGAATAAATAATTTACCCAGCATTAAACGCCTTAAATTAGAAATACCCATTAAATTTAATCCAAATTCAATCTGATTAAAAACCTTTCATTAAATCTTAATAGGATTATAGTACAGATATTGACGAATATCTTTTCGTTTCCTAATTTTCAAATATCTACAAAAGCGAGAAATACATTTATTGATTTAAAGCCACAAAGGTAGCCATTTTCAAGATAATACGATTAGGTAATTGAATGAAAAACAAACGAAAATGATATAGAAAAACGTATAAAAGTGGTAAAGAGGGGAAAGTCGAGATGTAATGACGTAGATAACTTCAACCAATTACCAGAGAAATGCTGCATCGGCGGGATACAAATGGACTCCGGCAAAAATTACGTGAATATATATTATCTGTTCGAGGTACAGGTGGGGTTTATTTTATTTACGTTTTAGTGTTCCGTACCAAGATTATTACACTCTTTCTTATAAAATTTTCTCATAGAATCATTTTTATCACGAACCTAAAGGTATTTTTGTTTTATATCCTTTTTCGTCATGAAAAATATTAACTTAAGTAAGCAATGCTTTGGAATTACAACGTTTCTTTTGGAAATCTAGTTACAAAAACTGGTGTTGTATCTGGTTGAATTTATTAAAAAAAACATAAAATTCAATCAAACCGTTACAGCGTACAGTGAGCGCAAAATAGCAAAGTTTGGACACTCCATTTCAAATATATGGCAGGGCGTACTAAACCTATATGTCGCAAATTCAGTCGGCCGCGAACAGTTTGCCTACTGGACACAGTCTAACTTTATAATCATTTAATAATTCTATCCAATATCAATCACCTGCTATTACTTCTTGAAGACGGATGGACTGTATAAAGACAAATGGTTCAAGTAAGTGATTGCTTCGTACTTTCACAGCAAAAAGTTACAACAAAGGAATCCTAACGTCCTGTAGAACCAAAACTGCTACTGTGAGCAAACCAACACCTTGATTTTATCTGTTAAGACGCTGAGCCATTATTTCTTGGCCTTAGATTGCTCGTCCTTTTAACAATTACAATAAGAACGTTACGTTTTTATTGCCATCAGCAGCAAAGCTGGTTATTAAAGCAATTTAGAGGCTTCTTAAGTATCTCTTTCGCGCTATTACTCATTTCATGTAATCCTTAATTTATTTCTATAGTCATATCCGGCAAATCTGAAGTGCTTTTAGCTACTAAGGGAGAAAGAAAACAAGAAAAAAATACGACCAAATTGCAAAGCAAGTCTCTTACTAGGAAACTTTTGTCTACGTAACGATTTTGTAATCAGAACTGTAAACGTAACGAGGTCATTCTTCAGTAGATTTTAGTCCTCACATTTTTCTCATACCGGGCCTTTATTTATGCAAATCGATTCGTAAGGAGTAAACTCTAACATTTGACCAGAATATGTTACTACTTATCGTTACTCCCTGTTAGGTTAGACCTAAGTCTAGATTTATCACACAAAAACAATTTATTTTCGATAAGCCCTGACATTGTAGATTATTTTTATCCGTTGCAAACATTCGTTCAACACTTGAAAAGTACTTTATCCCAACTTTTTCGGTCTTAAAGAGAAAATAAACAGAATTACACCTCTTTGGCTTTATCCCAGGACGACATGTCACTCTTGCAGATTGATTGTATTTTTGTGGGATAAAAAACAGGCACTTAGGGATCAACTTATTTGGCATATGAGGAACAAATTTTATCATGGGATAAAAAAAATGATTGGAAGGTTTAAAATCTATACACAAAACTAAGACAGCTTTACCGATTTGTACAACAACTAAAACTGTGGAAGTAGTAAGTGTCGAGGTCTTATCTAGGAACGGGAAAGGATAATATTTTTTATATATATATATTTTTAAAAGGAATTTAAACAAATGTGACAATATTTTTGAACTGAATCAATATTTCGTTCCAAATTTATATGAAGATACTATATATTTTGTTGACCATATTATTTTGAGTAAAAATCATGTTATGAAACTAAATAGTCTGACAAGTCAGCAAGAGAGAACTGATATGGTACTTTTTTTTATAGATAATGTCGATCTCAAAAGAAATTCGATAGATAAGTAGCAAAAATATTCCTCTTTGTTAATAATGTTACAGTGAAACTATTGTGGAAATAAGATTTTTTTCACTACGACTCGTGGAGGTCACAAATTTTAAAAAGTTATGGAGACCAGATAAAGAAATTTGAAAGTATTTATTACTTTTTTTACAACTTGGACCAGAACACAGTAATGTTATTGAACTGATTTTTTTTTATTATTAATCTTATTATCAGTATATATATTAATATTATACATACAATCATAAATACTAAATTTTGTTTAAATTTTATTCTTACATTGAAAATTATTTTACTTTAGAAGCCAGGTTCTAAAAAAGGCCAATAAAATAAAACATGTAATCCCTTAAGTAGAATTCATTAAGGATCTTAAACAGCCGAAAGAATGTCGCCACCTCTCCGAACACGCAAATAAACTTGTAACTAAATACAATTAGTGGGGCAATAAAAACTGTGATTTGTTTGTACAGGTAGGTGGTAAGAACACGCGTTCACGCGATCTGGAGACAATTTGCGGTTCCTTTGAATATAATGAAGCCTAAAGGGTGTTTGTTTGTAAGTAATTTACAGGTGGTAGAACCCATGTAGTTCGACCGGGAAAGAACAACCGTCACACCTATTTCTAGCGTGAAGCATTTCTTGCGTTTCGATAGAAGGGTGTGGTTGCCGGCACTCTTTTATATGAGGCGACCATCATAGTTCTCGGGAGTAGCAACGCATCTATGATTGCTTTCAGATAGAACCCATGTTCTATATGAAGTTGCTTGTATATGTCCACGGGCGGCAGTCACCACCACTTACAATTGTTTTCTTTGAAAGATGTGTTTATTAAATTTCTTACTTTAGATCTTTCCAGCATCTGGAAGGACTGCAAACTCATTTTAGGTTCTTTATATGGGATCTACGGTTCACAGTGACCACTTCCTCGGAGATAAACTAACACTGGATAATAGATTATGATTTGAAACTATACGATACCTACTTTATATAACAATAAAATTTAATGCAAAATATTTACGGTAAACCGAAACAATTGATAATAAAAATAACAGATCAAAAGTACAATTGGCGATATTATCAATATATTAATATAAAAAATAAATAAATTACAATTGTTTATATAGCGTTATTATCTCAGGATTATTTATTTTATTATCCTGGTAAAATTAATGTAAGTGGTCGCAATTTATTTCATGTACAGCAAGCGAGGAGTCAGTTTACCTGGTATTAAATAGTTACTACCAACCCAAATAGGATAGGCATCCTACTTATGGTCGACCACAGATGCGTTCTACCTCCAAGGAATTAGAATGCCTCATATTGGTATCTCTCCCGTACCATACCTTGAAACCAGAACGCTCACTTGAAACCTAAACAATTCAACCAATAACCTGTAACTCGACCAATTTGTATGATAACAACATAGATTAGAGCAGTGATAGCCTAATGGTTGAATCTTGCCCTCTCGATTGGGAGGGCCGAGGTTCAAACGTTTTCACGTTGGAAATATATTTTTTTTATCTGATTGAAGTAGCAAACGAGCATGCACTCCACCTAATAGTAAGTGGTCACTGCCGCCCATGGACATCTGTAATCAACTACATACAGGACATGGGTTCCATTTGAAGTCAATCACAGATGTGTTGCTAATCCCGAGGACTATGATGGTCGCCTCATGTGAAAGTGTGCCGAATGAATGTGTACCTAGATACCTGGTCGAATCATACTTATTCAAAACTATGCCTAGAATTTATACCTCCAGCGTTGTGAGAAAACTAAACACGCTGTGACTGCTCCGTTCCATAATAACACATAATTAGCTTTGTTTATTCAAACCGCCCAAGCAAATCCCAAAGCAGGGCAAGTCTTATAAAACAAGCCATTAAAAACGAATGGTATCGTTTGTACACGCAATTAATTGACACGCATGTAGACCTACAATCGAATAATTAAGATCGGCGTGGGACGAACGTGATTCAGTGCCACCGATCGATACGATGAATGTTTAATCCGGTACAGATAGGAAATTTATCTTCGCGGTACCTGGATAAGGAAATAATGAGAACATAAATCTTAGTTTCGAGTTTACATCTAGTCTTCGTGATATCCGTTTGTAGACGCGTGTCATTACTAGGTGGCCTTGTTAAATTTGCTGGTTACATATATTTGCATCATTTATGTTTAATTCAGTCTTAGCCTAGTAATTAAAACTCGGCCTCAATCGGGAGATCCAAAGCTCTAATCCTAATCTCTGATAGCTCAAAGATTATGTTCCTATTACAAATTATCTTATACTATAAAGAATAAGGGAAACATCGTGAAAATCCTGCAGGCCACAGGGTTTTTTAAATAAGTTTTAAATAAGTTGCCTCTGAGAGAAGATATGTATTACTAATTAACAGTACAACAATTCTGTTTGTCGTAGTTATACGATCTAAAGAATTGATGAGAATATATTTTTTAATCTAATGCAAGGTGGTAAAACACATATGCTTAGATGAATTTGACGAGAACCTTTGTACACCTGTTACTATCGTGAAGCAGTTCTTGTTTTTCTGAGGAAGGATGTGATTCACTTTTGTACGAACCGACCAGTCCGGTCTACCGGTCTTCGGAAGTAGCAATGCGTACGTGAGTGACTCAAGATTGAACCCTTGTTCTATATCAATGATGAATATGACAATTACCATCATGTAGACTGTATGCTCGTTTGCTTTTTGAATGTAATAAAAACATAATTAAATAATCTTAAACTCACCTCATCACTTTGATGACATCATTCATTTGAACAAAAGAGCTTTGGAAAGACTTATTCATTTAGGTCATATCCTGCCCAGCTGGATAATTATTGGTTTATAACTCATGTCTTTTTACATGAAAAACAAAACCCGCACTACCATTTAATTTAAGTGGGTGGTCTACATAACTGTGCATCTAAAAAAACCTTATTTCAATATCGAAGCCGTTTCATGAGCGATCAAATATTCAATCCGAGTAGGCTTGAATAATGGCCGCCGATATCGGGGTGGGTCTGCATTAATTAAATAATTATGACATATTGTGCGACCATTTCAATGGAAGGGTGTAGCTGATAAGATATTATTTATGGGTATAGCACGTGGGCTTTCTCTCAGTATATCAGTAGATTTAGGTATATGTGTTCGAACCCCGAACGGTTGCGGGTAGCAGGATAAGTAGCATTTGTTGGGGTCGCTACTATTCTAGATCTAGATATGTTATACTAATGGACTATAAAAGTAACGTAATGTAATGTAACACATATTTCTATGACATTTGGACTTAATGTTAACTAAAAACATAGCTAAGATTTTAAAATTTTACATACATTACATTACTACATACATATGTTGAAATATGTACCTATGTAGTAAGGATATTGGGTACTTAAGTAAACAGGCAAGAGGAACTGTTTACTTAGTTTTCTGGAGCTAAACGAAATACGAGTAGTATTTCTTATGTCCACTTTGTATCACATCAAACTAATTTTGAGGAATTTGATATCAAAGTATTTCATAAGACAACTCATTAAATAATCATCTTCACTGTATGTAAAATCTTTGTTTCACATAATGAAAGCGACATTACCACAATACTTATATGCAAATATCATTAAAAAGAAACCCACTTCACCCAGCGTTCACGAGGATAGCAATTGCAGTAAAAATAATTACAGCCCATTCGAAGTCTTTTTGCCTTTAGCCCTTGCAGTCACAATGCCCTAATTTACATTTTAATTACACTGGTATCGAGTTCCAATTCAATTCGACTGTAAAGCCATGTAAGATCCGTACGATTCTTTGCTTGTTCCAGCTTAAACGAGAAGAGATAAGCGATGATATTGCTTGAGATTAGGGATTGCAATGCCGCCTCATTTTCAATCCGGCCGGATCCTGACGATTTTTTCTCAATCCGGCCGGATCCGACCGGATTCGGCGGCATTATTCAAACGGTTAAAAGAGTGTAAAAAAAGGGTCGATTTCTAACGGTAATTATTTTTGTAAAGTGAAATCTTTGTCAAAATATACAATCACCGGATCCGGTGGAGGTCCGGATCCGGTGGTGAATTGGTACCGGATTCAGTTTGTGAAAATTTGTGCCGGATCCACCGGATTACCGGATCCTGATTGCAATCTCTACTTGAGATGCATTTTGTGCCTGATGCCTTTTTATATGAAATTTAAGTATCATGCGAGTATGCAGCTCATCTTATGGTAAATGGGCACCCACACCAATAGGCATTTGTAATTCATAATAACGTAGAACAACGAATCCGCCAATCGAATGAAAAGTGGACAGTGCTGCTGCTTATGAGCATACGTAACTCAGAATAGCATTGGAAATTTACTCTTGCGGGCTAAGTCTGTCTTTGGTTGATCGTCCCACGTTGGTTTCGATACATATCCACTATACGATATTACACCTGCGAATGCTTGAAGCGAATGTTTCGTAGTTAGTTTTTGGTCTATTGAGTTATTTTTTACATTTTAAACTATTTTATCCAAACATGGGTTTTTATTGAAATATTTTAAACAGTTGACAAAACTGTTTATAATATTCTCCAGTGAAAATTGCAGATAGCTATAATGATGTATATTTTTTTTATTCCTACTATTTTTTACTTAAATAAATTAATATTTTAATACATGTGCATATAGGTACTGTTTTTTTAGCTTAACACGCTACTCGTTACGCATCTGACAGGACTTTTAATGCATTTTGGCGAAAGCTCGCTAATGTCTTTATTATTATAAGACCGCGTTTAATATGGTTCGATAAAACGTAAATATTGGTTTTAATGTCCCAAAGAAACCAATAAGATTGTTTAACGGATCAATAAGGAATCCGATTTACGACTCTGAAGAGTTTTCGGTCATTAAAATTGAACGTTTATAACGTTTGCATGCATTGAATGTAAATGGACTTTAAAATATTTACCTACATATGCCTCATTATGTTATGCCTTATAAATGTGTACAAAGTAAAAAAACTGGCAAAGTGCGAGACGGGATCACGCACGAACGGTTCCGTACGATTATCTATAAAAAATCACGTTTTTTTGTACGGAGTGTCCCCTTAAATATAAAGTTTAGTTTGTTTTTAGTATTTGTTGCTGAGGCAAAAACAAAAATGCATTATCAGTGAAAGTTTCAGGTGTCTGGCGCTCATGGAGAAACAGCGTGGTAACAGACAGAGCGACAGACGGACAGACAGATACACGGTCAGGCGGCCAGACAGACAGCAGAGTCTTAGTAATAGATTCCCGTTTTTACTATTGGATACGGAACCCAAAATAACAAGTATATCTACTACAAAGATATTTATTTTACCATTATTCATTAAAAAATAGGCATAGAGTGTGGGATCGTATACCGTATACCTAATTTTTTTTCTACGTATATCTTTTTTTGCCATCTTATATTTACATGGGGAATAAAAGTCCCATGCTCGTGAAACGTGGCAAATAAAAAAAATGTGTTATTTTACAAATATTATTAATCAAAAATTATTAAATACATGAAAAGTCACAAGGCAGCATGAGTCAATTCTAGTTATGATGATGATTCGTTTTTATATATAAAGATTTGTATGTCATAAATCTTTGTAGGTATATAAAAACGAATGTTTGTCTGTATGTCCTCTATAGAATCGTAAACTATTCATTTGATCATTTGATGATCTTTAGCAAAGTTGTTATTCATGAGCTCGCGATGGTTTCTGGTATATTTTTTTGTGATGGCGTAGCAACGCGCGCAGTGTACAGCTAGTATGTTACGAGTATAAACGTCCAAGCCGTGTCAGCTGTAGCGCGTGTCGCAGAAATAGACATACAGCCAAAACTGACCTACTTGTGTCCTACTTCTGACACAGTCGGATAATAAAAATACAAGTTTAAATCCTCAAACGAAAGTGTAAGACTACGTACTACTCATTACTACTCATTATTATGTACGAGGCGTCGATTACCGTCGTCCTCTGACGAATTACTTCCTCTCCCTACAACAGTACATTTCGAAAACAAATTCAACTTTATATTCTTCAAAAACAAGAACTAAAAGCCTTGTACCCCGTTTAGGATAATGTAGGTACATGTTTCGATTTAAATACCAAAACTACATTATAATTCCATCCTCGACACTGTATGGTGTCGTGACACGTGCTTACAGATACTTGTACTCGAAATCGATAGCTCTAAAGACGGATTATTATATAGTCCGTTTTTTGACAGTTGAGTTATTTAGTAAACAAACCACCTAACTTTCGAAACATCACATTTTCACACAGTAACACGCGTCAAACGACCTGCAAACAATTACATCGGTTCACTTGATGTATTACACTTTGATTCACAACAAAAACTGCTTTAAATTTACAATTATAATAGATAAAATTAATTAAAGTTGCAAAACCGGCGAAACTAATTTGCACAGATAATTTATTTCAACATAAATTTGACATTTCGGTCATTTCCAAATTAGTGATGGGAAAGACGAAACGATTTGTTACATTGGTTTCATGATTTTGCTAAGTGACATTAATCGATATATTTGTTCGTGGTATAAACTCATAAAATTTATGTTTGCTTTCTTGATGTCGCGAGAATGACGAAACATATCGAGATAATTTAACTACTCTGTTAAAGCACAAAAGTATTACGTATGAAAATTGACGAATAGAAAATTATTAATCTGGCATATTATAACGTAAACTTCAAAAAATTAAAACTAAAGTAACTCAAAAATACATAAAAAATAAATTAATATGAAGTATTACAGATATATTTTTAATACAAGATTTTAAATAATAGACTTCTGAAAAAATAAAATTCACGAAAACATACCTACAAAATAAATTAAGATAAATTATCACAAATAATAAAATATTTTAAAGATATTTTAAGAAAAATATGAATTGAGTGATTAATTAAGAAGAGAAATAATAACAAAATTCAAATCAAAAAATATTTGAGCTGGTAACAGTATAAACTGGCCACAACAATTTATTTTTATTAATAGAAATACGAGATTAAAGTATTTAGTCTGTAAAAGAATAATTTCACTGTTTACGTCAGGTAAAAAAATAAGACGAAATACAATTAATTTATAAGCGAGTAGCATAACGGATATTTTAAACATCTATGCTACTCTCATTTATCGTTAGTATTACATTTACTAGAGCATATTTGAAACAAATACATTATTTTATTAAAAATATTTGATTATATTCGAAAAAAATATCGTTGAGTATAATCGATGTTGATACGATTCGATACAACAATTTGCAGTAGCTTCCCAAGGTAAGTTATTTTGATACTTCCCAAACCCTATTGATTGACACTATCTCATTGACATTTAAATGACAGTTCGAGTCGGCCATGTTTATTTACCAAATAGATCAAGTGTTAAAAAATGGGGTATACATACAATCGATTTTATATGAGACGACCGTCTAGGTGTCTAGTAACAACGAGTAACAGGGTATCTATAATTGACTTCTGATTGAACTCCTGTTTCAAATGAAATTGGGAACCAGCGCAAATGACCACTTACCATCTGGTGCACTGCATATTAGCAACTTCAACTGTTTGAAAAATACTGCCCTGCTTTTTATTGCTAAAGGTAGCAACTTCACAGCCCCCAGGCACGACTCAGGTATTACTACAATGGTCCCTGCCACTCAATATGTATGTTGTTTAAGTAGCTTGTTTGTTGGAAATGTGTAAAGTTTTGCTAAAGTGTTGTTTTCTCTTCAACCCATTATTGTCCTACTGCTGGGCACGGGTCTTCTCTTAGAATGAGAGAGTTTAGGCCATAGTCCACCGCTCTGCTGAAGTGTTACAGATTAATAAATTATTATTTTCAAATGTTTTTTTTTTCGAAAAAGAGTTTTTTTTTTCAATTAAAAAAAAGCATAAAAAGCATAAGTATGATATCTAATGAACCTGTAATAACTACTACAAACAATTATTATTTTGAATTTTTAATGAATTAGGAAATAAATCCGCAGTGCACTGTTTTAATATTTTCTCTACCCTCTATTCAAAAACTAAAGTTGATATTGTAATTATAAATTCTTTCTCGTCCGAAACATAATTTATTTCTATTACTAAATACACTTATGTTAACGCACTATAATGTAAACTACGCTAAGTGACATGTTATTTGTTTAAGAAAAATGTAATTTTCTCTGTAAGTGAATTTGTAATTCTTATGAGAAATAAAGTCTTTAACCTTAGTTCATCTAAGAGTGAATGCTTACATCTGCCGGTAATTGGCTTATTTGAATGCTATTGAGATTCTACTAGAGGTTGGCCGGATGCATTGCAACTTTAAAAGATTTAATTAGAACATTTATGGATTACCTTGCTTCATAATTGGAACATTTTAGAAAACTACGTATCCCATCATAAGGATGTGCTAAGTTTTTTTAACGTTACCGAGACGTTACAATTTAGCTCTCATACATGCAAGCGGTACAGTTTTGTATGAGGCGAACATCATAGTCCACTGGAGTAGCAACGCATCTGTGATTGACTTCCAATAAAACACATGTTCTATGTGAAATCATTTCCAGACGTCAATGGACAGCCACGCCCAATTGCCATCAGGTGTTCTTTTACTACTTCAATGTTAAAAAAGCCACTCAAATATTATAAAAAAACTACACCAATTTAAATTATTAAAACCAAAAAAGGTAGTTGTGAGTTTTCTTTTTTTATATGCAAATTGAATATTGATTGATTAATCACGAAGAGTCAAGCGATAAAAACGTTATATTTTAAATAGAAACCAGTTTTTGTGAGGTGTTAATATATTATATGAAATATTTCAAGTCATACTTTAATTTTTTTGGACTACTAATGGACTTTTTATAAGTACGTGTATTATACGTCATAATAATCATTACTATACAACATATATGTAAATTATGAAGACATTGAACTAGCAGAAAAACTGGGTGTGGCGTAACGCGGAACAATGTAGCCGTGAGCAAACTCCTTTTTTTATCTAACTGAAGTAGCAAGCGATCATGCAGTCCAAGATGGTAAGTGTTCACTGCCGCTCATGGACGTCTGTAATCAACTTCATACAGAACATGGGTTCCATCTGAAGTCAATCACAGATGCGTCGCTACTGCCGAGGACTATGATGGTCGCCTCATGTGAAAGTGTGCCGGCAACCACACCCATCCACCGCGAGAAATGATTCATGTTAGAAATAAGTGTGGCGGTGGTACTACCCCGGTCGAATTACACTGGTTCTACCATCTTCAAAACTCCTATCAGCGAAGCCCCTTTGCATGATTCCATTGGATAATGCCCTTGAAAATTGCTCCGCCTCCTTCTCCAAAGAGGCCTCGCGAGGCCCCTTTAAGTGCGAGGCCGTGTGCGATGGGCCACTGCGCCGTCCTACGCCACAACAAATGGGCTGTCTACCTGATGGTAAGTGGTCATTGCATGTCTGAATATTTGTAAAAAAATCATGTAAAACAGTTGCAAATTATTTCAACTTTATCACACCTACCAGTAAGAAATAACAAAAGACAAGAAAAAAAAATCACAAGTTAATTCGCTCATCTTAAGTAGCCGCACTTACATAAAATTAATAAATGCCTGCACACATATACGTTTAAAAGCGTAAATATACAAACAGCAATGTTTATCCACACATAATAAAAACAGTACCGAAGCATAATCATAAACTTTATGCACTAATCATAATAAGTACAATCACTTTTCTTATACTAACGACTACAGCACAGTAGAGCTAATTCGCTACATAGAATTTATTGAATCCCGTTCAAACAGCTTACAAAGGCGACTTCAATACAATTGTGCGAGCGAACAAGCGCCGCGAATAATGTCTTTTGTATCCGAATTATTGTACTCATTGCCCGTAGTGTCTATTTGACTTATAATTATTTGAATAAGTCTTTATTCGTTTAGTAGGCGTACTAAATTGGTACTATAGTGTAAGTTGTTCAGGTGTCTCGATAAATATTGACTTAACAAATAAGGAACACTATCAACGAAATGACGGTTTTCTACTATTATACATTTTTTATTGTTATATTAAATAAATGATAGATATTTATTAATTTACCAAGGAAAAGGGCTACTGACGCCGATATCCGTAGGCTTCCAATCTAATTACTATATATATTTTTTATCTGACTGAAGTAGCAAACGAGCATGCAGTGCCTGGTGGTAAGTGGTCACTGCCCCTCATGAACATCTGTAATCAACTTCATACAGAATATGGTTTCTATCTGAAGTCAATCACAGATGTGTTGCTACTCGCGAGGCCTATGAGGGTCGCCTTTCATCGAAACGCAAGATATGCTTCATGCTAGGAATAGGTGTGGCGGTGGTACTTCCCCGATCGAACTACACTGGTTCTACCACCTTCAAACCCCCAATTTACCTACATTTTTGTTGTACATTGTTGTTAATGCTTATAAAACTAACTAGTAAACTAGATAAAAAAATCCTACGTAGGGGTAAACCTTTATTCGAGAAAAGTATATTCTTCGTGTACATTTTACAAGGCACAAAATTAGAATTTACTTGAACAAAAAATGTTTCCAACTCTATCCAAGTGCATTCTTCGGTAAAACTTCAAATAGATCCCTTGTTTCAATTCAAAAATTGTCCCTCTAATCCCCTGCATTTATAAATATAAGCCCGTTGCTTACGCAGGTCGCTTGAAAATTCAATTAAGGAATCATTTATACGTGACCAAGTTGTATAAAGGCTTTTTTGTTTGATTCCACGATTTCATCAATTGATTGGCCGGCTACTACTTTATTTATAACTTGACTCGATGACAGGATAAAAACGAATACTAAATCTATTTACAATACAAAAAACATGACGAATATGAATACAAATGCCAATTTTGAGTAGCTAAGCAATTGAAAAAGCTTACGTTATAGTCAAACAAATTTTAGGTTGTTTAGAAAGAAAAATGTAATTTTTGGCTTCGTCGCTTTAATTATGGAGCTGGTAAGTTTCTGTATAGTTTCAGACGTTATTTTTTACCTGTAGAAATTTATCTTTGATAGTGTTTTAATAACAAGACTACTAAATAACGATGACTGACTTTTAAAAGGAAAGAAGAACGTTATGTAAAATATGTAAGGTGGTATATTATAAAACAGTTTTTTCAAGTGTGTTTTTTTACTACTACATAACACGTAGGTTTCATAAGGTACTCCACAAAAGTTTTGATACTTTTTCGTATCCTAGCATGACAAAACTATGCCATATATTTATCGCGAAACGTAAACGGTGGTTGAACTTTGCGGATCGAACCCATAGGTAAACTGTAAACCCATTTCTGATGAAGAATGAACAGTTAAGGGCTGTTTTCTTCTGGTTTGAAGAGAAGTAGTGTAATGTTCTAAATTATAGCAACGCGTCTGTTACCAAGCTTAGGTAAGACTCTGATCTTATCTGCGACGTATTACAAATGTTCATGGACAGTAGTGGTCAGTTACCATCCAGTAGACTGCATGCTCCTTTACCACTGCTTATTATATAAAAAATAAAGACAATTTTACCGCATCGGTTATACCACATACCGTCCAATCCTTTCCTCTGAGGTCACAATACTTGATTTTTTTTAAAACAAGATGATATATACCTCACAGATAAAGGGAGGCACGCCGGTCGATATCGTATCTAACTAAAAAGGTGGACAAAAGTAAATAAAAAAATACCCTTTGTTCTTTGTCGCCCCACTCATATGCAAATGCGGTGACCCCGCCTGATTTAGAGCCTGCATTACCGATTCACGAAACCGTTGGAAAGTGTATTATATGCAGTTGACACGAAACTTCGACCAATTTTTTGTAACTATACCTATGTTTGAATATAGCGTCAATTTTAAAACTTTGCAGACAGTGGTTGATGGTTTTTTTATGCTGGAGCCTTAGTACAACAGAACTTTGGTCTGGTAATTAAAACCCTCTTTTGTTATGTATATGTCGCAGTAGTAAGCAAGGTCGCTTCGCGTTGTCTGTCCCTATGTATGCTTAGATCTTCAAAACTGCGCTACGGATTTTAATGTATTTTTTTAACAGATAAAGCGATTCAAGGGGAAGGTTTTTATCACATGCATAATATCATCATTTAACACATGCATAAGACAGTGTAAGAACACTGATAATTTTAGATTTTTGATACTTAGGCTGAACGAAGTTCGCCGGGTCTGCTATTATAAGTTATATAAAAGTATCTATTAGTCTAAGTCTCATTGTTGTGTTGTTTTTTTATAAATCATTACATGGCATCATTAAGCCAACAATGAAATATCCTAAGATTATGATTATGATTATGCAAACAAATGGAAATAATAACTGAATCAGTTCATTACCACGACAATTTGGTTATGTTTTTTAACATTCAAGAAGAAAACTATCATGCAGTTCATTTGATAGTAAGCGGTTATTGCCGTGCATTGACACCTGAAAGCAACTTTATATCTACATACAGAAGGGGTTTTATCCACAATTAATCACAGAAACGTTGTTTTTCCCGAAGTTTAAGATAGTCGTCTAGTTTATTCGTTCGAAAGGATTTTCTGCGATTCATTTAATTATTCGTATAATAATTCTTCCCTTTCTACTCCCATCAGACTGAGTAAACATAGCAGCGCTTAATACTGGTCCTATCAGAACAGTGATAACCTAATAGTTGAAACTTGCTCTCTCGATCGGGAGGTCTGAGGTTCAAAAACACCCGAGATTTCTTTAAAATAAACTTCTAGGAGGTGGACGATAACACTCTCATTCCGAGAGAAGACCCGTGCCGAGCAGTGGGACAATAATGGGTAGACGAGAATACTGGTCCTATTAAGCAGACATTAGTAAAGCGATTACCTTCGGAGTCGCACCACAAAGGGATTTTAGTGTTTTTAAATGTTTTTTGGGGTATGTTTTTAAAACTTTAGTATTGTGATTCTTCTAGGTTTCCATATATCATACTAATATACTAATATTATAAACGCGAAAGTTTATGAGTGTGTTTGTTTGTTACTTTTTCACGTTTAAACGGCTGGAGCGATTTTCATAAAATTTGGTAGAGAGATGACACTCTGGATTAACATATAGGCTACTTTTTATTGTGGGAAAATCTATTCCTACGGGACAATCGATACATCGATCTTCTTTCTTTTACCGCCAGCGAAGCTGTGGGTTTCGGCTCGTAGATAATACAGTTAAAATACAGAAAATCCGTTTTCCACGCACCAACTCTATTCGTTCAATAACATAATGTCCCATCTTCAGAATCCTCGAATCAAGAACTGTAAAAAAACCACGAAGAAATTCTTGAAAACGTTGACTTTTATCATTTCGATGGCAGGTACGCGTGATCTGCTGCACTTTGCCACTTCCCAAGTCCATTCCTTCTGTAATTTAGCGATACATCAACAGCAACCACGATTTATAGCGCGCGATATCACGACAAATCACGTGACAGAGCGCGCATTGTTTCGGCTTATCGCAGTTACTTAGAGCGGTCTGTTGAATTGATTATTATAGCGGAATACACTGAAATGTTACTTAGATTTGCTGGAAGCATAGATAAAGACTGGAAGTTAACCGATCTTATCGCACTACTTTCTAATGCTCTTTTTGTGGTGTCTATCAATAAACCTAACAGTATAAAATGAATGAGTTTCAAAAAGATTAGATAAATACGAGAATATTACATTTGATTTGCAAAAACTCAGCAATTTTTTTGTACTAATATTCGGTATAGTGGCCAGACGACCTAGAAAAATACTCAAAACTTGGTTGGATGGAGAACAGTGAAGACATTAAGCAGAGAGCTTTGCCTAGGTGTAGGGTAATGTAACTCAATTTAAAAATTAAGACTATTTGAACAGTATTAAGCAGTGCAGAGCAGTGATAGCCTAATGATTGAAACTTGCCCTCTCGGTCGGGAGGTCCAAGGTTCAAACCCAGGCGCGCACCATATTTTATGAGCGTATTAGAAATTAATTATCACTGCTTTTTGGTGTATGAAAACATCGTGAGGAAACCTACACACCCGAGAGTTCTTAAAAAAGTTCTCGGAGGTGTGTGAAGTCCATCAATTCGCACTTGGATTGTACCCCATTTTGATATAAATGATGATAACTTAGTGAATTAATTAACATACGGAACCCCGTTAAAGGTGACGACTCACTGGGCGTCCGTTTGACGTCGTCAAACGTACAATTACTTGAAAAAGATCGCTAAGTTTTTAAAATTGAGCTTGTTATTAAAGTAAATATATTCTTTCCACTAATTTAGCGTCTTACAAATACGTCAAGAAGGATTTATGATTTCATATTGTTGCAAATCGTCGTATCACGGGTCGGTCGATACAGTTTCATTTATCAGTTACTTAACCCTGGTTCGAGTGATTTACGGCGTAATATATATTTTTATACGTGAATTCATGAATGAGAATTTTGATATGGAATGTGGTTTCGTTTTGTGATGCTGGAATCTGGCTAGAAATCAGAATTTTTTCAATTTTTTAATTGTATCATAAGTGATAATAAAGCTTCCATTGTTCCTTTGTTTAGCAAGATGTTATAGATTTACTCCGTAGGCGCGTGTATGTATGATAGAAGAAGCAAACGAGTATGCAGGACATCTGTAGTCAATTGCATACAGAAAAAAATGCAGAAACCGCGTTTTTCAAAATAAATACTCTACTGTATGTAGTTCTACAGGGAGGTAAAATCGCCACATTTATTTCTAGCGTGAAGCAGTTCTTTCGTTAGAACGGTGTGGTTTTCGGCACACTTTTATATCTTAGTCTTCGTGAGTAACATCTGTAAATGACTTTGGATAGAATACCTGTTCTATGTGAAGTTGCTTGCAAATGTCTATAGGCAGCAGTGACTATTTCACATAAGGTTGACTGCATGTTCGTTTGCTGATTTAATCAGATAAAAATCTGAGGGAATGGAGAAACCATTGACAAATACTATCTAATCGCCTATAATGTAAAGTTTGATGCGTAAAGACATTTAATGTTCTGTTATGACGTGGAACCTAAAATAGAAAAACGAAATAGTGTACATAGACTGAAGTAACCAATGCTTATCAATATCGTTTATTAATGGTATTCAGGCTTATGAGGCATAGTAATAAAATTATGGCGAAGATGATTCTATAACAAGTGTATTAGCATAATCTTGGATGCCTAACAAATTGCGTCAGAGCCATATAATATGATGTGACCTGGATACCGTTGATCGCGCGGTAATGCACTGCATAATGATGCGATCGTGACGTCATTAGGTATCATAATGAGATGGGCTTTATTATGTTACTGCAGAAACTGAAGGCGACATATATACCTAACACTTGTAAGATTATCTCAATAGTAAATGGAATATTGTTAATGCTGAACTGGATTTATCTTCTATGGGAGGCGTGCAACATTGTAGGCATTTGACTTGGTGACTTTGCAGTGCAGTTATCCCTTAACAATACAGGAAGGCACCAATATTTAAATTGGATCGAATTTCATAGGAGTCAGACATACAGATCTTGTGTTTTGGCTCCAATTTCCCCTATAAACCATGATGTTTTTTAAATAGAGCATGTTGCAGCAGTACGTGCTGTAACGTGTTATTCAAAGAAAAAAAACGCGCGGCACTCGGGAACTGCTGCAGTAAAGCTATTGCATAATAATTTTAATCAAGTTGTGCAATTATAATTATTTATTTATGCTGTTTTTTTTCTTTGATATTTATTCATTGTCAATTCAAGTTTTTTCGTTACTTAATTTCTTGATTCGGTGGCCGCGCTCAAAGCCCGGGATAAAAGCTATGCATAAGCTTAATATAAATATATTGTCAAATATATACTTTAATCCAAACATTTCTTTTTTCTTTGATTTCAAGTAAATTATAATATAATTTTACCGAAATTGTTTTTCTATCTGATTGAAGTAGTAAACGAACATACAGTCCACCTGATGGTAAGTGATCACTGCCGCTTATGGACGTCTGTTTGGGATACGAAGTTTTTTATAGACTTTATGAATGTGGAGTTCCCAACAAATTGTACAAGCAAATAATTATTTCTATTATTTAAACAGTCGTTCATTAGAATAAGACGACTACAAGTCCGCCAGCAACTGTCAGTAATAACAAATTAGGGTAACTGTCCCGAATGTGGACCGCCCGACCGCTATTGTCCTCTTACCCCTGTGTTCGCTAATTGTGTTTTTGTTTGCCGCTTTACTGGCGAGTGCCCTGTATATTACTGTTTGAGATAACCTCAAAATACTTTTACGACAATATGGTAACTGATGTCTCATTCGAATTTTTTTACGTAAGTAGCACGTTTACATTTGTATTTGTATGTATTTCCACTGTATAGTAAGTTGATACTTTCAAACATGCAGTAATGTTTTAAAATATTATGTTCACTGAAAAAACTATAACTTTATAGTTATAGTTTTTTCAGTGAACATAATATTATAGTTATATAACTAGTTATATAACTTTATAGTTATAGTTTTAAGGGATTTTGTTATTTTACTATCTTAATTTTTTTGTTAAATTTAACATATTTATGTCTACACTTTATTAAAGCTTATGTGACAATTAAGGGCTTTTAAATACTATTATAAGAGTAATAATTCATTTAATAGGAAATAATAATACCGGAACGGCTCCAAACAATCGTAGCACTAAATATCGGCAATCTATGCTAAACCGCCCTCGTCATGTCGCCCATATGCCATAGCAGTGACAATGGAATTAGCCGTCATTCAAAGTACCATAGTAAATTCGCAGCATATCTGGATAACATGTAGCAAGTACACTTGTCTGACAGGGGTGACACTTTGAGCCCTTCCGATACCGACATTATGTGACAACACGAGCTAGGGGCGTGCAACACAATAGACGATTATTGGTGCCTTTACCTCGCCCATGTCATGAACACTTTTCGGATCGTAATGAATACCAAATTCGAATAGGGCATTGTGAAAGTTTTATAGTTTGGCACGCGTTTCACGGTAAAATTACATTCTGAAATGACTTGTGAGTGCGTCGTCGAAAATTTGATATCACAGAAAAAGCAAACGATGTACGGCGAGTAGACACAGTATTCGTGAATATATTTCAATATTTTTCCCATTAAGACATTACGTATCCAAATATCAGATATTCGTTTTAGCATTCAAAGAGAGAGAAATAAATTCAGCCGCAAGCGCGACTCGAAATATTCAATGAAGAGATTTTATGAAGAAAAAATCTCATTTGCATGTCAAAAGAGATGTGAGTTAATGGGAACGTTTCGTATGCGAAGCACGTCATTTACCATTCGCTGGTCTCCAACCCTTGCACACTTCAAAGTTAGGCGTTCGACACATCAGCGGGCCTAATTGAGTCAATGAAACAGTATCTTATCCTTAGCGACCTATTGTCCTTTAAGACAAAGACGTTCACTAATTAGGGTCTGAACCCGACCTTCACAGTGATGGCCGAATTTGCTTTAAGTTTGGGATACGAAGTTTCTTAGCATCCATCGTTCAACAAGTATTATCTTGGATCTTAACGTTTATCTTATTCAACTACGCGACTCAGATTTAATGGCACTATACTTGTAAAAAAAATCTTTTATAACATGTAAGATTTGTGTAAGTAGTACCAAGACTTTGGAGACAATACTGGAAGAAACAAATGAGCAACAAATGTACTCATTGCCAACTTATAGATACTAACATATTAGAGCCTATATAATACGCTAAAAGGCTATAAAACTAAAAGAGCTAAAATTCGAAAATTTGGAAATCAGGTCAGAATAATTTGTAATACCGACGACTCATAAGAATTTCAATTTGTTAGGATCAATAAAAATTGTTCGTGCGGAAACGCTTACGAACTCCAATAACGTTACAGGTGCCAAGGAGATTAATTAAATTCGAACTTCTACACTGAGTAATATCGTCTTATTATGTGCTGAAATAATTGAAAGGAGGCGAATATCTACAGATTCCTATTTTAAATTAATTATGATTTTATCACTTACCTACATGAGCAGCATTTGATCTGAAACAAATGATTGTTTATTAGTTTAGCTTTTTTAAAATATGTCGTAGGAAAACATGTAACAAAAAATATGTGTTTATAATGTGTTAACCAGTTGAAATGCCTTTCTTATAAAATGGAAGTAGCATGAAGTCCATCCGATGGTAAGTGGCCAGTGCCATCAATGGATATCTGCAATAAAGCTCAGTCAAATGAAATGAAATGTCTTTATTTACAAAGGCCTACAGGGGCACTTGCAAATTGTCAGTTATTTTTTTTTTCTTACACTACCTGATCGGAACACTACCTCAACTAAGAAAATCCGGCAAAACACTCGACGGGATTGTCTTTTTTGTTTTTAATGTCTTTTTTAAATATAATTACAATCATGTTTTTTACATGGTAATGAAAGTTAAGTCAAGATTATATAAGATTAAAAATAATTGTGGTTATTTACAGATACGGTACGACCCGTAAAGACTAATATGGTACGCTTTTGATAAGTATGTACTACATCAAAAAACTAAAAATCTTCTAAAAGAGTGCACCACTTGCGCCTAAATGTAGTGAAGACTGATTTACTTTTACGTTATGACAGTGGATTTCCTAAATACTAATATAAAAATAAAAATAACATACATAAAGATATAAATAATATACAGCAAAAGAATCAAAATCCATTTAAGGCACAATACGTACCATTCTATACACATATACACAAAATGACATCCAAGTATTACCTAACAATCTTTTTGGTAGAAATACAAAATCTGGCAAGTTTCACAAGTGAGATAAGCGAGATAGTTGCAGACGTTAACATAGATTCCTTTTTTACTTGGAAGCTAGAATAGGAATCTATGGGCCAAGATACCAAACAAGCAAAGATAATAAAACGAAATGGTATCGACGTTGTCTTGCATCTAGATTGGAAATATTTGTTTCCTGTTCTTTCAGATCTGATAAAAAATATTTTAAACATTCAACATTTACGTAAGCTACATTGTGATTTTGATCTTGCTTGGTTAACTAATTATGTCGATAAATCCTTCTTTATTTCCGTATGTCCAAGATTTCGGCATATGTCACGAGCAAGTTATATAATTTTGTATCTTCAGTGATTTTAAAAGGATAACTTGAAAAATTAAAATATTATCTTGTAGTGTTCATTATTCAGAGTATGCAATGTTTTACCAAGCGTAAATTCTGATTATCACAACGATTGACACAGTTTAACATCAGCCTAGTAAAGCCAAGATATCATTTTATGAGCGCAACAAAAATGTTTTTGTACACCTCTGTGCATTCGTTCCCGTCATAATTACTAAAATTAGAGCAAATTTCATAAAATAAAAGCTGACAACTTGGCCACGAAAAAAAGCGTTTGAATTATGCATGTGCAGTTCGAATGAATACATGGAGCGTAAAACTACTCTATAATTACGCAACATCGTCTGGCGATAGGATCAGAGACTGTATCGAACGATCGACCATCGTTCGTACGATCCGAGATCGGATTCCAACAAGCGCGACCAATTTTATTCACGAAACATTTAGCTTTAGATAAAATCTTACGGCCCGCTCCATAATGGCCTTAGCTGATTTTAAAACAATAAAATGCAAAGCCTTTCGAATGAGTGCGATTGTTAGTGTGAATCAGATAAGTAGACTAGATATTGAAAACGATGGGATATTGTTGGGACGCTGGTTTTATTTTCGAATTATGCAGCCGTTGAATGTTCACAGACGTAATGACTTTAGCCGATCCTAATTTGGGCATCCATATCGAATTTATTGGATTCTAAACATTAACGGGAGCGGTCCCTTCCTGCTGGCGATTCTGTATCTTTGCAGAATTCTTTAATCATGTATGGTAAGAAAGATAATGTTATAATTTTTATTCATGTAATTAAAACATTGAAATCGGATACCTGATCACGTTTATCTCGTTATTATATAATTATTGATTAACCATGCAACCTTCGCATATAAAAAGGCAATGGCCGAAAAGTTATACGCTTAAGTTGCGACCATTAAAGCAGATCCCAAAGATAACGATTTTCGTCGAAGCGAACGCAATGGAGATTCATCTGCGAAAGTTAAGAAAAATCTTGATCACCACGTCAAAAATCTGAGAGGAGTTCCAATTATTATTAAAATCATTCGATAAAATCGAGTTAATGAAGAACGGTACTCGAGATCCCGATCGAAGGCGCGCACCAAGTTTGAAATTGATTTTGTTCCTTTGATGCGAGTAGATTGAACACACTGATATAATTTGCGGAAGCGCTCGCTTTTCAGAGTATCCATTGTGCTTAAGATATGAATTCTTCGGTAGAGAAGTTGTATCTTTCAGTATTGTTTCCGTTTCAAATTGAGACTAGATAAGCGTTCTTTTCTTGATTTGTCTTATTTGTGTTAATTTACCTATTGATACATATTTAATAGAAGTATTACTTCTACTTTTTCGCGATATGAGGCTAAGTTAGATTTTAAAAATAAATAAGTCTCTCAAAACGAGAATTAACTTTTCACACTCGTATTAACTAATTGATATTTCTCTTAAAGTAACACGCAATTCATTAAAGTTCAATTGTTCTCATTAACACAATGGCAGACTAAAGCTACGAACAAAACAATGGCTTCGTCTGAATAAACAATGTTGGAATGACTATGGAAAGATGGTTGTATGATCGCTAATTTATCATAATTGTAATTGTTTTAATGATTGAAACTACCCGCCTAATAAAAAAATCTATTCAAATATATCGGATAATGAATTTATTCAATTTCATCTAATAAAATATAAAAACGTTACACAAATGCAAGTAATACGAATTATGGAACCATGTCAATTTATCTTGGATGGATTTAAAAAGTATGTGGGAGTTAAATTTCAAACATAAAATATTCGACTAAAACCTGTACAGACGGTCTTTTCACATTTTTTTTGCTCCAACCACTAATGTTCCGTAAGTAAAATATACGCCAGCATTTGTTTTTGTTATATACCTTTATGTATGATTAAAACATGTAAGTACCAACCAAAAATTCTAACTCAGACGCCTTTAAAAAAGCGTCGCTTCAAACAACTGCAATATAAATATTAGTTCTGCTACAGCGTAACAAATGTGTATCCATATTGATTTTCCAATCACATATCGGATACGCCCTGACAGTTGGTGTGTCAATAATAATTCCGGGTAACAGTACACCGTTGAATAAAATGATTAACCTACGCGCTAGTGACGGTTGACCGGAGCGTTCCCGCTATGATTTATACAGGTTGGATAGAATCTATTGGACTGTTATATCTGACATTTTTATGTGACAAAAATGTGCGTACTGCGAAATTTTACCATTGAATGGAGCGATAAATTGATGATTAGTTCACTGCCTGTTATATACGGTACACGAGTTTTCAGGTAGTTAGCTATTTTTAGGGTTTTTATATATTTGAAGCATCATAGCATACATAGTAAAGTCAGTAGATTGTTGCTTTATTAGTTATTGAAGAATGAAATATTTTTATACCTTAAACGTTATCAGAGAAATAAAACACCTTTTACTGTTTTACATAGCGTGCATAAAACAAAATTGTTACTTTCGTATTTAGTAACAAGCTATAACCTTTTCCTAAACTTATGACATTTCAATGACAGAATTATATATCGTCAGCCGCTCAACATTTGATTCATCGGCAAATATCAACAAGCAAAGAGCGTCCTGTATTGTTTGATACAAATGTCAACATTGAATTTGGATGTATCGCGGGGTATTTTGAGAATATGACATAAATTTAATGTCAACCCTTGTTGGATGAACGAAATGGAATAAAGACCATATGTATGCCGCTTCAAGTTACGTAGACGGTCCCTGCTAATTCCTTTAGAATTGAACAATTTATAAGCGTTAGCGATTAATATTTAACAGTAAAATATACTTCTTTGCGTACAAAATTTCACAGCGTGATTAATTTACAAAGGTAATAATTGTCACGCACGGTTAAAAATGAAATAAGTAAGCATTAGTGATAAACTTAGTACGTGGGAATCTTATACATGAGCAAAAATTCATCTCTAAAGTATTTGTCGACTGTCATCGTATATTGTCGGCTGTCGTCGCCTACCCGAAGTCATCAGGGACTATGATCAGTACTCAACTGATGGATTCGTTAATCATTATAAACCGTTCGAAAACCGAAATGGTTGTGCTACTAACCCGTATATTTATTTACTTTTTAGTAATGAAGCAGTGTAATAGTACTTTTTCCAATTGCGGAAAACCTTAATAGTTAAAATAAAGCGTACTTTCATAGCACATACATAAACGAATTAAAATGTTTCTTACGATTCAGTCGTAATGTTTGTGTGTGACGATATGAAATACGAATTTGTTTTCTGTTTTTTTTTTGTTTGAAGATAACCCGCCTTCGCTTCTACCTTGCGCCATTGACACGTCACGTTAGATCCTGGCACGTTTGCGCGGTCACCCCACCGATTGTCGCTCTGAAATCGGCATGGCAGTCCGTTGTGGCACTAATCACGCCGTATTGTTCATTTAATGTCGTCCCATAATGCTTTATAGTAGTGAGATATTCAAATGTTACCCAATTGTGGGCATTTCCGCTTGTTATACTGTTAAGGATTGTGTAATAGAGATATACTCTACAATAAAATAAGTATCTATGCTGAGACCTAAGCCTAACATTATATCGAATGTACATAATGATACAGTAGTAGTAGCCTAAGTCATAATAATGCACAAATTGCAAATATAAACAAAGTTTTGGTAAATAGGGTTGATAATTTATAACAGAAATTGGTAAATAAGTAAAATTACTTTTAAAAAGATAAAGATGAAATTATTGAATTAATTATTGTCAAACATAAAAATCAGAACACAGAAAATAATGATTTACTCGAATCTAAACAAATAGAACAAGTGTACGAAGTAAAAAGTCATAATAATGATCTCGACGATTTTAAAGGGCTTCCTAATTACGCGGTATGAAAAGTTTCACTTACTCCGTGGTTACATGAAAATAGTATTTACAAACTTATGTCGTTCCGTTCAAAGTTTGCGGTCACGATTAAAGAGCCGTTAGAATACCTATTAGAACATGAGAACATTCCGTGTGCAGATAAAATCGAGTAATATTGCATTGTGGAGTTCGACTTGTTCAATAATTCCTTCCCTGTTACCGGTAATGAGGTGCTTGTTTTCAGAAATGTATTTCTGAATTCTCTTGATCATGTCTCTCTGTGTTGAAATGTAGTTCTACATGATCCTATATTTAAATTTGATGTCATGGATTTTCAAGTATATAAATAATGTACTTTTTCGTATAATCTTATATGAAATAGTAGCAAACAAGAATCCGGTTCTCTCCGGTGGTCACTGCTGCCCATGGACCTGTAAGCAATTTTATAAAGCACGAGGATTCTATATACTGTTCGTAGCTTTGTACTGTCGTATACATACATGTTAAGCGATTCGTCTTACTTATTCGTCTGATTTCCGAGCAGCTCGTCTCGATCCGTGCGAAATTCGTACTGTCGTACTATATAAATAAACGTTAAGCGAACGCTCGGCCGGGCTTCATGGTAACTGTAATGGGAAGTGTTAGGTTTTTTTCGTTACGGAATTTCTTGATTCGGTCGCCGCGCTCAAAGCCCGTGATAAAAGCTATGCAATAGCTTAAAAAAGGATCTATTCTTAACATGAAGCAGGTTTAATATTCCGGTGGAAGAGTCGATGCTGGCTGACTCACATATGATGCGAGTCATTTCAGTTTCGAGACATCTATGAATAACTTTACAATCTTCAGAACCTCTATTTCATATGAAGTTGATTATCAGATGCTATTCTAGTCCTGAGGACTAACGTAGGTCATGTGACCTACATCTTTGTACAAAACTCAAGAGCCGCTTCACACTAAAATAAGTGTTGTTAGCCGCAAACAATCTTATGAAAAACATAAAAGATTACATAGGCTTTAAATGAATCGTAATTTATTATTTATCTTTCTACAAGCTCCGCGCCTCGCAAAAGGTTTAGAACCAATATTATTATTCTATTTATATTTTTGTGGCAAATTAGAAAAATTATATTTATGAAGGTTAATGGTTTTCATTGCCACTTCTTTTGACCTCGCCTTTTTGGAAATAAGCTATTTAACTGAGTACCAACGTTACTCTATCAGTATCTATTTATTTATTTATCCATCTACATAATAAAATATGAAAAATCCGTGTGCCTTAATATAATTAACTGGAGAACATATTGAATGATAAAAATATCAATAATTTAAGTATGTATTTGTTTTCTTTCTGTCTGTCTGTGTATTTAAAAATTATAAAAAAAATGCTGAATTAAACTTATGGGACACCATATTAACACATATATTAAAAGTACCTTGAGGTAACATTAAGTTTTGATTTTAACAAACCTATTTACTCTATCGTATTGAAAAATTGTTACAATTTAAAATTAAGTTACATTTCTAATTCGCGTGAAATTGCATGGCAAATCCAATTTTGGTAACTGGCAAAAATTCTAAAAACTAACCTTAACGAAGCATATGAGCAAATCCATGCTAATCAGGATAGTGTTGTCGTAAACACATACTGTCCCACTGCTGGGCACGGGTCTTTTCTCAGAATGAGAGAGTTTTAGGCCATAGTTCACCGCGCTGGCCAAGTGCGAATTTGTAGACTTAATACACCTCTGAGAATTTTGTTTTTGAAGAGCTCTCGGGTAGGTATCACGATGTTTCTCTCCACCTAAAGCAGTGATAATTAATTTCTAATAGACACGAAATTTTAGAAAAATCAGTGGTGCATGCCTGTGAGTTATCCTCGGACCTCCCCATTAAGGGGGCAAGTATCACCTATTAGGCTAACCTGGATAGTACCTGTATAGTATGTATGACGTGACATGTTCAAATACCAGTCCAGTACCAATAACAGAGTGCAGGGCAGACAAACTAATAGGAAAATATTTGCAAATGAACGTGAAAATCGAAGCACAATTGTTACGTCAATTAACGCACATTTATCAGCAGCGCGCGCTGAATGCGATGCTTGTTACTCGTGTGTGCTGTACATTATCTAAGCATCGCGAATCGGGCTTTGTTTTGGAGTGCGGTGGATGCTTAAAATACCTTATTTCTGCCTAGTACTAGAGTTCGTAATAGTATGCATATTGAAAAATGTTTGCTTAAGGCTTTGTTTATTTTCGTAATAATATAAAGAAGAAAGTTTGAAAGAATGAATGGATGTTTGTTAATCAATCTCGCTAGAACAAATTTTAATTTAATTATTTTAATATTAGTTAATAATTTTATTTGAAAATAGGTCAGCTGTTGTAACAGTAGTTAGGTTTGTTATATTTTTATGACACGTTATTATTTAGAAGTTTTTTTAAAACCCGGAAAACGAAAGTTTGATCTTTCTTAAAAGAGTAAATAGTCCATAACAAACATGATAATATCTGGAAAACATTTATGACGCAACGTAACTAAACTATGAATAACAGAGTGCGGGGCAGACAAACCTGCATGGTAAATATTTGCAAATGAACGCGAAAATTGAAGCACAATTGTTACTTCAATTAACGCACATTTATCAACAGCCCGCGCTGAATGCGAAGCTTGTTACTCGTGTGTGCTGTACATTATCTGAGCATCGCGAATCGGGCTTTGTTTTGAAGTGCGGGGGATGCTTAAAATATCTTATTGCTTCGTAATACTAGGGTTCGTAATAGTATGCATATTTAAAAATGTTTAGTTAAGGCTGTTTATTTTCGTAATTATATATAGAAGAAAGTTTAAAAGAATGAATGGATGTTTGTTAATCAATCTCGCTAGAACAAATTTTAATTGAATTATTTTAATATAAGTTAACATTTTTTTTGAAAATAGTTCAGCTGTTGTAACAGTAGTTAGGTTTGTTATATTTTTGTGACATGTTATTATTTAGTATTTTTTTCTAAAACCCGGTGAACGAAAATTTTATCTTTCTTAAAACAGTAATTAGTCCATAATAAACATGATAATATCTGGAAAACATTTATGACGCAACGTGTCCAAACTATCAATAACAGAGTGCAGGGCAGAAAAACCTGCATGGTAAATATTTGCAAATGAACGCGAAAATCGAAGCACAATTGTTACGTCAATTAACGCACATTTATCAGCAGCGCGCGCTGAATGCGATGCTTGTTACTCGTGTGTGCTGTACATTATCTGAGCATCGCGAATCGGGCTTTGTTTTGGAGAGCGCTGGTGGTTTAAGTATCTTATTTCTGCGTAATAATAAGGTAATAGGTTTCGCTGTTTGCTTAAGTCCTTATTTAACTATTATGAAAGCAAAATTTTGTGAGTATGGGTGTAATAAGATTGAATTAACAAATGATCATGCAATCCATTTGATGGTAAGTGCCAATGCCACAAAATGCCATGGGCATAAAGATGGGCCGCTGGGCCCACCGCTAAGTCTAGTCTTTACGACGATATGCGACCACACATACCGCCATCCTTCCCGGGAGCGCCTGGCTGGATGGTTCGACCTCCCGCTCTAGCCGCCAGCAACCAGGGAAGCCCCTTTTAGTCGCCTCTTACGACAGGCAGAGGATGCCGTAGCCTTATTTTTGCTGTTTATTTAGAATTTTATTCTAGTAATATTATAAATGCGAAATTTACTTATGATTGATGTTTGTTAATCAATCACGCCAGAACGATTTTTAATTAAGGCATAACATATTGTTAATAAATGATTTTTTAGGTCAGTTAACAATTTAATTACAATGTGACACAGCTTTTGTAATGAAGTTGTAATTAAGTTAGTTATGTTTTATGAAGCGTTATTTTTTGGTATATTTTTAATACCTGAAAAACGGAAATGTGATCTTTCATAAATGTTCAAAAATGTTAACCTTTTCAAAGTACTAACTAATTTGGAAACTCATACAAAAATCGGAACTCAATGCAATGTTATTTAAAGGCACATTTATCAAGTGCCCGCGGCGTGAACGCGCTACGCATTATCGGAACATTTAGCGATTCTGTTTCTGATTCTGACCAGCCTTTGATTTGTTAGCTGTGATATGATTCTACTTGCTTAGTATTAATGTTACTAGTGCTGTATTAGGAACCATTACTACGTGTAGGTCTAGTTCGAAAAATAGAGTCTAATTTCATATTTTAAATGTAATGGTCGATAAAACAAGTATAGTAGCAGTAATAGCCTAATGATTGACATTTATTTTCTTGATCGGGTCGTCCGAGCTTCAAATCCCAGGCACGCAAAACTGATTTTTCTAAGATTATGTTCATATTAGAAATTAATTATTGCTACTTTACGGCGAAGAAAAACATTATAAGAGAACCTACACATGAGTGTTCTTCAAAAAATGTTCTCGAAGGTGTGTGATGTTTACCAATTCTCATATAGCCAGCGCGGTGGACTATGGTGCTATCTATCCCTATTTTTAGTCCTTTTTTTTTAGTTTGTGTAGAAGAGTGTTTTTGCCGGCACAATTGCTTGTGACGCGATCAATTAAGTGCTCTAAATTAGTAATGCGCCAGTTATTGATTAAAGATGAAACCTTTGTACCCAATTACTTACAGCTGTACATGCGCGACAGTGACCACTAGCTTTTCGAATTTTTGATAGACTGCGTTACTGTTTCAGTCAATGTGAATATCATACATACGTATATTATGTCAAACTGATTGTGTAAAAGGCAGCGTTTGCCCAAATTTATTACGTTTGCAAATATTTCAAAAAATAAATGGTATAACGAAAATATATTCAAAAAATGTAAAACATCTGTATTCATTGCAGAACGATGGAATTTCCACGACAAAACTAGCAATAAACTGCACAGAGGTAAAGGCGATCGTAATTTAACTACCAAATGAAACATTTATTGACAGACAAGTGAACATGATACGCAATAAACAATATCATTATACGAGAATCGAATGAACATAAGCGTAAATCTTGTGGGAGAAGCGTCAGCTGTATTCGGTTGTTTTCACAGCGATTTCACAAACTGTAAAGGGTTGGACGCATCGTCCGTTCGAGATATCCGATTTACATAATGTAGTGTGCGCAAAAAAATCCACAGTGGATAACAATGTTGCCAAATGTGAGGGAAAAAGAGCTACGAGTATTTGTTATTATTGATATTCATTTTCAACTTGAACTTTTTATGTAGGTGATGGCAGACACAGCGGTTCTTGGCCATAAAAGACGTTGTATTTTACATATATGGACTAACATAGTCATAAAAAGTATATACGCATCTATAGATGTGTCACTTTAGGTTTTTTCCGGAATTTTGCAGATAAAAAATAAAATATGTGTGTCCGTAACCAAATTAAGTTACGAAATTATTTAAGATAAGATTAAATGTATTAATATTACAGTGACATGCGATTATCTTTAAGGTCTAAAGGAAACTACAGGCACAGAAAAGGATCGCATGCAGTGATACTCAAAACTCCCCTTATTACGCAGTGGAAAACACCGTTACAACATACCAACAGTGTTATCTGCAAATATCATGGTCACAAAATATTCACACAAAAAGTATTGTCGAGGTGCTATGATTACTTGATGGGTGTCAGTCCCTAACAGAATACTGTCCCTAACAGAAATGTATCAATAGATACATTTTAAATAAGAGATAACAGTGCATAAACTCTGTAACTGCGTGTGGATCATTTGCAAAACAAATGAGGATTCCATTAAACATGAATTACAGGCTGAATGAAAGTAAATGAATATATCCTACGCAAAGAAAATTTAAAGACCATTAACTTTATTTTTCTCTTCGAATAATTAAAGTCATTCACTATATTAGTACCAAATAAACTCCACTCCGAAATAATCGTCACAACATTATTATTATTTCATTATTATTGTTATATTATTATAATACTATTCTAAACATTTTTTGCCAATATTGACTGATAACTCACTTGTAAATCCTATTTATTATTATATTTCTAATTTGGACATCTTAATGTAATATTGGATTAATTACTATTATGTGTAAATAAGTGTGATTGGTTCTGCCGTTCTTTTTGACAATAAATAAATAAATAATAAATAATAAATTAGATTCGTTGTCGAAAGAAAACATAATAAAATGTATTTTTTACTACTCAAATTAGATCCAATGCCATATGAACATATATATTCTTAAGATGCTCAGAAAAATGCAATTGAATCTCGGAGGGTCACAGATCGAAAAATAAATTAATCGTTGCGATTCGAAACCTATCTCACTTATATAACTCTGAGCGATCAAATTTCCGCCGATGGCTGAAAAAAGTTTTCCGAAGCCGAGTATAATATTGAAGTTACGAAACGAAGGCTTTCAAATAAGCTTCTACCTCCGTGCCCTCGGATCTGTAACCAAATAAAGTTTTATTAAAGAAAAGTTACCCGCTTGAACGGGGCCAAGCCGATTTTTATCTCGATTCAATAATACATGAATTTATTTGCTCGCGTGTTCCGAACTGATACGAGGCAAAGAAACTTAGATTGGTAAGGAGATCATTTGTAACAAAAATATGGCGTTTCTTGAAAGTAAACACGGAACCGAATGTTTTTACTGGTAAGTTCAGTCGTTTTGACCATATTCTATGTAACGGCAAAAACACGAAAGCCCATTTACTTCATGTTTTTTGTCAGAAATGAAATCGATATAACTTGTGTATCTATTTTATCTATATTTTCTGTTCTCTTTGTCATGTAGAATAATATAGTACTTAGAAAAACTGCAGTCAATTGTTTTAAACTAATGAAAATTTAAAATTGAAATATTGAACTGGGTCGAAATATCACCAATAAAGAAATATCGAACAAAATTGCACTCTTTTCAGTCACATACGATAAAACCGTGCAGTATAATACCCAGCCGTAATAATATAGACATAGACCTTCTGTAGAGAGATTTAGTAGCGGTAATCGAGCAACATCCATTGTTGTAATCGTAGTACATAAATATATTCGCGTAAAGACGTATCCATCTCCTGGATTAAATGTTTTTTTATGTAATTGCAGATTGTGTAAACTATTTCTTCCAATGTTCCATTAATTATCATAAACGGATTATTCTAATTTTATGTAAGATTTTGAATAATAATCAAAATTATTTATTAATCAGAATTTAAGTTGTACAATTATTTCTCGTTGCCTCCAAACGCTCGACTATCACAATGTTTAATTTTTTCAGTATTCTGGTATCGCTTACATTATAATGCTTTAATTTAATATTAACTGTTAAATAAATACATAGGTTTTATGCCAATGTATCCGTAACAGGCAATATTATACTGTTAGTTAGATACTTCAATTCACAGCTATTGAAATTCCACTTTATAAACATACAGGCAGTAACATTGTTGGATGTAGACATTTATTCCCACAAGACTGTGACTTCTACAGAATATCGAGGGCCAATAGGACACAAATACAACTTTTGTCGACCGCCATATAAAGACATAGCACCAGGCGACCGGCGAAATAGCCATTTCACAAACTGAGTACAAGTTCAAACTAGGAGTTGGAAGTTCAAATAAGAGAATTTTGAACTACATGCAACAAAGGAATACCTGCAAATAACGTTCCTAGGATCGAACTATCCAGGCGACATTTGCCTGTAAATTGGTATGTAGGTCATTCAAAATATTAATGTCAAGAATTTCTCTATGACTTTAAAATAAATGCAAATTCTAAGGAAATACAGATGCATGATGCCAATATGTAAATAATGTTTAGCTAAGCCACGCCGTGTATGTTTTTTTTTTTTATAATTGAACTTGGCGATAAGGCAGACGGGCTACTTGATGGAAAGTAGTCACCATCGCCTATGGACATTTGCATCATCAGAGGGGTTACAATGCATCGCCGGCTTTGAAGGAGAGCTCTTTTCGCACCTTTTTGAAGAGCCCCATGTCATAACGCTCCGGGAATACCTCAGGAGGAAGCATTCCACATCTTGCACGTCTGTGGCAAAAACGAGCGTGCAAACCGAACCGTGGAGGACCGCTATGGGTCCAGTTGATGCGGATGGAACCTCATCCTTCGGCGAGTGGTGCGTTAAATGTAAAATGTATGTAAACTAATAGAGGTTTTACGAAGAGTAAAAACAAGACCTTAATACTGAGACTCCGCTGTCCGTCTGTTTGTCCGCCTGACTGTCACCAGGCAGTACCTCAGAAACCGTAATAGCTAGATAGTTAAAATTTTCGAATTTTAGGAATTTTCGCTACAATTAAGGGCGCAATTTTGTGGCCCTATAAGATTGGACGAATACGTTTTTTAACGCTAAACACTAACAGTTGCACTAAATGAAAAAAGCTTAAAGTTAATATTTCTTGGCCCCTAGGTAGCGTAAGTTTCTCTTGTAATGAGGCGTAATTTTATATCTAGAAACAGTTTAAATATTTCTTTCATTAAAAATAATTAAAATTGATATAATAAACTTTACCGTCATTTCAACACCTCACAGATGCATTAGATAGTTTAGATGTTGGATATCAATTTTAGGAACAGTTAGAGATGCTTACGACAGTACAGCTACAGTGATAACTTAACATCAAGCTAGTGGGGCCAATTAATTGCTCCCCGTACTCTTGGCCTAGAATTGTACCACATCCTATATTCTCATGGATACTGTAGGAGGTGACAAAGTCAAGGAGAAAATAGTGTGCTAGTGTTGGGCTCTAAGTTTACTCTTAGGAAGTGTAAAGAAAAAGGGACGGGAAGGACTTAACAACATTATTTATTTACCATGGTCAGTTAGTCACACTATTCCAAACACGGTGGGTTTCATGACAGTTCATAAATCTGACGTACTACTATACTAATTGATCGATGTACATTAGTGTTGACATAATAAATCTCATTTCGATACCTTTAGCAATATTCAAAATAATTCAACATCTTCCTCCGTCACTTATGTCGTGATTTATGTTCATTTGGATGTACGCGAATGACCATTGCCAAACAATGTAGACATAACGGGTACCAATTTAGGCAGTAATTGACAGGTTTCACGGTTAACGTGTGCCTGGCAATCTGTAATCATGAAGAAATTTATATCTGGAATGAAAATGGACTGGATGTTGTGTTTAAATTTCTTCGCTGTTTCTTAAAAGGGTTTACTGATGTAACCATTACTCTTCGATAGTCAGGTGTGGTTTCCGACTCGCTTATACGTCAGGCGACTATCACAATCGAAAAAATAGCAATTTGATTTAAAAAAAACACGCTATGAGTGTAGAAACACTCATAGCCCTACAGTAGGATTTTCTTCCTGTGTCACGGGTACAATGGATACACACAAGACGAATATACAAACACCCAGACCCATAACAAGAATCTAAATTCACCTGACTTGGCTGGGAATCAAATCCGGGACGTGAATACACAAACACCCAAACCCAGAACACGAATCTAAACTCACCATTCAGATACCTGTCTGGAATCGAACCCGGGACCCATTGCGCGTCAGACCAGTATGGTAACCGCTCCGCCACGCGGGTCGTCATATCAATGGAACTTTGACTTCAGGTAGAACTCGTGTTCTATATGAATTTAGAGTTGTCCATGGGTGGTAGTGGCAACTTACTGTTAGGTGGTATGCTTGCTCGCTTGCTAATAAAACTTATAAAAATAAAATCAGTCAGCAATTATGGTCTATTTTCGCCCACAAAATTAATGCCCATTCAAAACTAATAGGATGTTCAATGTATTTTGTCATAGAATAGTCTCGCTTGTCTGGCTTAGATTAGTATAACACCATAGCGTTAATTACAATACAGATTAGTACACATTAAACAGCTAATTTATATAACAATATATACTAAAGTAAGATGCGGTAACTTATTGTTTAAAGTAGCATATTCTTACCAAATATTATGTCCTAGATCAACCTAACCTATTAGATTTTTTTTTATCTAACTGAAGTAGCAAACGAGCATACAGCCCACCCGATGGTAAGTGGTCACTGCTGCCTATGGATGTCTGTTATCAACTTCATATAGAACATGGGTTCCATCTGAAGTCGATCGCAGATGCGTTGCTACTCCCGAGGACTATGATGGTCGCCTCATGTAAAAGTGTGCCGGCAAACACACCTTTCCAACGAAACGCAAGAAATGCTTCACGCTAGAAATAGGTGCGTACTTATCACATTTTTATAATACTATTTACAATTCATTGCCAAAGTTTTCTGCAATAAATCAATAAAATTATTTAAATTGTATGTAAGTGATGTTTGAGTTAATAAGTTATTTAAATTGTATGTAAGTGATGTTTGAGTTATTAGAGGAAACTTTGGCAATGAATTGTAAATAGTATTATAAATATCAGCAAGTCAGTGAGTGAATAGTTAGTATATATGAATGACATTAAGAAAGATAGCAGATACAGGATCACCAATTTCAGTACTCTCTAAAACCCTACCTGTATTAAATGGCAAGTCTATCTCATCTATATTACCGTTTGGCATACAGTACTTATCAACAGAAGCATAACTCAGACCTATCATAGATTAGCACATCAGCGTCCGGGTAATTAATCGCTGATACGAATGGATTAGGTCGTATTAAACATCTTGGAGACGATTACATATCTATTGCATATTGTAGTAATTGTATTTACCATAAGTTTGAGATTTTAATCCGATTACCATTAATTATAATGTGAATAGATTTTTTCAATGTCTTTTTAGTTTGCGCTTTTGTCTCAGTCTTATCAGCCATGATTTCTTTCTTTCTAGTGTAGAAAGCTCCACACTAGGATTTTCTCTTGTGTCGTAGATACCATGGACACACACAAGACAAATACACAAACACCCAGACCCATAACATGAATCTAAACTTCATTCAGATACCTGTCTGGCCGAGAATCGAATCCGGGACCCATTGCGCGTCAGACTGGTATGGTAACCGCTCCGCCACGTGGATCGTCAAGCCCACCCTACTACATCGCCCATGATGTTACATCTTGGTCTCATTAGTGCTTTTATGAGGAACCTTACCTTAGACATTATTTTAACGGTAATTAATATTTTCATGGGAACATAGCCTTGTTTTGAATTGAAAAGATCTCACTGGTTCATGTATTGGTTTTGCTTATATTTACAAAATTTATTTAGATAAATATTACGTCTTATAGCAGCGATATATCGCTGCCATGCATCTATATATATTTTTTTAAACATATATTTTTTTTAAATTTTAGGCCTAATCTTTTGATTAGGCCTAAAATAAATCTCATGCAACTTCTAAAGTAGCAAACGATTTGAAATGTCAAATTAAATGATAGAGAAATAGAACAGATGTAAAAATATATGATTGAATACTATTTGAATGAAAGATTTTTGCATTTCATAGCAAAAATTCCAGGCGATGTTCAGTAAAAGGTTAACATAATAAATATCCTATAGGTATAAGAATAGATATTGAATTCCCACCAACAATCTTGAACACATAACCCTTACGCTTTAATTTGTTCACGCATCCCCCTACACACGGCTGATTTCCCACGACGAAATCCCTTGTTGTAGACTACAATGAAATATGCATGCGTGACATACAAAGCGTGAAATAACGTTAGGCCGTGCTATGACGTTTTGCATCACCCCAACCGCTGAAGCCGGTGTTTCCATTATTACACACGATACGAGATTTTTAAAAGTATACTATCGGTTAAATCAGACAAAATACCTACCTTATATGTAGGTATAGACGGATATGTAAAAGAAAATAATCTGGTATTTATAGATATAATACTATAATTAAAATACTGGATATTCTCCACTGCCACGAAATAAATTAATCTCAATATGAAGTGGCATTTCACAAAGTAACGAGTAATTTACACTTTCTATAGTCACAGCCCCATAGTAAAATTTTCTCCTGTGTCGTGGGTGTCATGGACATACAAACACAGATACACAACCACCCAGGCCCAAAACAGAAATCTAAACTCATCATTTAGATACCGGCCGGGTTTTGAACACAGAACCTACTGCGTGTCAGACCGGTATGGCGACCGCTCCGCCACGCCGGTCGTCAAATTACAAATCATACAATGCACCGACAGCATAGACTGAAAATTCAACCTCTCCACGTATATACATCATAGATATATACTCCAGTCTCAATAGTTTGCAAGTTAATACTTGCAGATACTGTCTCCTATACTGTTTACAGCGAGACGCCAAAGTGACGGGAAACGTCGGTGCAATACGGGATCTGCGCTCGAATGCAATTTGTCTTTGAAGGAAAGCAATGTTGCTGAGTGCCTGTGTTCTATCGCCAGTAGATTATTTGAGTGAGAAAATAATCTTTGTATCTTCTTGTCTTTGAAGTCGATAAAGGTGTTGCGAGATAATTGTTTCCTTGTATTTTTGCGATAAGTAACTTTATTTTTCAGATTTTATTTTTGCCTCTAATATATTTTAAATGGTTCTCCAACAAGTTCTTCATTTTTGCCTTTTAGCGTTGCCTTAGTTAAAATATTTGACTAACAATAGAGATTATTACTTGGACAACAAAATAAACATATTGGCCTATGTATTCTAAATACTCACCTTTAAACAAGGTTTACACTTTAGCGCTTAAAAATTATATGTATTACCCATGACATGTATACAATTAAAATACTTCAGTATTTATTATCAAAAAACTATTTTTTAGTCATTTGCTGTATGAATTAAGTTTTGGAAATGGCTTTGGAGGATTTATAAACGTTACTTTGTATACATAATATTTTTAAAGTGTAGATGTTTTAAATAATTATATCAAATAAATTATAATTGAACAAAAATACCTACATAAAATTCATGTTTAATAGAAAAATCGTTAAACAAAACATATTTTATTAAAGGGCTTGTTTCATACAGTAATTACGTTTTCGTTCGGTAATTTCATATGGTGATAGTAAAATAACAAAATTGCACACGAAATTATGTTAAACCTGTGTAACTGCAACTACATGTTATTTTTAACTTTTATAGTATAACCACAGTACTAGTATCTATATTAATACTGTGGTATAACTTCAATAATAAAAACACGACAGTGGAATCGCGCACCAGGCTGGTGCTTTGTCGATAAAGTTCTGATATAATTTTTTGATATCGTCAGAAGAGCGCTTTGACACCGCCGAAGCGATTCCGATAAATTCGAATCTAAATCCAATATCGCAGTTACAAGCACGGAAGACATTTTTCTATAGGGATCATTCCGATTGAAATGCTCTCATATTATGATTGCGTTTGTGAGATCAGACGAAGTTTCTTTATGCAGATGAAATATGACTGATAATAATATTGATTTGTGAGTACCAGTTATATTAAAATGTTATTTATTTGGTAACATTTTTGTCTAAATAATAAAAAAAAGCCCGCGGTACTCGGGGACTGCTGCGGTAAAGCTATTGCATAGCATTTTTTATCGAATTATGCAATTGTTTATTTATTTATGCATTTTTTTTTGACATTAATTCAATTTTTTTTTTGATACTAAATACTTTCCCACAAACAGCTGCTTACATATTCGTCCGACTTCCGAGCAGCTCGTCTCTTACACGTTAAGCGAGCTCGGCCGCGCTACATGGTAGGCGGAGTGGGGGGCGTGAGGTGTTTTTCGTTACGGAATTTCTTTATTCGGTTGCTACGCCCAAACTCTCCGATAAAAGCTATGCAATAGCTTAAAAATAGGTTCTTTACGTTTACGTATTATGATGTTCATTTACATTTTATTTGTATTGTTTTATGTGGTCATAATATAGAATACACCCACGGGTTTCAAGATATATCACATAATTTAAATTATATATTTTTTAATTTTCTAAAAGGAATTCTTAGCTCATGTTTGATAAAGTGATATAATTTTTAATTATTAAGATGGAATATAATTAAATGGAAATGGAATATTTTAGTGCAATGATAATCAAATTTAACTTAAATAAAGTAAGTAATGGGTATGAATAAAATGATCGTTATAAGTATATAAAACATTAATTATTATTGCTACTTTATATGTGTAATTTCTTTTACTACTAAAATTAATTCAATTAATGAAACAAGCTTAAGTGTGAGTAATTACATTTTCAAATAAACAGTACGGAACTAACAACTAGAGCGCAAAGTTTATTTATAAAACGATATATTTAAGTTTACATTTACATTGCGGGTTAAATTTACATTATACAGTAAATGTAACATAATAAACATCGTATGCCGCGGTAATGACATGCAAATAATATGGCCGCATACTCCGGTACACTTTAGATTGCGAGCGTTTTATAACGAGCGACGTGTTTTAATATAAACTAGAAATACACATTACACAAATAACAATTTTCAAGGTGGTAGAACCAGTGTAGTTCGACCGGGGAAGTACCACCGCCACACCTATTTCTATCGTGAAGCATTTCTTGCGTTTCAATAGAAGGGTGTGGTTGCCGGCACACTTTCACATGAGGCGACCATCATAGTCCTCGGGAGTAGCAACGCATCTGTGATTGACTTCAGATGGAACCCATGTTCTGTATGAAGTTGATCACAGATGTCCATGGGCGGCAGTAACCACTTACCATCAGGTGGACTGCATGCTCGTTTGCTACTTCAGCCAAATGAAAAAAAAAAAAAAAAAAAAATAGAATACGAACTATTTGTTTTACTTTAACTTTAACATTTCAAAGGTAGAACCAGTGTAGTTCGACCGGGGAAGTACCACCGCCACACCTATTTCTAGCGTGAAGCATTTCTTGCGTTTCGATAGAAGGGTGTGGTTGCAGCACACTTTCACATGAGGCGACCATCATAGTCCTCGGAAGCAGCAATGCATCTGTGATTAACTTCAGATGGAACCCATATTCTCTGTGAAGTTGCTTACTGATGTCTATGGGCGGCTGTGACCACTTACCATCAGGTGGACTGCATGCTCGTTTTCTACTTCAGTCATATAAAAAAAAACTATTTGGTGTATAATTACGTATTTGGTCTACTTCGGTAAATTTCGGATATTGGTGCCTTTCTGCATCGGTATAAATGTATATTCCTTTTGTTCAGGACTTGTACTATGTAGATACTAGGCAGATGAAAATAAATTGATTGCGATTTTCATTTCATTTCTTGATGTAGATATCTTTGTCCTGTGTGCTCATGGCGGTCATAGTATTGATTTTTCTTTTATCGGACTTTGAGTGTACTGTTAGTGATTATTATTAATTACGGCATTCGTACAGTTTAACTCAAATTTTAAGAAAATATCCTAAGGGATTGGAATTTAATGAATGGCAATACATTCTATTTTATGAACATAAACATGTTACTTTATTTTAAATATTAATAACTGTTGATATCTATTTAACCGTAATACAATAAAGTATTGATAAAATATTCCTGATAAAATCTGTTTCATTAGCAATGCAGTGTTAAGCATATGAAACATACGAACAAGAAAGCAACAAGTCACAAAATAGTGAAAACATAACCTAACACTTCACTATGCTTTTGGTGCAAAAAGAACGCCAGTGCAGTACCGTGTAGTAATGTAATGCAAATTAGGGATGTTATGGATAGGAAATATCGGATCTGGATATCGATATGAATGTATAAAATATAATGTTACGGTTTCGGATACAGTAAAATATATTATTTTACATTACATGATAGTTATGAATAGTTTTAGTTACGAATATTAGATATTAAGGAACTATAAAAGTAAATCTCGACAGGGCAAGATTCAACCGTTAGGCTGTCATGAGCAGTGATAGCGTAATGGTCTCGTTCGGGAGGTTCGAGGTTCAAACCCAGGCATGCACTACTGATATTTTGTAAAATTACGTGCGTGTTAAAATTTAATAATCACTGCTTTTCGGCGACGAATGACATCGTGAGGAAATTTACACACCCGTGAGTTTAAAAAAATCTCGGAGGTGTGTGAAGTCCACCAATTCGCACTTGGCCAGCGCGGTGGACTATGGCCTAAACTCTCTCATTTTGAGAGAAGACAGAATGAGAGAGTGCCCAGCAGTGGGAAAATGATGGGTGGACGAAAAAAAAGTAAAGTAAATACATATAGATGATTCTTTGGATTTTTCATATTACTGGTTTTTGGAACTTATAATCATAATAACACCTGAGTAAAATCTTTTACGACTCTGCCCGTATCCGAAATTATTCGGAACATTTCAATTGTAATCGCTTTCGATCTCGAATATACCTTAAATTCGGATATCCGATAGTTTCTGTTACGGTTACGAAGGTTATAACATCCCTGATGCAAATACGCGACATGTACCAAAGCACTTTAGTTCGGAAGTGTACGGTAATAACATGTGACATGTTAACATTGCCAGCATGTTAGGGATGGGACGTGTGGGTCAATAAAGGTTTACAGTCGTACTTTGTATTGTTTTTCAGTAGGTACTAAATATAGTATGTACAAATATTGGCCACTTAACATATGATCGCACGCTTGTTTGCTATTAACATAATTAAAAAGAATATTAATAATAAATTGCTTAGAATTTATTGGCTTATTCATTTGTAATTCACCTTTCAAATTTCATATAATGCGCTGAAATTTTAATGCATTCCTAATTTAAATCGAAAAAATGTCTAAAAAAAGGTTGACAACCCCAGGTACCTAAGTGTATTTCTGGCGTATTTTGGTTTGTACGTTGTGGTATGACAGAGAATCTAATATGGAACGTCTTAGGTTTAGCGTCAGTGGCAGCAAAGCATTATTTTGAGGTCCTATTCACTTATGATTATGTATTAAACTGTAACAGATTTTGAACATAGTCAATAAAGTGAGGGTATGCTCGGTTGCTACATTTATTGCTTAGATCGGAATTATATTATAAAAGTATGAAAATTATAAAAAGTACCGACATGCTGCGCATAAAGTTTCAGGTACAGTACCGGTCAGCATATCTTATCAACTAGCGTACGCGTTTTCATAAACATATATTTTTACTGAGCCGCTTAATAATAACAGACGACCCGCGTGGGGTAGTGGTTACCATACCGGTCTGACGCGCAATGGGTCCCGGGTTCGATTCCCGTCCAGACAGGTATCAGAATGACGAGTTTAGTGTCCTGTTCTGGGTCTGGGTGTTTGAGTATTCGTCTTGTGTGTGTCCATGGTACCCACGATACAGGAGAAAATCCTACTGTGGGGCTATGAGTGCAGAAAGCGTGTAAATAATGCTTTAATTTTGTTTTTATGATTAAAAGTATATATAGAACTGTCATAAATTGGTTATATATTATTGTTCATTCAAAGAATTTGAGTACAATTTTTACAAAATTTATTTATTTGGTACACAATTCCAATTACCATTGACTCTGGCCTGGTCGCCAACAAACATGTGCAGACAAAGAGAACAATATAATATCCCCAATTAAATTTCATACGTCAATTGTGATGACAAATATCGGCTAATTAATGAAAATAATTGAAAACCAATCTATACTTTTGTCTCTTGTTTGCACAAAATGCCTTTATTATTTTACATAACAATGGGCGTAATTAATATATTATTACTTTATAAAACGAATATCGTTTAACTTTAAATGATATTTAATTATATTTTAATTAACGGTACTAATACATGAACATGATAAATAGCTTCTGACATTACTTTTTAGGGTTCCGTACCCAAAGCCAAAGAAAGTCTTCTTACTAAAACTCCACTGCCCGTCTCTTTTCTGGCCGTCTTTCTGTCATTAGATTATATCTCATGAACCGTGATTGCTAGATAGTTGATTTTTTTCAATGATGATGTATTTCTATTGTCGCTATGGGGTCTGCCATACAACCAACGTATTTTTACCGCTTTTTACAGATTTCGGTACGGAACACTTCGTGTGCGAGTCCAACGCGTACTTGATTGGTTTTGTATTATTTTGATTTTAATATCATAGTTTTTTTATCTAACTGAAGTAGCAACGAGCATGCAGTCCACCTGATGGTAAGTGGCCACTGCCGCCCATGGACGTCTGTAATGGACTTCATATAGAAAATGAGGTCGCTACGATGCGTAGCTACTCTCGAGAACTATGGTTGCCTCGTATAAAAGTGTGCCAGCAACCACACCCTTCTATCAAAACGCTAGAACTGCTTCACGGTAGAAATAGGTGTGGCGGTGGTACTTCCCCGGTCGAACTACACTGGTTCTACCACCTGCAAAAAAGTTACCTGTTAATTATTGATTGTGGCGCCGGCAACGTCGTTTTCAGTTATACAAAAGTGGTACTAAGTCATACTCCAATCTGTTTAAAAGGAATTGCTAAATAGGGGAAACACAACAAACACATAGGGCTTCTAGAGACGACACTTCTAGTTTTCAGATGTACCGTGTGGTAGAATCAGTGTATTAAAGGGAGAGGGAGAGGTACACACACTTATTTCTAGCATTTATTCTAGAGTGAAACAGTTCTTGCGTTTCGTCGGAAGGGTGTGGTTGCCGGTTCATTTTTACGCGTGTACGAGGCAACGATCTTAGTCATTTGTAGTAGTAGTAGCAACGCATCTGTGATTGACTTCTGATGTAACACAGACCTATATTAAGTCCATGGGTGACACGTACAACAGATGGTCTAAAAGCTCGTTAGCTTTTACAATTTCTATTCCACAAATTCATATTTATTTCTTAATGTTAATTATGAACGATAAGATGTACATATTGACTATTTCAAAAAATGAAAAAGAGTAAAGTGAATAGTATGGAAAATGAAAAATATAGTTTTCCGGTACAATATGATAATAGGCAGTTGCTGCTTGAATAACTTAGTGCCATAGTGTCTGTGTGGTCTACGAGTGCGATGTAACTTGCGCCAATAAAAATGGAATTTAAAATTGTGTTTAGAATATTGAAAAAGCTAACAGTTAAATATCGAAAAAATCGGAAAAAACTAAAGCATAAAGTCAATTTCTATAGGTCTTGAAAGTAATATAAATCGTCGTTTTACCAGTATATTACATATTATTATTTCAAAATGATACACCACGAATATACTTTCAAAGCTTTTGCCAAAGCCATTTTGTAATCAAAAACAATCATTGTTTGCGTTTTCGATCATACCTTTTTTTTAATTTGAAGCAGCAAGTGGTTACTGCCGCCCACGTACATCTATAAATAACTTCATACAGAACAAGGGTTCCATTTGAAGTCAATCACAGATGTGTTGCTACTCCCGAGGATTAAGATGGTCGCCTCAAATGAAAGTCGGCAACCACACTCTTCCATCATAACGCAAGAAGTGTTTCACGCTTGAAATAGGTGTGGTGGTGATGGTACCTCCCCAGAACCTTTGTAATGTATCCATACATAACCCCCTCGCAGGGATCTCCACCTTGTCGTGGTGAGGGGGCTCAGTAACCGTGGCTGGGGGCGCCGCGGTGAAGCCAAGAGAGATCCCAGGGAGGGGACGCTCCGAGCGGGCTTGGCTGAGGGCCCGCTCCGGACGCATCCGAGGGGGCTGTGGAGGTCGGTGTTTTCTGGCCTCTGCAGCCAGGAGGGGTCGCGGGAGGAGAGGTGTCTCGGTGTGTCGTTGCCGTGCACCCTATCTCCCGCGACCGAACGGGGGCGCACCGTCAGATGCGTTGGCGGTGGGGCCGCAGAGGAAGAGGAGATGCGGTGTGTCGTTGCCGTCCTCCCTATCCTCTGCGGCCGTTTGGTGGTTTGCGGCGGAACCAAAGAACGGATCCGCCGCTGGGTGTGGTTGGTCGATGCCTGTAGGGATGCCTTGCGGGTGTCGGCTTGCCATGCCCACGGCCCCTGGGTGGCGGTCTCGGGGTTGGACCGTCGCCCTGCGGATGGGGCCTTGGAGGTAAGGCGCGCCTTTGTGTTTTCTGGCGCGCCTTGCTGTTGGAGAGGAGCTTTATGCTCCACGCGAGGAGGGGCTGCGGAGCGGCCAGGCACCGGCGGGTTCGCGGATGACTGCGAAAGCTTACCCGTGTTCCCGCCGTACGGTGCGAGGAGAAAACACAGTGGGGGTTTAGCCGGTAAGAGTCCGGCATAACCCAGCTGCCGCCCCGGGTGGCTGGGTATCCATGAGGATTACCCACTTAAAAAAAAAAAAAAAAAATCCATACATAACAATGATGGGTTAAAACAGAAACATGATTGTTTTGATGAAAGGCATTAATTTCGTACTAAGGGCACTAAAAATATTATGTTATGCACTTGTATACCCATAATTTGAGTTTATTTAAAATTGTTTTATTTTTGTCACTAAGAACATATTTTAAACTCCCTCTCTAACTCTATATATCTATCAGAATATGAACTGATATAAAATGCAGTTCAGATATCTATCAAAACTGCATTTTCAGATACACTGCCGACGAGCGCCATACATCTACCTACACTTAGGTCCAAGATAGATATTTCCCCGTCTGAATAAATTACTGTTCATTATGTAAGCGAATGTTTTATGGCACAGGATGTCGTGATGAAGGCACATTCTTTAAAACGTCTGTTTTTTGTATTACCTCTTATGCCTTAGAGCCCGCGAAAGACTCGTTTCTAACGTCCAAGGATTAAGTAATAACAATTATGTGTATTGCATACATAACTGTTACATTTGCATTGAAATGCAGTTTGAGTTGAAAGTGATCTTGAAGTGGACGTAACCGTATTTCTGCCTAATAAAAGTGGTAGATTGTGTCCTGATTGAAGTGTGCGGTAACTCAAATACCCTAACAGGTTTTTTAATCTTATATATAAAGTACCGAATGAGTAATAGGATACTTCATATTAATTACAATCTAGCCTTATATACCTAAGGCTAATGAGTTTTTATTATTATTATTTTTGTTAATCTGACTGAAGTAGCAAGCGAGCATGCAGTCCACCTGATGGTAAGTCGTCGCTCATGGACATCTGTAATGAACTTCTTACAGTCAATCACAGATGCGTTGCTACTCCCGAGGACTATGATGGTCGCCTCATGTGAAAATGTGCCGGCAACCACACCCTTATATCGAAACGCAAGAAATGCTTCACGCTAGACTATTTCTAGCGTGAAGTGTGGTGGTGGTACTTCCCCGGTCGAACTACACTGATTCTACCACCTACCAAAATTTAGAGTAGATTTTGAGTAACTCTAATCTAACTTAAACTGCTAAATCATTGTTTATTGAAGGAGGCATCCATTGACACTGCACTTCTTTGTTCTAATATGAAGAGGTAGACACACATTGTTCTTGTGTTCTGTGATTTAATTAAGTCACTATTTCACTAACACTACGCTATGTTACATCACTAGCTCAAAAGACTTAGTCCGTTTGAGTCTTCTCACTAAGTCCGTCGTAATCAACTTATTACTTACGTATTTTATGTCACACCATGTAAGATTTTCACTTTATTTTGGATTGGTATGAATGATTTTTACCATAAAATAATGGCAATATTACTACTTAGATTTTATATTAAAGATGACTCAGCCTTGAAAATTATAGGTCCATTTGTTTTGGGAGTCGCCATCTACATAATCATTTTTGTCCAATAGTTAGTGCTGTTATATTCTGGTTTGAATCGGATATGTACATACATAACCGATTCAAACCAGAATATAACAGCAGGTTGAAAAGACATACGAGGCATTAAACCACTAGTTAATAGCGAAACTACCACGTATATGAATGACTTTTTTAAAGATATAAGTAACATAAAGCCCATCTGGTAAGTTGATATTGCCGCTCATGAACGTCAGTAATGCAAACCAAAGAAGGCCCGTCTTCCCTGAGATTGGCCACAGATGCATGCAGTCTTGAATACTAAATTGAAACGCCTCGGAAAAGTATATCCTTACCAAACCTTTCAGATCAAAATACAGCAGCACTTAACCGATCTTTAAAAACACTTTAATATCCCTTGATTGAAGTAGCATGTAGTCCACCTAATGGTAGTGGTCACTGCTGCCCATGAATACCTGTAAGCAACTTATAACTAATTTGAAGTCAATCACAGATGCATTGTTATTGAAGCCGATGTTTGTCACTATATATCAAAGTGACACAGGGATCCCACATTCTTTCACCGAAACACTAGAAATAAGGAAGCCTCTAATCCTGCCTGGGTTTCAATACATTATGGTAGACCGATAATATAACTACCGCTCCAAATATCGTTCCTTAACACAGCCTATAACCGGACGCACAAGAAATAACAATACATATTGTAACCATGCATGCAAAAACAAGCAAGTAGCATTTCCTACCAGTTTTGTTTTGTTTTTGCACCGTCTCCGATGTTATCGCCTACATTGTTTCACTATAAGCGAGATCTACATAGATTGTTCTCGAGTGTGAAAAAAAATATATATTAGGTGAGACGCAGGTATGTTTTGATTAGGTACCTACACGCTACTAAGATGCGATCAAATCGCAAGTGATTTAACGGTGTTTATGATTCTATTGTCCCGACTTCGTACATAATCATAGTATGTATATAAAACATAGACAACTATGAGTTGCTGTTATGTTTAAAGAGGTATCTATAATAATCATACTAAGTTTGTAAAGGCGAAAGTTTGTGAGTATGTATGTTTGTTACTTTTTCACGTCTAGACCGCTGGAGCAATTTTCATAAAATTTGGTTGGGAGCTAGCTGACACTTAGGATTAACATATAGGCTACTTTTTACAGTGGAAAAATATCTTATTCCCACGGGACATCGAAATATCGTTTCCTTAAGGCGGCGAAGCTGCGGGGTTCAACTAGTAATATATAACTTTGCTTCAGTTCTGGTAGTGTTAAGTGCTCCTACATATATTCAAGTTAAGAAGAGAAATACCTATCTAAAGAGTTTCTATTTAGTTCCTAGGGATAGAAATGCTTCTGAGATCAACCTTTATTTCATTTCCTCTATTTCCATGGAGCAGTTGCCAGTTGCCATCAGGTAGACTTGACAGGAATAGGACAGACATATAAAAATAATGTATGGAGACTTGGATAGTGTTGTAGATAAAATGATAACGCTACTATTCGATGTAGTGAAAAGACTAAATCTCACTTCTTAAGGAATAGAATAAGGTAGTGTTGGTAAAATAATAGATAAATGACATAGCGTCTTTTTATGACTACAATTACACCAAGTCTGATACTTCTAAATAAACATAGCCAATTACTGTTTCACGATAGAGATGTGATCTTAGTACGAGTTTATTAAGTATCTTCATAACAAGCTTTGTAACTGTATAAGCGTATTTTTTATAAGTTCATCATTTTAAAATACAATGCAAGTCATAGCCTAAATATAAACACATAATCGTGATATGTATATTGCAATGTATGAGCGAAAACAAGAATGAATCTTAATTTGAGACAATATACTAAACTCGTAATAAGGTTAGTAACTGTTTCTGTAGTTACTGTAACTGTTTCGTAAACAAATGTTTGGTCTGTCATAGATCATCAACTAAAGACAAATATATAAAGTTAGACGGTAGAGCATATGTACGACAGGACGTCTTCAGTTTGTTGTACGGTAATCAAGAGTATTAATAATGTTCATTCAAAATTCCCAAATATCAAATACTACAATAAAGTATTATATTTCAGTACAATTATAATTACATTTTGTCATGAAATTTACACAGCAAAATTTACGTCGCTTAAACTTAGGCCATAACTTGTTTCTTGTTCAGACCCTCATTAAAGCAAGTTTTAAACTAGGGGTGTCATATGAACAGCGCGGTTGCTTTTGGGGTAAATTATATATTTTACGTGGAGATTAATACAAGTTGTTGGTAAACTTATGGATGTATAAGAAAATTAATTAAATGTGAATTATTACTCTTAAGAGTCTTTCGTAAACTTTTATAATGATGTAATTGTAACAAATTGATGGAAAGCTTAATCCAGTCGAGGGGCATTAAATACATAAGCAACGAGACACAAGATCCAAAAATTCCAAAAAAGAAGCGAGAATTGCTTATATTGAGGTACATTTTCAAAGATAAATCATACGTGAAACCCAGTATGTACCAGGTTTATAAATAATCCGTCATATGGATAATTTATTAAACCAAAACACAACGCAAAAAACAAATTGTTTCATTATAAAAATGTACTTAAGGCAGATCACATCTTTAAAAATAATCCGAGAACCAATATAGATTCAATAAGTATATTTTGTAGTGTGGTATTAGTCTTGAATACCACCGCTCTTCCCGTTGATGTCCTACAAAGTGACTATAGGACAAAGTGCAAATGGGCAGCAACATTTCTTTGTATAATCAACACCCATTACGGTCACCAACCAAACGCGGTTACTATTGAACACAATCAAAGAAAAAAAGAAGAAGAAAGGGAAGGCCTTAACTTTAAACGCATGAAAAAAATCTAAGAAAACGGCAATTTACTTCAAAATCTCCTATAAACACTTTAAAGAAGACATAAAATTAATTACTATCTATAAAATGGCCATATAATTAAACGTTACGGCTAAACTATTTTATAAATTTCTATTTATTTTACGACAAAGTAATTAAAATCTCACACACAAATAACATATTTGTTTTAGCATTGCATTCAGGAAAACAAACTTAACGATATCGATACCGAGACAGATTGGTTGCTGAACGGAAGATTAATTGATACGGCGTTGGCTGTGGCAAAATTATCTCTCATCGCTGATTTATTAATAATAATGATCCGGTATTAATACGTCTGGCTTTGGGTCTAATGGCCCATGTCTTGAGCGACGTAGCGTATCGTCTCGGGAGACTAACGTAATTACCTTCCTATTGATATAACTATAAGCAACCCTTCGTAAGTGGGAATCAGCCGTGTTATATTTTAATGTTTGGCATTCTTCGTCCAAATGTTTGAGTCAACGAATGATCAGAAAGCTGGCACATACCTCGGTCAAGGAATTAGCCTTGCTATTCAGCGATGTAATGTTGCCAGCAATCTGAGAACTCATTCTAGGAACAGTAAGTAATTTGAATGCAGATTTCTATATTTAATTTGGCAAGTTTTATGTTTAAGATCAAGTTATTATTTTGTAAATACATAATTATAAAATTTAATTTAATTTTGATTGTTTAATATTATCAAATTAATAAAGAATTCTTTGTTATATAAGAAGTGGAATAACGTAGTGACTTGATGGTAAATGGTCACTGCCGCTAATTAATCTGTAGTGAAATCCAGAAGAGAGCAAAACCTCACCTGGGGTTAGCTACAGATAGCATCCCTGAGGACGCAGGAGGATCTCAGGTAAGTTTTAAAGGTAAGGTACGTGAACTTATATGTTTCGATGGGAGGATACCACCTCCACACCAATTTCTAGTGTAAAGCAGTTCTTGCGTTTAATGGAAGCATGTGGTTGCCGGCTCAGTTTCTCGTTAGGCGATCATCTTAGTCCTCGGGAGTAGCGTCTGTTATTGACTCCAGGTAGTACCCCTGTCCCGTAAGAAGTTGCTTACAGATATCCATGGGTAGCAGTTACCACTTAAACATGTTGGTTTTATTTTACCACTCTACTCTTTACTCTTTTATTCTACTAAAATTACATTTTAAATTTTTTAGTCTTTTTTTACAATAGACGACTGGGTAAAATTTCACTAAAACTGCCCAATTAATAGCGAATGAAATCCATTGCAATATATCCGCCTCGCAGATTGTTCATGTTTGACACGTAGAGTTTGTGAAGCTTAGGTTTGGTTTTCCGACCAGTCTGATTCAATTTTTTATCTTAAACTTAACAATAAGGAAGGCTGGCTACCTCATAGAAAGTAGTACCAATGAAAATCTTCGTTTTTCTAATAAGGAGATCTATTAATAGAACTTCTAATTATTCTGCTCCTAATTGTCCTAGCTAGCTGTTTGCCATATCGAAAAAAACAGACTTATATCTTTTCTTTTACGTACACCTTTTCTTAAACTATAATTTCTACTATAAAATGATCAAGAACATGTTCTAATGGTGGCGTTGCTACGACATTGAATTTTAAAAAATACAAATAGTATCATAAATATTAAACTAAAGGGCCCTAAAATTGCTCCCTGCAGGATGCCAGGGATAAAAAATATCATTAGCTACATTAGACAAATTGGAATAGACATCAGACATTTGAATTTTAATCTCGATTGACATCTCACCCCCAGTTTCGAAACCAATGTATTTCCCTTGAGCCTTAGGCAGTTTAGACCGTACATCGTAATCTCCCCTTGGAAGCAATATGCTATTGACATTTAGCTATTTGTGCTTAAATATCCTATCCTCTTCTTCTAACCCTCGGGATATAACAGAGACAGCATCAGCATCACGTGATGATGCTCCTTTTCTAATTCGCTAGAAGCGACAGGGATAGATGAAAAAGTTCATGATGTTTTACGTTAAGGTATCATACGAAGTAAACATACTCGTATCCCCTGTTTCCGTAAACGCAACCCCAAAGTTCCAAGTTCCCCTAATAAGCCGTCTCACCTTAGGGTGTAGCAAACCCCATGGCCAAAGCGTATCTGATAAACAATTACTAAACAGAAGTGCAAGAACGCCTAAATATGACCCGTGCTAAATTTGCCATTTTTTCCTTTATACAATATCAGAAAATATTAGGTTTCATACAAGTTTTAATTATTTATTCTATAAAATAGTCACTGAGACTTTATTTAAACGTCTTTATTCAACATTAGTAAAAACTATTGTTGAATAACTTTGCTGTAAACTATTTATGGTTAGTTACAAATATCTTCGGCCAGCAATGACCATTAGCTATTAGGTGACTGCCAGATCATTTTAAACCCCAGTTTCATAGAAAAAAAAAAATATATATATATCCATTACAAGCGGTTATATTTTGCAACTAACCGATATTGTAACTTAAATCATATTTTACTATATACAACACTATTTTTCCGCTGTACCCAGCGTTCTCTCATCTTTGCACTAGGGTGAGACGAGGTCACGTGATTAATGTGCGGAGAAAGCCGTGACGCGATGAACGGTGTGGGATCATCAACAAGTTGCAAATTAATATTGGCCAGGAACGACCCCATACTGTTTATATGACACCTCAGTCTTGCCTGTAATGAGTTGACTCCGTAATTTGGCAGTATAAATTGTCGGTAAAGTAATTGCGTTTGCTAAGGTTTTATCACGTGATCAACTAAGTTCCAATGGGTGAGGATGCCGTAAAATAATGTGTAGATGATGTAGATGGATTACTACATGCTTTTGTTAGCTATTTTTCTAAGTTTATCAGGATAATAATAATAATAAAACTTTATTCATCGACAAATTTACATTTTACAATAACAATTTTATAATTTAAAAATCTCATTGACGGAAAATTTTAAATTACAAAGTGTAATTTTCTGCAAGTGTTTTATCTTGTGTAAAAGTATTTTGCAGTTTCAACTATTCTCCGAAGTGACAACTTTCATTCAATCATCTCTTGTGTGTTCTTAATAGTATCTACTCAGTTTTTCTTTGTTGACCTACGCTCGTCATGCTATTGAACCTTTTCACATTGTTATTTGATGTATCCATTTTTTGTAAAAAATATCAATATAAGTACTTTCCATTTCCAATTTTAATACCATGGTAGAGTGCGCCATTTCGTTATATATACAAAAAGTAATTATTAATCTTTCTCTGCAGCAGCTTATGAAAATTAAAACATTTATTTAAATCCATACTAATATTATAAATGTGAAAGTGAGTTTGTTTGTTTCTCTTTCACGTCGCCACATAGTTATTATATGATATAGCTTATATGTTAGGAGCTAGGAGGACGGAGAGTGAAGTAGGCAACTTTTTACCGCGCTCTCTCATTCCCATGAGAATATCGATGTTTTGTTAGTTGATACATATTTAGTAGTTCCAGAGGTTGTTAATAGATGGCGTTAGTAAAATTCAATTGCAAGTTCTGAATCACGCTATCAAACGCTAATGTTAATTCCCTTTGGCCGTGCAGGCGAAGCTGCGGGTAAGAGTATTTGATAAAATTTACCTTAAATTCAAATCAAAAATAAATTTGCAATTCAATGATAACCCGCGTTTTCAAATTAGTTTTGCATCTAAATATGCATGCGGTATTTTGCGCCGCAAAACACCTTAAGTACCCAATTATAATAAATAATTGTGAGTCATTAGAGGGTTGATTCTTGGAGCTTGTAACTTGTTTATCGAAAAACTGTATGAATGGCTTGTTAGCGTTTTCCAGTTGGTCCCTAGAGTGCAGCTATGAGCAATATTATTTGGGGAGAGTTCTCGTTAAATTTCAGAGCGGAAAAGTAAGACTCGCAGTCAAATTCAGATTTAACAAAATTTTATACTGATTTAACTTGTAGTTTAGCGTGAATACTGTATATATAGTTGTATGGTTGTTGACGTATTCGTTTAAACATTATTTTATTGTAGAAAAAAATAGGCAAAAATCTATGAAATGTCACAGGATATTAAAAGTATTATAACCTACTAGCTCTTACCCGCAGGTTCGCCCGCACGGTAAAAGGGAATTAACATTAGCATCTGATAGCGTGATTCAGAACTTACAAATGAATTTTACTAACGCCATCTATTTTAACAACGTCTGAAGCTTTACTAAATTTACTAAATATGTATCAACTAACAAAATATCGATATTCCAAGGGAATGAGACGCGGTAAAAAGTAGCCTACGTCACTCTCCACCCTCCTAACTATCTCCCAACATATAAACCATATCATATAATAGCTATGTGGCAACGTGAAAGAGGAACAAACAAACACTTTTACATTTATATTAGTAAGGATTAATGCTGGTAACATCCTGCATTACTAGATTGCGGTAGCTGTATCCTTCAATGACGGTACGGTGAAATAAAATAAAGAAATAAATGTGGTAATACCGTAAATAGTTATAAGTATGAACCTTTCAGTAAGATGGATTCATATTTATATTTTGTATCTAGATGTTTCTTTGTTATATGTGATACAAACGCTCAAATCACCCCAACACAAAGACACAAATAATCTCAGTAAAAGAGTAAAAATCTCCTTTTTCTTTATATTACTCAAAAATCGCTTTTTACGTTGCAAAGTCCACAACCTAAGCTCATAATTTTCGCCCGAGTCAAAGGGGAGCTTATGTAGTGTTAGGGCGCGAATGCTGCAATTTGGCATCTAATAAAGCGCATTTCGTATAATAATGTTAACGCTCTTTAAGAAAGTAGAAATTGAAGTGGATTTTTTATGAATCATTAAAATCTTTTCACATACGCTGAATACCTTGTAAATGATGTACGGTGTATTTGAAATACGAATATTTTGTACATAATATGTTAGTATAGTCGTTGAAAAGGCAATAGAGCGTATTAGTAGCTGCTTTATGGTTAGTTTGTGGACACTGGCACCCATGAACACTTGTAAGGAACTTTATTTAGAACAGGGATTCTATCTGAAGTTAATTACAAAATGCGTAGTTAACCCTGAGGACTAAGATGGTCGTCTCATATCAAAGTGGATGGTTATATTCCATCCCTTACAGCTACGGAGTCTCCCAATAAGAAGGGTTTTAGTCAGCAGCCAGCATGCTGACTATGGACGAATTTGTTGAGTTTATATAAGAAACTTTTACAATCTAGCAGTGATAGCCTAATGGTTTAAACTTGTCCTTTCGGTCGGGATATCTACAGTTCAAATCCCAAGCATCACTAATTGTTATAAAATTAGAAGCGTATAATAAATTAATTATTATTAGTTTTACGGTGAAGAAATACTTCGTAAGGAAACCCACGATAGTATGTGAAGTCTACCAATTCGCACTTGGTCAGCATGGTGTAACATGGCCTACTCTCTCATCCTATGAGGAGACCGGTAGTTTAAGAATAATGGGTTGACAAAGACAACGATGTCCATAATTGACCTCAAAACACTATTGAATGGGACTGTTCCTCACCCTATTTGTGACGGATCTTCATCTTGTTTATTCTGTCATTAAGAGTATAACAACATCATAAACCCAACATCAAAGTACAGTACATAATATAAAAAAGCGTAAATATTATAAAGTAGATACGACCTCGTAATATTTGATGTATCAATAAATTTAAACCAGTCCACTTCCCTCTCGGATGTATTAATTTCGTGTCAAATAACTTTTTGTTGTGACATATAGTGTAATAGTTTAGTAAACATCTATAAGACATGGAACTATAAAATATTATGAAAACAAAAACCCGACTGCTAAAACTAGAATTAGAAGTTGGTTATGTCTTTTATTTTTATTACATTATTCACAATAAAAAAAGATTTTGATTCGATTTTGATATGTGTGCCAAAAAAACAGTCAATGGTCAAAGTATGACATGTCGTATACTTGCACGTGACGATTTTTTGGATGAGATATACATATTATGTCTATGTTATCCATCCTTCAACTATAACTTTTTAACGTGTCCAAGTTTACTATTAATTTCCATTTAATAATTTTGGAGGAGAAGAGCAGTGATAGCCTAATGGTTGAAACTTGCCCTCTCGATCGGGAGGTCCGAGGTTCAAACCCAGGCACGCACCACTGATTCATGTGCGTATTATAAATTAATTATCACTGCTTTTCGGTGAAGGAAAACATCGTGAGGAAACCTACAAACCCGACAGTTCTTTAAAAAAAAAAAAGTTCTCGGAGGTGTGTGAAGTCCACCAATTCGCACTTGGCCAGCGCGGTGAACTATGGCCTAAACTCTCTCATTCTGAGAGAAGACCCGTGCCCAGCAGTGGGACAATAATGGGTTGACGAGAGAAATGCAATATATTATTAAGAATTAATTCATCATTCAGACCACCAAAACTTCCTCGTCATATTAAAAAACTGCATCAAAGAGACGGAATCTTCGAACGAGTGTATTTTGGTTTTCGGTAATGAAGCAAGTTAAAACAAACTTGCACCGCAGGTGTCGCTGACGACGTCAAACGGACGCCCAGTGAGTCGTCACCTTTAACGGGGTTCCGTATGTTAATTAGTTCACTAAGTTATCGTTTATATCAAAATGGGGTACAACCCATTGTTGTCCCACTGCTGGGCACAGCCCTTCTTTCAGAATGAGAGAGTTTTTTTAGGCCATAGTCCACCGCGCTGGCCAAATTTCAAGATATCAATATAATTTCAAATAATAATGAAGGTTCTGTGAAAATCGCATACACTTTAGTAAAATTTGTTTGTTCGATTAGATATAAGAATGAAAATTTATATAAATCCTATAATTTTAGAATGTCTGTTGTTTAAGACTGCATCACAAAAATTATGTTATCTTACTAATATTCAAAATGTAAAAGTTTAAGATTTAAATATACCTATGTTCATTACTCTTTTACGCATAAACTAGTAGTAATGGTCAGATAAAATTTATCATCGCTACCAAAAGTCCAAATTATTTGAAGTTGTTTTGTGAACTTTATGATTTTTTTTTTAATTTTATAAAATTTTATCAATTATTTGAACTATTGATGTGTAATTGCAATTATAATGTTGAAAGGTCGTTTGAAGTCTGTCTATTTATTTTAAAAGGTTGGCATGTATTTTGAATAATGTCGATCCATGGAAACAAAGACTAGTTTGCCTACTTTCCTAAAATAATTTCAAATATTTTTGTCGCATTTAATATTTTTTTCAAACTACAAATTTTGTACATCTCACGAATTTATGCTATTACTATTTTAAGTCAAACATTTCCACAAATAAACCATTAAAAATTACATAAAACTTGCACACACATAAAAATCCAATGTTCAATAAAATTTTATTATACGGAACCCATTTGTCGGTAGCTAGTAGCTGTTATTGTTTTCATTTTTTGTCCCCTCACGCCACCTGCCGGGCGGCCATTAGTGCCGGAACCGAATTCATGACCATCGGCTCAAATAAATATAATTTTATTTTGATTGCACCATCTAATGTTTGTTTTACGGTTATAGTGCTGTACTTTATCTCTTGGAACACATTTTCGCCCATATGTAAACAATATAAAGTTGGTTTTCACAAAACTTTCATTGTTACTAACCCTTTTTGTCTGTGTTTTCGATTATCGCTGCTAAAACAATCGTTTAAGGTGTATTTTTCAATGTGAATGGTAGACAGGTGTGTTCCACACAACAATTAGGTGTACCAAAATAGGACGTTAAATAAAATGAACAAAATTACTTGTTTGCAATCACTGCAATTGATGAAACATTATTTTTTTGTTATCTATAAACGATTTGTTATTATTTTTACAAAGTACTAGTGCATGTTGATTATTAAGTAAAAACAGAATTTCATTCAGTTCTTGCACTTCGGTGGTAGTATGTGATTTTATATGAGGCAACCATTTCGGTCCTTGGGAGTATTTTGGAGTGCTGTTGTCCATGGACGGCAGTGACCACTTTCTTTATAATGGCTGCATAAGGACATGAGGTGAGTGTTATATCAAATGGACTGCATAAGGGCATGAAATTTACGAAAGGAAATATTATAGAAAATATTTTAATATGTTTTATAAAACGGTGTTACGTTATTTTCCATAATTAAACTGTACAGTTCGATAAATTTTATAAAATACCAGATTTGAATATGAAACGACAGACATCATATACTTATTATTAGATAGCTAAAATCCCAAGTTCTTAGTTTCAAAAAAGGTCTATTTAAATAGAAACCTAAAGAAATTTCGCTTCATTGAAAAATAATTTGTCAAATCTGAGTCCTAATTAGCATCACAGCGAATAATGAACTAAGCTTTTCCACGCTAAATCTTATCAAACTACCTTACAATCATAATTACAAAACGGATCTCAGTACATTCACAGAATTTTCGAACCAATGATTTTGTAGGCCTTTCCTAATCGACGTTAGGTTAGTAACATATCGCAAGCGATTAATAAACGAAAGCTATATACACCAGTGATGTAAAAAACGTTTACATTCACAAGGATTGTGCGAATGTTTTGCGAATTCAAATATTCAAATGAAGCTTGAACTGAACTGAAGTGAATTTGAATTGAAGCGGCTATGGTGGCGTGAAATTAAAAAAATACCTTAATACTATATATATATTTCGTATACGCATTCTCATATATCGGTAGAAAATAGTCACTAATGTTCAAATAATAACATTCGCTACCTCACTAATACACACTGCAATATTTTGTGAAATTCTTATTTCGTGGATTTAATGTTCGTCTGACCAAAACTGTGTTTATTTTGATTTCTTAATTGTAATTAGAAATAAAAATAGGCAACATATCGTAATATCTCCATGTGTAAGCTAACGAGTTACGAATTATTACAATTTACATCAGACAACTAGGCCGAATATGAAAATGATGAAATCAAATTTCCGTTTATTTTCGAGTGTTTGTATACAAAAATAAAAACAGATCAGAACTGAATGATTTAAATGTTCGCTTATATACTCATGGCTCGAATTTTAATAGCTTCTCATATGCTGCAGTAGTGGATAACACGGCTTATTTATTTTAACGAAACCAATGAATAAAACTTAAGAGTTTTTCTAGTCCAGAAAATATGAAATAAACTCAATATGCTTCAATTAATTAATTTATTAATATTCAAACTTTCTTATTCATGTTATAATTAAATGTCTACCTGTTTATGGCTTGTCTATGAATGAATTTTAATGTTTTTTCCACACAGTAACAGTATTTAATGTGAGTTAAGATTTTTGTTTCGATTTTACGATTTTTATAAAGACAGCTATATATTTTACAGTAAAGAAGTAGTATAAGAGCTTGCAGTCCACCTGATGTTAAGTAACCGGTGCCGCAACTGAAACCGACCTCTAATAAATTTGGAGTATTTCTCTTTTTAGGGGAATACCTTCAAAACGTAACCGATGCAGGGTTATGTGGAATTTTTACCACACTTAAACCACCCCGGTGGCCGTCCTTGGTGCTACATAGAGGACTCCAGGATCTCCGAAGGAACGCAACCGAAGTCCTCTGAGCGCGTTGCCGCATCGGGCTCCTCCCAGATTCTTCGTCTTCCATAAGATGGAAGAACCGCGACTACACATACCGCCGTCCTTCGCGGGGTCGCCTGACCGAATTGTACGAGCTTCCACTCTAGCTGCGCAACCCCAGAAGCCCCTTTTAGTCGTTCTTACGACAAGCAAGAGATACCGAAGCCCTATTCTAATCTCGGAATTACAGGCACGAAGTTTGGAGTCTAACCAAACATTGACAGCAGATGCGTCGCTCCATACAAGGACTCAGTTGGAATGCCTTACTAATTATTTGTGTATCCACATAATGTAACGGTGATTTTTAGAGAGAGGCTGTAACTGTAGAACACTAAAAGAAGACATATTTCACTATTTCCTTTAATTATACTACATGTCATCGTTAATCACCGGCTATATCTCACCACACCTCTCAAATTATTTAATGGATCATTACGAGTTACGACCACACAATCCTTATCAAGAATATAGATAAAGCCATATCAAAGTTCACCATAAACTATCGACTTAGCGATGTTTACGATACCCCATAAACCGATCATGTAGTTTTAAGATCAGCACTCACGTCACAAATTGTGTTTTATTAGCACATGAAACGGTTACGATGCAGGATATGATGTGAGGTTGAATATAATAGGTGACAGCGGTCTGGGATAGTATTTTTTTATAAGATAAAAGAAGCAAACTTGCATGCAGACTGCATGGAGATTTAATAATAAAGGGTCACTAGATCTGTAAACTCATTGTCCCTGTAGTTCCGGGATCAGAATAGGGCTGCGACATCCCCTGCCTGTTGTAAGAGGCCTGTAGTGCGACTAAAAGGGGCTTCCGGGGTTGCGGGTGGCTAGAGTGGGAGCTCGAACAGTTCGGTCAGGCGATCTCGGGAAGGACAGCGATATGTGTAGTCGCATACCGTCTAGTCTTTACTAGACGGGGCGGTGGGCCCAGCCGCCCACCTGGGATGAGCCCGGTGGGGCAACGCGCTTAGAGGATTCCGGTTGCATTCCTTTGGAGATCCTGGAGTCCTCTTTATGGTTCCGAGGACGGCCACCAGGGGGGTTGTAGTACAGTAAAAATCCCACATAACCCTGCGTCGTTTCCACGGCGTCTGGTACATTTTGAAGGTTTTTCCCATGAGAACAAAAAAAGATCTGTTAACTCATACAGAACAAAAGTTCAATCTGAAGTCAATTTCACATGCGTTGCTACTCTGTAGAAATAAAATGAACGCTTCATATAAAGGAAGCCGGCAATATATTTTCAAATAAATAATGGCATAGCCGAACTATAGGATTTTCTTCTGGGTCATGGGTGCCATGGACACACATAAAGACGAGGATAAAAACACCCAGTCCCAAAAAAGAAATCTAAATTCATTATGAAGATATTTATTTGTCTGACTGGGTATCGAATCCGGAACCCACTGCGTATCAGACTGGCTCCGCTATTCGAGTTGTAAATTATTTAAGTTCAGCTAAATGGTCACTGCGCCCATGGACATAAGCAACTTCATACAGAACAAGGTTCTATTTTAAGTCGACCACAGATGTATTGCTTATGCTGAGGGCTAAGGTGGTTATCTCGAATAAAAGTGAGCTAGCAACATCACCAGTCAAAGTGCTTCGCACTAGAAACTTAGATATACAAATTTAAACAGTATTTATTTCTTTATGTAAGGTCTTTAGTCCACTAATTCGCACTTGGCTAGCGCGGTGGAATATGGCCTAAGGTCCCTCATTCTTAGAGAAGACCCGTGCATAGTAGTGGGACAATAATGAGTTGACGAGAAACTGTACTGCGCGCGTTTCTAAGGCACTACAAAAAATCAGAAACATTAGTGAACTCATGCTCAACACCGTGCTAAGTCACATGATTAAATGCATAGTTTACGATTCTATAAAGGAAATGCATACAAACATTTATTTTTATATATAAAGATAAATAATATAAATCATCGCGTTACGTAAAATACTTAGGTACCTGAACATAGAAACGTTGCCTATTCAAAGCAAAACAACAAAAGTAGCACTCGTACAATGAATAACTTTTAATCAAAAACGTTATCATTCCGGAACAAAATCCATCTTCGCGACGGGATCGCTAAATTATACACCCGAGGCCCAGAGATCGCCGTTAGGCTTCTTAGCAACGAGGCATATATTTTTCAGCGTTTTTTTTACAAAGAAAAGCAGCGGTTAAAGTATTACATATCGCATTATATCATTAATATATTTCTCTAATTATTTGTGATATTATATTTTTGATTGATTGAAGTACTTTGATAGTTCCTGTTTTGGTAAAATGCACCAATGACAAGTTTGTTCATGATTTATTGTAGAAATTTTCTACTAAATTCATTGTAACATTCATTAATCAAAAGGCTACAACTACGATAAAGCTACATAAGTTGTAAATGTTTTCAATTTATGCTTATTGTACCCTTGATTCAGGAAAAAAAAAGAAAATTTTAAGAACTACTATTATTAATTATAGAGCGTCAAAATAACTGCCAACAATACTCTCAGCTGCAAGCGGCCTTACGTAGAAATGTACTCTAATGCATCTCATTCTCTATTTGTCAAATTATAGGCCGCGGCTACAATCTTGCGGAATGAGATAATGATTGCAGCGAGAGTGTGTTGCGAGACTACTTGTTAGTGACGCAGCTGACATTTGCGGGAGTGAAAGTTCACCCTTTTCTGAGTATTATGATGTCGAGAATATCGTGGTTATATTTGTAATAGTATTCAAAAATATTTGACAAAAGTGAAGAAAATCGGCCAAGAGCAAGTTGGGTTCAAACACTGATCAATTCGTACCGACACGCAACAATGGCGTAAACTTAAATAGTTTGTAAGTTCTAATCTTGAACCGATCTTAACCGATCATGAACATTCTTTCACAATCATAAAGCTACACCATTCAGTAGTACTATAGGCTTTATTTTATTATGATTGAATAAAATGTTCAGAGAAAAATAAAGGGACATATCAAGTCAGCGGAAGTTGGGATTTACGCTTGGCGCTGACTAAACGGTTCAGTATAGACGAACATATTGTTCATGAAAAATGTTCATCTCTATTTGTTCAACAAAAAAATTCGGCGGTTATGTATAGCTAGCTTTTATATTTGCACCACTACAAAGCCTTTTTATTCAATGAAAGAAAGAAATTTTGTGTCAACTTTTTCATGAACAAGACATGACATTTTTATTTGACTGAAGTAGCAAACAAGCATGCAGTCCACATGATGGTAAGTGGTCACTGCCGCCCATGGACATCTGTAATCAACTTCATACAGAACATGGGTTCCATATGAAGTCAATCACACATGCGTCGCTACTCCTGAGGACTATGATGGTCGCCTCATGTGAAAGTGTGACGGCAACCACACCCTTCTATCGAAACGCAAGAAATGCTTCACGCTAAAAATAGGTGTGGCGGTGGTACTTCCCCGGTTCAGCTACAGTGGTTCTACCACCTTGAAAATCAAAATAAATTGTTCTGTCATCAAAATAACTTTATGAAGAATTATCTTCGTTTAAAGTATGTCATTTGGTTTTATAATTAAGAATAGAAATAGGTAGTTTAATATAATAAATACGCAAAATTGTTACGATTTTATTCGTTGGAGGAAACGCCCGTTGTCGCGCGTCACTATTAACAATTACAATGGATTAATTTTGAATTAATTATTTTAGTATTATTGTTTTTTTAATTTTTTTAAATTGCATTGATTAATTTTATTGACTAATTCTAAACAATGAACCTAATAAAACTTAATATCTACTAAGAACTACTTACACAACATAATTGCATCAAAAAATATAACTAACGCACAACGAAGAGCACGGGTCGGCAAGTAATACATATAATAATAATGTAAGCGCCTTTATTTCAATTACAACATTTTGCTGATTATTTTTTGTATTATTCTTTTTGAATTCCACCACAATTACATGGAAAGCCGCGGGGTAACTAATTCTCTAATAAAGTTGCATGTTGATAATTTCGCTTAGGGCCCAGTCGTGTCCATTCTGCAGGTGTGTCGTGGTTCTGATCTAGTTCAGACTCATTATGGAGAAACTTAGTAAACCTCTATACAGTTACGTAGGTATTATATAAGTTGAACAGTACTTTGAATTACTAGAAAGTTGACCGTTTAGTTAAATATGTATGTCGTGTCACTTGTACATTTGACGGGTTTGTCTACAAAAACGAACTGTGATTGACAAACAACAAATAGGTTAAACCAGTGGATTTTCAGAAGTTAGTGTGGTGGTACAATATTCTGTCGCCACAACCAGTTATTTAAATTATCGTTATTTTGATGGTTAGGAATTATGATTGATTTTGGATTTCAGATAGCGAACATCACCATACGCGATACCACCAGCGATAAGCCACAACAGCACAGAAATTTCTAAATATACCATAGTATTTACTACACTGTCCTCGATATAATTTATTCTCGGCTCTAAATACCTGTCCCTTTGTTGCTCGTGAGATTACTAAAGAAACACTAATTTAAAATGTTCTTGAATGCAAAATGTCGCCTTGAAACAAAATGTACTATGTTATTAGGTGCCTATCTGGGGTCGGCGTTGATAATAATTGGTCACTACTTCAAAGGTGGCAATTATGGGTACCGTCAGACATATATTTAATTGCAAAGTTGTTGTAAATTTTAATAGAGTTTTTCATTGCACTATAAACTATTTATAAAACGAATGTTTGTTTAAATATTTTCTGTATAGGCGGTAATGTTATGTTATTTTGATACGCAAAAATAAACATAATTATGTATACATTTTTTCATTTAGTTTAAACTTAAACTTACACTCATAGCCCCATAGTAAGATTTTCTCCTGTGTCGTGGGTGCCACGGACACACACAAAGACGAATACACAGACATTCAAACCCAGAACAATCATCTATACTCATCATTCAGATACTTGTAAGGCCGGGAATCGTAACCAGGACCCACTGCGTGTCAGATCGGCATGGTAACCGCACCGCCACGAAGGTCGTCAATTTAGTAATGTGTGTCTTTATTTTTTGTAAGAGAATTTATATATTTGAGTTTTTTTACTATTTTAAAATAAACTGATTATCAGAAAGATTTAGTATAAATTTACTATACCTAGAATTAAGCGGAAATAAATACCTACAAATCTTAAAAATAATTTGATGTAAGTTTAGGTAATACAAAATACATCGTAGTATAACGATAGTAGTAAGTAATACGAAATAGTTGTACATATTAGCAGTTCAATAAAAAACGAAGAATTCAATGTACAAAACAAAACTATTACTAGCAATTGTTATGTAACAACAACTCCAACAACATAGTGTACAAATGCGACATCCCATTCACCTTTGTAAAATTTACATACAACAAAACCAAACAAATCTCGGCTACCGTTAAACCGGGATTGATCTCATTTAGATTCATCCATTATTCCCTTATCTGAATTCATTTAACTCACTTAACTATTTTGACGTACGTGTTACGGACGACTATGCCGACTGTACCTATTAGCATACAAACAGAAGTACCGAAGCAGTTTATACTGGGTTAGCGGTACCCAAACTGCATTTTTAAATCAAAATCCTTAATAGTATTATAAATATGAGTGTAAGTTTCTTTGCTACGTTTGACGGATTTTGCTCAAATTTTCCACACACCATAGATTGTTATGTAGATTAAAACATAGGATAATTAGTATTGTTGTACTTGACCGAAGCGGACGAAGCCGCAGGAAAATGCTGGTAAATTACATTTGCTATTTACAAAATATTAATAAGTTATTAATTCACTTTGCCTTTCATTTGTATAAAATTGTGTGTTAATTTTTTCTTACAAGTAATTTTTTTTTTTACTTTTTACACTCTCGTGAAAATACACATATATATAATAGATATTAATAAAATAATAATAAATAATAATAGATAATAAAAGAATAATAGATAATAAAATATTTATTAAAACTAATTGTTATGTTTTTTTCAGTCTCCATACTATATGCAAATAAACAGTGATCTAAATAATATCTAAATAGTAATAGGTAATTCCCATGTTTATAAGCAAGGATTTAAAAAATAAGAACAGATTTTTTTAAATTATACTATTATTAGGACCGTCTTAGAAAACTAATAAACAACACGTGACGTCACTGAGCAAGGGCCTATATAAGAAATGCGAAACCTGTACCTGGGTCATTTGCTCGTTGGCTTTCGAAGCGATAGGTTCTCGTTCAGTGTTCGTCATTGCGTTTTTATTGTTGTGAACGATAATAGTGTGGTTAAATTATCGCTTAATATTTGTAAATTGATTAGTGTTGAAATTAGAAAATGTCAGTATTTTTGTTAAATAAATTTATTGTTTGTAGGAAAGTTATTTTTTTTAAATATTGTGGCTCGGGCGCTAAATTCAGAAGTGGGATTGGCTTTTCAGCCCACTTACTCTTCTTATTATTGGAATTCTTGACGTGGGTACTTTGTAAATTTTACGTTAACGTTTAGGTTTCTAAAACGGAACTACTTATTCTCCGGTAAATTGAAGTTTAGGTGTTTAGGGTCGGTTGGTAATGCCTAACCGGTCGAGATCGTGAAGTAGGTCGGAAAGGCACTCCGCTAATGCGAACTGGTCGTAAACGAGGGCGCCGTTTTGGTCATGCTAGGGATTCCTTGTGGGTCTGGTGATGGTAGTAGTGAGCGATCTCCGATGCGTAATCACAACCTTTGCTCGGGATCATGTGGTGTACGGTCGCGGTCGTGCTCATAAGTGTTCTTCACGGCGTCGTCGCCGCGAGTATTCCTCGGGTTCGGACCGAGATCGTGCGCGTGAGTGTGTTCGTGGGCGTGCGTCGGTCGGCCGCCGTCGTTCGTGTAGTGGCGAAAGCTCAATGGGGCAAGCGTTGGGCGCTATTGTGTCCCAGCTTAACGATGGCGAGCGGGGGACGGCGGACGCATCCTCGGTGCCGTCTAAAATGCGGCAACGCGCCTCAAAGTAGTCACGAACCGTATATAGGTGCAACGCAAGCGCTCGCGGATACTCTTCTTGCTATAAATCGAGCAAACCGCGCTTGTTTTGTGTCTGGTTTCGATCCGTATATACACGACTCTGAGGTGTGGTGTAGTGAGGTGGAACGGGCGAAGTTGTCTGATGGCTGGAGTGATTTAGTGTTTCTCGCGTGTTTCAGTTTTGCCTTAAGGGTGATGCTAGGACGTGGCTTAACGAGTGGACGACGTCATCGGTCGTGGTCGAATTTTATTGAGGAATTTAAATCCCTTTGCCCGCGTAAGATTGACTACGCTAGTATTCTTTTTGAGGTTGTGAACACGTGCACTGATAGATTTCTGTCGTATGCTAGGTATACTCGTCGATCGTTATAACGCCTTCGTATAGTCGAATGGGCTTAGCTAGGAGCTCATGGTTCAGCTGGTTGTTCGCGGAATGACAGACGCACAAATCAAAGCAGTGGCTTCGAACTCTAGTTTAACGGTCTACAGTTTGGTTTCGTTTCTAACTAATTGTACTGAACCTGAATTCAACGTCAGGTCTGATATTCGTAGACCGGTTGTGACGGGTAGGAACAGAATGCAGATTTACAGACCAGACATTGGGTGCTGCTCGTGAAGCAAAACGGGTCAAGTCTGAGTTGATTGTCGGGCGCCGCCGCAACAGCGTGCCGTCCCTGCCAACATTGGCACTGAGATTGCGTGTGGGTTTTGTAAAAAGGATGATCGTAACGAAGACTTATGTTTTGACGGGTACCGATCTCTCACTTGGGCTCCAGGCCAGAGGAGTATTGGCTTGTGTGGGCAACTGTCAAGTGACTCGGGGAGTGACGACATTTGCACCGCAGTCATATAGGGTGTTCCGGTTGACGTGTCGATGGATAGCGGAGCAATTAACGTTTCATTTTAATACTTAACGGGTACTCGCGATATGCGGTTTTTGAAAACTTTTCGAATTCTTTTTGCCGATATTTCGACTCGGTTACATAGATCGTGGTCACGGCGATAGTGCGGAGAGAAACCGTCGACAAGCACTAGTGATAGATTAACCTATCTACCCTACGTCTAGTTCGGTTTTTTTAGGTTCCATATCACGACGTACAACACTAACTGTATCCTTGGGCACCAAACTTTGAATATGTGATTGACATAAATTAACCACTGGATTCCACGTTTGCGCTAACTTAAAACCGTCTTCTCTATAAAAGTTCTTAGGATGTTTTTTTTGATCTCGATTGCTTCTCATACTAAACGTGAAAAGTAATGACGCTTCGCGGAGAACACTTGAGGTTTATGTAATTCAATGAGGTTAGAGCCGGATTAAGTATGTGTTCATCTACCGCAGATTTCTTCGGGTTACTTATTATTTTTGACTGCGCTGATATGTTCTTTGATATTTTGATGTCCTTTGAAGTCGTTAAGCGTCTTTCGTGCCAGCGTAAGCCTACGTATTGTCTGTTGAAAGGGCTAGGTAGCAATGGGATAGTGGCGCGTGAGTACTTCAATTTGATAATTGAATTTCCTCATATAGCTTTAGAGGCAGATTTTATGGTCGTACCTACATCTTGCATGAATGCGCCGATTGTTATCGGTACCGAAATGTTAAATGGAGACAATGTTGTGTTTGTTCGGACTAAAGATAGTCAGTGTATTGCTTGTGGGGTACATTTTGACGCTGTGCAAGGAGTGGACGGGCCGATTGGTGTCAGTACACCTATTCAGGGTACCGAATTGGATTCTTTGATGTATGTTATCTCTTCCTTTCGCCCATTTTTGATGGTTGGTGCAGCGACTACAACAGTTGAGACGGGAGGTATGAATATTGGGTTGTCTAGTTCAGTGCCGGTGGCATATCATCCGTATCGTTTTTCTCATTTAGAAGGGTTGAGGGTTCACGATATTATCAGGGATTTGGTGGGTAGTGACATGGATAGAGAGACGGAATCGGAGTGCGCCGGTCCCGTAGTCATGGTCAAGAGGGGAGCGGCTCAGACAGGATATGCGTCTATTTCAGAGCATTTAATCGGATTGCCATTGGAGACCGATACTCGCTGCCGTTCATTGAGGATCACATGATCACATTGATGGATCACACCATCGGGGTGAGTATGAATTCTTTTCCAGTGTGGACATGGCGTCTGGATTCTGTCGGGTTCCGATTGATGAGGACTCTGTGCACTTGGCGAGATTTGTGGTGCCTGAAAGGCATTGTAAGCTCCTTAAGATGCCATTTGGGTTGTGTGATGCTCCGGCTGCGTATCAGCGCATCATCGGCGGAACCCTTAAGAAGTTTATTGATGCCGGAGACGTTCTTGTCTATATGGGTGATGTACTTTTGCTGGGTATGATTGTAGAGGAAGGCATTAAGCTGTTGAGAGATGTGTTGCAGAAGCAAAAGGATGCGTTGTTTTCAGTGAACCTACAAGGGGCACGGAATGTCACGGTCAGGTTGGGCCGAGCCTTGGAGGGATCGAGGCCTTGGTTGGCGTGCTTGCGCCAGGCAATGTTGGGCAAGTTCGGCAATTTCTGTGCTCGACTGGCTGTTTCCGACGGTGCATGGTAGATTGCGCTGCGAGAACTGCAAGCGTTTCTAAACTTTTAGGGAAGGGTGTTAAATTTGATTCGTCCACCAATTCGCACTTAAACTCTCTCATTCTGAGAGATGACCCGTGCCCAGTAGTGGGACAATAATGGGTTGACGACGACGTGAAATTTGAGTGGGGACTTGAGCAGGAGCAAATAAGGCAATACATCATTAACTGTTTATCTAATGAGCCTATACTTGCAATTTTTGTTCCACAGTTAATCACAGAGTTGCACACAGATGCAAGTAGCGTAGGATATGGTGCGGTGTTAATGCAAAAACATTGTGACGGTAATAAGCGCGTTGTCGGCTACATTAGTAAGTATGGTGAGACTAGACGCAGAAGGCAGGTATCATCATTACGAACTAGAGACACTCGCGGTCGTCAGGGCATTGCAACACTTCGGACATTATCTAATTGATGTTAATTTTACTTTGTTTACTGACTGCAATGCTCTGAGGTCTGCTGGGCGCGAGAGGGATCTGCTTCCTCATGTTGCGCGCTGATGGATTTACTTACAGGACTTTAACTTTAAAATAGGAGTAATGATGTCACGTGCCGATTGCTTGGGTTAAAATCCATCAGCAGCGCAGGTGAACAGCATCGAAAAGTCCTTAAGCTGGGTACAGAAGGCCGCTGGCGCTGGTGCCCAGGCTCTGTTGCAAGAGTTGTCGGACGGTCAATTAGATCCTACACGCTATGTTTGTCAAAACAACATTTTCTTTTATCGCTATTCTTCTGTAGGAGAGGAGTCTCAACTGTTATGTTATATTCCCAAAGGTTACCGCTTGAGTTTATTGCGTGTTTTTCATGATGAGCGCTAGCACGTTAGATTGGCAAGCTCGACTCGGGGATGAGAGGCCCGTATCGAGTTACGAAGGTACTTGCGAGTGACCGATATGAATTAAAGTTGGTTAGTGGAGCCTGTGGTAAAACCTCACAGAAGCTGCACAATACATGGTGCTCTGGAAGGGAAAGTGGTGTCCCGAGAGTTGCGCGGCATTTTTCGATATAATGATTTTTATGTAATGACGAGTAACGACCTTTTATATAATGATTTTGTTTCTGTGCAGAGTTGGATGTTGCTGATTCGAACTGAGACGAGTCAGCAGGCTTCAGACGCGGTCTGGCAGGCTTCAGACGCGGTCTGGCAGGCTTCAGACGCGGTCTGGCAGGTGTCGGACGCGGTCCGGCAGGAATTGGACACTGTACGATGGGACAGTGGTCCTACAGACACGATTAAAGACAGGGGCTTTATCGTGGTCTGGGTGGTCCTACAGACACGATTAAAGACAGGGGCTTTATCGTGGTCTGGGTTGGCCTTCGGATGCATGGTAAAGACAGGGGCTTTACCATGTATGCGAGAAACACGTAGAGAGGCGTGTAAAGGCCGTCGGATGCATGGTAAAGACAGGGGCTTTACCATGTATGCGAGAAACACTTTGTGTGGTGTGTGAAGTGACGGTTGGAAATCGCGAGCCAACCGTCATATGTACTTAGCTGTTTATGACTGAGATCATGTATGACAAAGATGATGTATGAAATGGAAAAATGTGAGAGTTAGGAAGTTAGTTGGTTGTGCTAGGTTTGTGTGAAGGGGGCCTTGAATGTGTGAAGGATGAAAGATAGGCAAATTGGGTAATGCTTCCTGGTATTTATTTTTATTTGTGAATTCGCCAGATACTGATTCTGAAACCGAGGTAGACAGTAGAGGCTGGGCCTTCATCTGCACGTTCTTCAAATTTGGCAAGTGACCATGCGGAAGCTGGACTCTCATCAGCTGCTACTGCAAACGTGCTATGCGAAACTCAGCGTCGAGGACGAATCGGTGCCCCGGGACGGTGCACAGTCAGGAGAGGCCGTATTAGGACCGTCTTAGAAAACTAATAAACAACACGTGACGTCACTGAGCAAGGGCCTATATAAGAAATGCGAAACCTGTACCTGGGTCATTTGCTCGTTGGCTTTCGAAGCGATAGGTTCTCGTTCAGTGTTCGTCATTGCGTTTTTATTGTTGTGAACGATAATAGTGTGGTTAAATTATCGCTTAATATTTGTAAATTGATTAGTGTTGAAATTAGAAAATGTCAGTATTTTTGTTAAATAAATTTATTGTTTGTAGGAAAGTTATTTTTTTTTAAATATTGTGGCTCGGGCGCTAAATCTATCTAATAGCATATGCATATTTTCATAGTCATAGGTACTAAAAGTTTGAGCATCGCTGTACTAGATAAATTGTGCAGATAGCGCTCGGTGAAAGAAGCAGAACTCAGTAATTATACGTTGCGGGTGTATGTGTGAAGCGCGAATTACGAACTAAACCTTCGTTTGAGGGTTAGTGGACCTACACTAATGGAGTTTTATCATCCATGGAGAAAATTTGGATTACTTTACTTTATACGTTATGTTTTCTTTGCTTTCGTTTACTTTGTTTGTCTAAACAACGATATGAGTGATATTCTTTTAATGTTCTTAAGCTAATTCTCCTCTTTGAAGAATCGTTCAGCATTACAACCGATTAAGTGGGACCCCGGACTTCAACATAGATATTAATTTGAGGTCCTTGGTTCAATTTAAAACTTTAATCAAAGCTATAGGAAGACTAATATTGGATAGTATTGTTATGTTATTTTTTTTTCATTGTTGTTTTTCTTTTATATTTCTGTTATTTAAAAAAAAAATTATATGTTATTATGTTATTATTTATTAATGCTATGCTTTTTTTTCTGTTTACAAAGTTATTTTACTATAGCTAGCAATGTTCACCTGTAAGTGATTATTCATTTATTGTTTAGTTACTATGTACTACGTTTCTATGTCAAAGGAGATGTTTCAAAATGTATGGACCTTTGGCCAGGTATCTGTACACCATATGATAAAAATGCCAATAAAGTATACAGCACTTTTTAACTAAGCATTTTATTATAATCGACTGGGTTTATTGGTACAAGACTAGAATTTTAAGTTAGAATTGCAACACAATATAATGGCGGCGATAATATTGCATAATAATCGGCGATAATCGTTGGTGAATAAAATAAATAAAATAAAATAAAAATGCCTCATTTGCTAAATAGCTTGCCGAATAATTCGAAAAAATATAAGGACGAAATACCCTTTTCATATTTTTTTATATATTAAGAAGTATCAGGAAGGTCAGTGTCTTCATTACTATCCATTCTTGGAGATTTTAAGTAAAACGCAGTTATTCTTCTTCAATTTATTCAAAGTTGAGGAGGTCCAATCGCTCCGACGGATAAGCAAGAATCTCTTTCTACCGGCAGGCGCTCGCCTTTTTATAATAAAGTTGGGTGAGGTGACAATAACAAATTTATGGAGGGTAAACTAAACTAACATCTTTGGGAATCACTAAATATTGCTAATTTAATAAACGAACAATTTTCGATCTTTAAACTAACTAAACTATTTATTTTCGGCAACGTGTTTTTCATAAATACGCGGTGTCCCGCCGACATATATGTTCGGGCATAACGCCGCGACGCCGCAATCGACCGATACCATTCAAACGGCATTATATGCAGGTAGTTTTACAGGGGGTCCCATTTTATGGAAATTGAAAAAAATCTGCAGTCTTCCGGGGAAATTAGAGAGAGAATTGCTTCACGCTGGAAATAAGCATGACGATTCTACCACCTGGTAAATAAAAGAGTATTTTCGGTATAAAATCCGTGCAATTTTAAAAACCATCCATTTTTCTGAATAATATTCTTCTCTACGGGGAGAGTAAGCCGCTAAACTCATTTGACCTGTAAAGGCCAAAAGCACTTTAGTGATTTTGATAACAAAATAAAACGTTTGTCAAACGAGATACGAGTAAGATCGTCATTAAACATAACTTGCCTTATTAAGTTGCATTCTCATTTTATACATAATATAATAATAACTCAGAGTAGATTGACTTAGAGACAAAGAGTAATAAAGTCACGCTTAGGGCTTACTACTTGACGTATTTGTTCTATACTACATGAAAACCACACCGGCATACCGACATAACATTTCTATACTTAGGAGAAAACACACACAAAACTAAAATGAAAATTGAATTAACTATATCACAATAATGTCATAGAAATGGCGAAACAAACACCATAACAAAGAAATGGATTAAGACAGGCAAAAATAACAAGGGACATTTCTACATGATACATGTGCTGTGGTTTACACATCGCTTGGTTAATTGAGTTCTGCGTCACTCTTGATAATCCTTTAACCGTATCGAGACACAATCTGCTCTGAAGGTCACAGCTCATTTATAAAGTAAGGTACTCAAGAATAAAATTTTGAAAAAAAATATAGTTTTTAACTTTATTATAAGATGTTATATGTTTGTTTGTGCATAAATAGCAGACTTGGTATCACTTTAATTATTGCTTACGCTACGTAACTTTCTTTTTTAAGCGGATAACTATTTTAATCTGTATATTATGTTAATTTTTAGATTTGCTTAAAAAATATTTCTAACAATACTAAAGTACTCCTGTTTGTTCTTAATAACGAGGCAACTACTGGGTACCTGACTTTTTATACGAACGATCGTAAAACGCGCATATATTTTCTGTATAAACCTGTATGATTAATTTTGCCAATTCATCAACAAGATCATTTAAATATTGCTTTGAAAAATACTTTTATCACTTATTTTTTAATTTTACAGTAGAAACAATTTTTCGAGACCACTCGAATTTTCGGAACCAGTTTTTACCACCGAATGAATGGAAGCGCCAAATTATTTTACAACAAAAGTTTCCCTTACCAATATTATTAGTATTCTCCACACTCACGATGTATAAAGCGCCTTAACGTTATCGGAATCGCGGAATCTGCATCTCAGATACTTGACTGCTCAAGACAGGCTGAAACGGACCATTACTTCCCAACTCCCCTAATTGACAGCGGACTTGCGATTTATCCTTGCGTTTTACGTGCGAAATATTTTTAAATCAACGTTATAACGACTGATCCCGATTCGAGTGATAGCCGCCAAATTATCTGTTTAATTGGAACGCCGTCAAATTTAATACCCTTCGGTTCAGTAAATGGCTGCGATTTTTTATGGAAATGAAGTGCGAAGGAGCAGTCGGCCTGGTTTTGAGAGGTCATGACGAGATTTAATATCAAGGTTTTTGTTCTTTATTTGCCGTATAAGCTTTACTTATATATTGGACGGTAGGAGATTTGCTTATTCCAGGCGTTGCAACCTAATCTTCTGGGGTACCTTAACAGTAAATTCAGTAACCAAATAAAAAACCAACTTTATAAATCTTGTTTATATTTATACAAATCTAAAACTTTAAATTTCCAAGATTAAGAGGAAGGGAAAAGGGCGTGATACGACGTTCGCTCTGTCTCATTTTTTCTCTCAATCTTTCTCACTCACTTGCTCCCTACTCTCACTCCACGGCTAGTTGCTCATGCTACGTTCGCCCTATCTTACTCTCTCTCAATCGGTCTCGATCATTCTCTCTCTCTTTTCCGACACTTCCGTTGCATACCGGCGTGACGTTTCATCTGTAAAAATTTTACCCTCATGCGCCTAAAGAAGTTTCACTTCAAAAATGTATTAAAAACACACAAAGACAAAAGCACAAACACCCAAACCCAGAACAGAAATCTAAATTAATTGTTTATCTCGCCGGAGATCGAACCCGGAACTCATATATAGTGACCGCTCCGCCACAAGAACAAATTATATACCTTTCTATCATATTTACTTTTACTTTTCGCTTCAGCTGTTAGTAAGTCTGCTCTGTTTTTTCCAGAACTATGCTAGTTGTAATTTGGATCACGCTTTCAATTCTCTGGAATTCATTAAAACTGGTCTGTCTAGTTACGTGGGATATCTCTACGAAATGTGAACCCTGTCGATTTGTATCGTTTGATTTGATTTTCAATCGGGATTTTAGAAGTCGACAAAATAATCACTCTAGTCGCCCACGACCCCGGAAGCCCCTTTCAGTCGCCTCTTACGACAGGCACGGGATACCGTAGCACTATTCTAATCCCGCATCTACAGGGACGAGGCACGGGATGCTGTATCGGTATTCTACTTCTCGACTTTAAGGAACAAGATTGTTCTTATCTAGGGTATATTAGGTTACCATGGGTGACAGTTACCATTTACTATCAGATTGACTACATTCAACACATTTGACGACCCGCGTGGCGGAGCGGTTACCATACCGGTCTGACGCGCAATGGGTCCCGGGTTCGATTTCCGGCCAGACAGGTACCTGAATAATGAGTTTAGATTCCTTTTCTGGGTTTGGGTGTTTGTATATTCATCTTGTGTGTGCCCATAGTACCCATGACAGGAGAAATCCTAGTGTAGGGCTATGAGTGTAGAAAGCGTGTTTAAAAAAAAGTTGAATTTGGAAGTATGTATTTGAAAGTATTCTCGTTAGTTACTTTAATTTTATATAAAAAAAAACATAAGCATAACTTATTGATCAAGAAATAAAATATTTTTATTTCATACAATTATTAGCTAAGACGAACAACCCAAATTACACCCACATACGTTAAAAGCAAATCCTCATCGTTCAGTCATAACGCAAGTACATAATATATGTCTCTATTTAAAGCTAAGAGGATAATATCGGTCCACGAATATGAATAAATTCATACCTGTTACAGGATTAGTATGACAAAGTGTATAGGCTTAAGTTCTACATTTACGTCCTAAGTTACGATGTTTGTAATAGGATGGAGTTGTAAATTCGCAGCTAATTCTTGTTTACGTTTGCATATAGCGTTAAATAAGTAGTAAATAATCCAAATTACATTTTCAGAGACAATTTTATGTGTTTGTTTCTTACTTTGCGATTTCATTTTGATATGTTTCTCTGTTATTTATACATTATAAGTATTTCATAAGTGTGTAGTTTCATTTGATTTACATTTGTATTTTATTACACGTTAAAAACAAGTTAAAATATTTAAATAATTCTTTAAAATATCGACCAACAATTGATTACGGTCTTTTAATATCTCTGATAAAGAAAATGATTTGTTGGAAATGTACCTCCATTATTCATAAATTGTAATAAGTTAAATTATTATAAGAAAACAATATGTAAATTAAAAAAGGGACAAAAAACCATAATTTACAAACTCTTAATATGTTTTAGCTTCATTAGGCATGTGTTATTTTCAAAACAACTCATATCTCGTACAAAATATTTTCGATAGTACCACTTAATACGCATGTCTATACATGAATATTTGCATGTTATTGTTATTTTTAATAACTTTTGAACATTTTTTTCTACCACTTTCGCTGTTAACACACAAAATGCAAGTTAAAAATATTCCGTGGAAGTCTCTATTCATTTCGTAAGCTCCAATTTTGTTCAAGCTAAGTAGACGGCAATCTTACAAAATAGTAACAAACTTGTACCGATACTTAGAGTATTATGAAAGCGTAAGTTTGACATTTTATAGTATTTGACAGGCGAGTTAACCGGCTCACTTGCGGTACAACTCGTGTGAAATCATTTCTGAATCACAGTTGGATCGATTTAATTAAGGACAGGTTCGAATGCGGTTACCTTTTCGGGAATTTAAATTATACGATACTGGTGAGTGGTCAGCCTGTATATTTAAAGTAATTATAATTTATTTTATTATTTTGTTAATTTGCTTACGCATAAGTTGGTGTTATATAAGACCGTTACATTTTATAGCCCTTTGGCAAAGGGAGATCTCCTGCCAGGCTAATTGTTATAACTTGTATATATGGGGGTATTGAGAATTCTTCGATAGCGTGTTTCAGAATACTAGTAGTGCCATCTCTTGACGAGTTACGGAAGGTCGCCACAGCATGTTACTCTTTTATTTTTGCCTACTCATGGGCTCCTGTGTTCTGGTATAAAGGGTGTGACTAGGGAGATAAATTTATCCGAGGCATTCCAACTTAGTCCTTTGGGATAGAAACTCATCTTAACTTTTTTACATATGATTGAAGTAATAAACGAGCATGCAGTCCACCTGATGTTAAGTTGTCACTGCCGCCCATGGACAACCGCCAATTAATAAAAACTGTCGTTAAAGGTTTAAGTTAAGTTAAGTTTTTTTTTAATATCTTTCGTTATTAGACATTACTCTTAACTTTAAGCATAACACAAAACTATGCATAGCGAGCATGCCTCGATGCTTAAAAGCCTTAATTCTATCAAATATTGGCACTACTAAATATTAAGACTTTTGCCAGTTTTACCAATCTCTGTTCATTTATTTACTTTCATATATTAACTTTAAAAAAAAATACAATTCTTACGAATTTGCTGTTTTTAACATCCCCATACCATGTTCATGTAATTAAAAAATAAAAATAAGTCCTGCAACAAACATTTTGTTTGCAAATACCTGTTAAAGTAGAAAATGGGCAGCTGTGGCGACGTACTATTAGTTCAAATGCATCCTCGGTTGCTACATCCACACTAAAAAAATGTTATTAAGAAACGCCCTAACAGTCATCGATGCAAAAACAAATGTATTCTTCATAAGTTAAAAATGTCCTCTAGAGCTGAAAATCTTTTGATATTTGAGATGTTTTCAATTCTGTACAAAATCCTCAATCGTTGTGCTACGATACAACGAGAATGAAGTTATCAAACGCAAACTGACAAATGATACATATTTCATACACTTTATATTTATGTTTCTAGACACATCAAAACCTAAAGGTATTTTAAGAGAACAGCTCTTTCTACGAATCATATTTTGCTGAGAATAAAGCCCGCATATAGAAGTAACTCGTATCTTGAAGCAATTAAAGCCACCTTACAACATTGTTGCATAATAACTAGGGCCGCTTAGGTCCACTGCCTCTAATGGCTATGGCCCTAGGCTCGAGATAAGATCGCTTGGTGACAATTTAAATTACAACTCGACACAAAAAATATACAAACCATATTGTAAAATCCACATACAAAGTGTTAAGTAGGTACTTTTCACAAAGGCCAAATGTGAGAAAAATGTCGCAATTGGTATTGTAAAGGCTCGTGTGAAATTAGCAACATAGGTATTGTTGGCGGTCCAGTGTGTCTAGCGTTTTCTACTTTCTCTAGGGTATCTATTTTGTAAGTATCTTTTTGTTACGAGATAAATTTTTACGATAATACATGATATTATTATTAGCATTTTATTAGTTTCACCTGTATGTTTGTTTGTATGTTTGTAACCGACTTCTTTGGGCGCGATTTTGACCCACTTTAAACGGCCAGATTTCGTTCAAACTTTGTAGATTTATTGAGGACCGATGACAATACACTAATTTGATAAAATTATTCCATTTTTTAATTTGCAAAATATGATTTTTGTTAATTTATATATTTTTCATTTAAAAAAATTTCGATCGTAAAGCACTATCTGATGCTTCGCATCATGAGTCGTGCAATACTTTAAAATTAAAAAACAAGCTATTATAAATAATCCAAACTAAAAAGTAGAAAATAAATATTAGTTAAAAAAAACTAAAAAACACGCTTTTTATAGAAAACCGAACTAAAAAATTTAAATGAATTTGAATATAAATTAATAATAGTGTGAATAAAAAAAAATATTGTATTTTAAATTTATTTTCTATTTTTTAGTTCGGTTTTCTATAAAAAGCGTGTTTTTTAATTTTTTTAAACTATTATTTATTTTTAGATATAATTTTCTCTGATAGTTGGTGTAAATGATCACTATCAAATATCGTATACGTATATACTAAGATTTAAACGCAATTTTAAATCTTTAAGTAAACCTTGGATTACTGAAAAAAAAACAAAATAATCTAGTTGAACGGTTCTACCTACTATTACTTCCGCGTGTCTGTATACAGTATATATTATATTTACAACAAATTAGTTCGGAAGGGCGAGGCTAAGTAATAATAGTTTCAATAAATTTTAGGACTACTAATTGTCTCTCTATGAAAAAACTTAATTAATAAATTTTATTGAATTTATAGAAATATATATTTAAAATATATATTCATGAAACATCTATTTCGTTATATGGATTATTGATAAATACATTTCAATCGATAAAATAAATAAGATTACTTTTTACTGTGATCATTCAGTACTTTTATTTATTTCATCGAAATCGATCTATTATTATCCATCTTACAACAAAAATTATTAATGCAATTATGTTATATTTTTTGAAATTTAATGAATATGCGCGGTACGTCTCGTGTATTAAAATTATGTTACTACCACGCGGATGAAATCACCAATAACAAGCCACTTACGACTTATGTAAGTCGGGGAGTAATTATCGAATCCAACCACAAAACTTACAGGTGTGAAAACCGTTATTTCTAATATTATAACACCTTTTGAAACCAACGATATATCAGTGTAACTCTATACTTGTCACCGACGTATTGATCTTGGTCAGCCGTATGTAACATTGTCATAAGATGACAGCACCGTTACTTAAACTGGTTATGTTCTAGACGCGTATATAATTACGTTTGTTGAACGGTGATTTTGCGGAATGATGTTTATCGTGTATGTGCTTTAAAGATGGTTCTAATAGTTTCTATTTTTTAAAATATTGAATTGTAAGTAAAGTGCACACAGTCCACCCGATTAAAAGCCTCTGCCACCCATAGATATATTTGTAAACTATTTCATACAAAACAAGTGTCCTACACGAAGTAAATCATACATAGATGCATAGCTACTTCTGAAGACTAAGATGGTCGCCTCATAGAAAAGTGAACCTGAAACCCCACCCTTACACCAAAACGTAATACGTGACGATAGAAATAGGAGTGGCGAAAACATTGCAAATTACTAATGCAATTCGGAAAAGAACAACAAACAGATGTTAAGTGTGGTAAGTGATCACTGTTGCTCTTTATCTATCTGTAACCAAATAATGCAAATTCAAAATGCTAAGATTACACGTACAGTAGAATCAGTAATCAAGGTACCTACAATTCATATAGGCCCAAAATTGGCCGTGGCCTGTCGTCAAGGTAATCAACCCCAGATAGAATATTCGGAGTCGGTCACAGGTTCCTTTCCAGAACCTTGAGGACTATGTTTAAACGGCTCGCGTAAAATATAAAATAAACACGCACGCTTTCTACACTCATTTTCTCCCGTGTCGTGGGTACTATGGACACACACAAACACCCAGACCCATTGCGCGTCAACCGGTATGCTAAACGCTCCGCCACACAGGTCGTCATGTGTTTAAATATCTTGTAAGACATATTCAGACAATCATTCAATAGCCACACAAGACAATCATACAAAATTCCACTTTTGATATCCTGTTTTTGTACGTTTCACCTAAAAAAGTGCTTTAACAAAGAGCTACATATAAACCAGATCCACATATCCCAGATTAACTTTCTATGTGCAACGAGCAAAAGTTATTTCCCATCACAATCAAAACTCCTATAACGGAACTTATTTGATTTCAAACGCACTTCACGCATGAATAGACCGACTTAACATTTGGACTTTTACCATCAAAGAAGTTCTTTTTACCTTTTAGTGGGGTCAAAACATCACTGGGCATTGCACTGGCGGTTCGCTTGAAGAAAATTGAGTTAGTAATATCATCCACGACATGACAGCTTGTATTAGTGGCCAATGTCAGAACGTGGGCAGAAGTTAAGCTGGATTTTCGATAGCGCGACGTATAAAATTAGACGTAATTATTAATATGTGATTTTTGTGTTGCAAACGGAACTTCTAATTTATTGTATCAATGTGTGAGAAATTTTGTGATTGTATGTAAAATCACGTGAACTGGTGAAATAAGCGTTTAAAGTTTAAAGTCCGTACAAAAGCCGGCATAAGCGAATACAACAAGATGTAGACTTACAGTTTATCGATTAGATAAGCATTAATTCCTAACAAAAAAAATGTAGGTACTAAAAGTTAAATAGGGTTCCGTACCCAAAGGGTAAGACGGGACCCTATTATTAAGACTCCGCTGTCCGTCTGTCTGTGTGTCACCAGGCTGTGTATCTCATGAATCTTGATAGCTGTTGAAATTTTTACATTCACATAGCAATAAATCCTAAAAACGGAATAACATAAATATTTTAGGGAGGATCTTATACAACTAACGTTATTTTATTATCATATTTTTATGTAATGATACGGAACCCTCCATGCACGACCGACAGTCCGACTCGCATTTGGCCAATTTTTTTTATCAAGATAAACTTGTTAACTACGTTCTGTAGAAAATCAATCGCAAGTCACCCCTGACACACCGAAACTCCACCTTAACCGTCTCCGTTTAACTCCTAATCCGATTAGACGACAAGTACGGGTACATAGAGCACGGATTTATTGATTACGTTTATCGTTGCGCAAGTATCCAGTGTCACTCCAAATCAGTGTCCGCAGCGGATTTAAAAAGTATAAATTTAATGACATTCATAAGCCGATTTTCGGAATGTTCGGAGCTACGCGCTCGTATTAGCGGGACATTTTGCCGAATGTTTCGTCCATTGAAATGCGAAAAGGTATAGCTTAAGGACTTATGTTGTTTGTCTATTTTGACAGTCCTCATAAAATAAATTGTTGACTTTCTACGCTATTGAGATTTTAAAATATTGTGTTTTGTTCTTCAAATAAGTTTAAATTTCTTGACTAAGTAAAGCTGATCTATCCACGGGCACTTAACCATATTTCAATACCTATTAAACATGATGATGATGATGATGACAAATTAGACTACTTATCTATATAAACATTAGTCTTGAACTATCTTAACCTACTTACAAGTAAGACGTCTTGAAGTTAACGCAAAATGCATTGCGTCCTATTAGAACAGTGATAGTGATGATCGGGAGGTCCGAGGTTCAAGCCCAGGCACGCTCCATTGAATTTTCTGAAATTATGTGCATATTACTAATTAATTATCACTGTTTTTCGATGAAGGAAAATATCGTGAGGGAACCTACACACCCGAGAGTTCTTTAAAAAAAAAGTTCTCGGAGGTGTATGAAGTCCACCAATTCGCACTTGGCCAGAGCGGTGGACTATGGCCTAAGTTCTCTCATTCTGAGAGAAGACCCATGCCCAGCAGCGGGACAATAATGGGTTGACGAGAAGCATTGCGCCCTTAAATACTAAAGTAACATGTTAAAATACTAAAGTAGAATGTTATATATCCATCCATTCATTCATCCTGGATATAAGCCATATTGAATGGGCGTTTACATCAGTAGTCATCGAGCGTAGCATGCGTTTTAGTGACTGCATGACTTGATGGTAGAACCCACTGTCCATTGTCCTGAAATGTATTCCTTGGTCACCTCTTCCGATGTCCAAGGAAGAAGAATAGTGCTTTTAAGAACCGACACCACACGGCCGGCACATCGGTGCTAGAAATTACCATAATAAAGCTACTGCGATATGATCCTGCATTGATGGTAGCATGATTTTTCAAAACCCAAATATATGTATCAAACCTTAAAAGTCCTAAACAGCTATTTCATGCTTTTTTTTTGTTCTCGAGGGGGAAACCTTCAAAAGGTACCCGACGCCGTGGGAGCGACGCAGGGTTATGTGGGATTTTTACCGCACTAAAACCCCCCGGTGGCCGTCCTCGGCGCTATAAAGAGCACTCCGGGAAGTCGGTCCGACCGCAACCGGAATTCTCTGAGCGTGTTGCCCTATCGGGCTCCTCCCAGATGGGCGGCTCAATCTCACTTGAAAGAAGCTATTTCATACTAGTTCCATAAGTATTACTTCCAAATAAAATATCTTCTCTATTAATTGGGAAATTCGTTAGTCTTATTTTTGACAATTACACAAAAATAACACACCGAGTACAATTATCATAATTACCGTATATTTCCGTGAAGTTAAATATATCATAATTTTCCGTTAACAAAAAAGCTCAGTAATTTATTATTGTACCCATTCACATAGAATATTTATAACGAGGAAAATAAAAGCAAATTTATTTACGATTAAGGTGGTTTGATACGCTTTTATTTTACGTTTTGTACACGCAGATAGATCTATACTTCGGATTATACAAGCTAATTTACAAGTTCGCAGACTTTCCGGTCCGGGGTCCAGCGGGGAATACTTGGTGAGGGCGGACCCTTCTTAAGTGTGGTGCTTCCCCAGTTCGTGAATACGGACAGGTCTTGGAGGGGGGGAGGGGGTTGGTAAGCCAGGTCGGTCGGTTTTTTTTTTTTATATTAATAGCTTTTTTTATATATTTTTTTGTTATTGATTGATGTTTACACGTTTACGATAATGTATATCCTATGTGTTAATGCAGATCATAAACTGTATGCCAAATTTCAATGAGAACCAAGCAGAAGATTTTGTTTGAAAGGGAAACAAGCAGACATACATCCTCACATTTTTTTATAATATAAATGTATGGACCGGACACAGAAAGTTTGTCTACCCTCATATGTAAACCATAAGTAGTTATACGATACCAAATGCCCTGACCCCACCACTCAAAACTATACTAACGTAGCGATGCCTAAAACAACATTTCTATTTATATATGTCGCGTTTATATATTTAGCCACCCAAAATAAATTTGACACGTGATTAATTATTGATACGTATCGCCACGACGCGATGTCACGACGTTCGTTAATTTACCAAACGTGGTTCACGTAATGCTACTTCAACGGCTATAAATGGCTGGTTATGTTGCGATGGTCAAGGAAAGAGTATTAATATTTTTTCTGGTTTGCAGGGTTCCGCAGCCAAAGGATAATAAAGGGAACTTAATATCTCCGCTGTCTGTCTGTCCCTCACCAGGCTCTATGAGTTTTCGGTAAACAGTTGAAATTTTCACAGATATAAGAAATACTATTGGCCCTCTAATAACAAATATTAACTAAAATTTAGCTAGCGTACAACAAACTTGGTTTTTTGTTTTTGAAGTGAAACTTCTTTATCGGGGTTGGAAAAAAAATTAGTGTAACATTTTTTTCGTTACGCGCCATCTTTTTCTGTTACGCGCCATTATCCGTTACGTTACGTTACGTTACGTTATCCCTACCACGCGTGATATTAGATAGATTATTATAGATTAGATTATTAGATAGTTTAATAAAAGCCTTTTATTAAACTTTATCTAATTTAACTTTATTTAACCAATTTCTGTAAAGTTGCATATAATAAATTATTTTTTTAAAAATAACGTCATAAAGAAGTTTCACTTCTTACGAGTGTACGCTAGTAGACGCACACATTTTTTTTTTATAAAAACAACTTTTTCACAAAGGTGGTAGAACCAGTGTAGTTCGACGGGGGAATTACCACCGTCACAGCTACATATTTCTAGTGTGAAGCATTACTTGCGTTTCGATGAAACCTTAGCCCTTGGGAGGAGCAACGCATCTGTGCTTTACTTTATATAGAACCCATGTTCTATATGAAGTCATTTACAGATGTCCACGGATCAGGCGGGCTGCATGCTCCTTTGATACTCAATACATTTACTTCAGTTTATTTTATATACCTTCTTGTTTTTAAATGGAGTTTAAAAACTACCTCAAATATCTTAATTAACGTTACATTTTGACATTTAATAAGGTCCCAAGCTGTTTTGTTTTCTAAATAATTAGAAATGAGCAGTAAAAATTTCCAGAGTTTCATTGAAAGTTTCACCCAATGTATATTAATATTACTTACTTACTTTTATATACTAGCTTAAATACCCGTGCTTCGCTTTCTACTCGTGTTGGTGGCACGGCCTGGCGTGGATCAGGTGTCTCTGAGACTCTCTATGAGGCATGCCGCCTGATTGCGTCATCAGACAGTCTAGCATAGCCATTATCGTCGTCAATCCATTATTGTCCCACTGCTGGGCACGGGTCTTCTCTCGGAATGAGAGAGTTATAGGCCATAGTCCACCGCGCTGGCCAAGTGCGAATTGGTGGACAGCCATAGCCATTATCAGGAGCCCCAAAAGCTCTTTATAACGCCATTCTACTTATAATAGCAACCTTTCGAACCTGATATTCCTCAATGGATGTCGCAGCCTGAGCAGTGCTCACTGTCCTAGCTCTAGCTGATTACAGATAATTTCCCACTAAACTGGATTTTCTTCCCTCAGTACTCAATACTCAATTTACTATTATCGGTAACTTACATGTTATAAGTCTCCATTTTGAAACAGATCGAATAACTGTCAAAGCTTCGCAGTCTATCAATAACATTCTGATTAATTAGAAAACTCCCCTCAGAGTGCACGACGAGAATCAAAGTAAAGTTACAAAAGAATGCAGACGGTTCGCGAGAAATATCATTATTTTGATCGAATGAATACTTTGCCCAGTCAAGTGTATATTCTACCGAACAGTCGAAATGTTTTCAAAATGTTCTTTGAACTTTTGCTTATTATAACGAGCGGATTAATTTGCATTCTATTTTAGAATTATTTTAAATTGCGCAATTTTGTGCTCTTTTGAGACGTTTAAAATCAGAAATTGTGAAAGTCACAGTAATTTATAATCGTCACAGTACAAAAACTTACTCTTCGCCTTTATCGTCATCAAAATAACACATTATCTTTTATATTATAATTTATGATGATCTTCGCTATTCTCGGTGCCATTAACTACACACACGCTTTCTACATTCATAGCCCCACACTAGGACTTTATCCTGTGTCGTGGATACCATGAACACACACAAGACGAATACACAAACACCCAGACACAGAACATGAATCTAAACTCATCATTCAGATACCTATCTGGCCGGTATTAGAACCCGGAACCCTTTACGCGTCAAACTACTATGGTAACCACTTCGCCACGCGGGTCGTCAAACTACAACTACACTACAATCTCTTCATCTCCTACAAGTAAATCTGGATCTCCAATATTTGTGCTAGGAAGAGGCTTAGAGCATACTGTACCGTGCTGCTGTTCATTGCAGATAAGTGAAGGTAGATTTTGAAGATGGTGGAAATTTTTGTGGTTCGAATCCCGAGAGAGTACTTTTTTTTTTTTTTTGTTTTCGAGGGGGAAACCTTCAAAAGGTACCCGACGCCGTGGGAGCGACGCAGGGTTATGTGGGATTTTTACCGCACTAAAACCCCCCCGGTGGCCGTCCTCGGCGCTGAAAAGGAGGACTCCGGGATCTCGAAACGACTTCAACCGGAATCCTCCGAGCGCGTTGCCCCATCGGGCTCCTCCCAGATGGGCGGCTGGACCCACCGCTCCGTCTAGTCTTTACGACGGTATGCGACCACACATACCGCCGTCCTTCCCGGGATTGCCTGACCGAACGGTTCGAGCTCCCACTCTAGCCGTCTGCAACCCCGGAAGCCCCTTTTAGTCGCCTCTTACGACAGGCAGGGGATGCCGTAGCCCTATTCTGATCCCGGAACTACAGGGCGTCCCGAGAGAGTACTGCTATACCTGTTTCTGTTTATAATATCAATGCAAAGTGTTGCGTGCTGTGTTTTGTTCTGTGTGGTAAAAGAGATATTTTAATTGGAATTGTTTTATAACTTTGTCCTTAGAGGTGGCATGCATCTGTGGCCAACCTCGGCTAATACCCTAATCTTTATTTGAATTGTATACATGTATCCATGAGTCGCTGTGGCCACTTACCACTAGGTGAACTGCTTGCTTGTGTGCTACATCAATATAATATAACAATATGAACAGAAGTGTGTAAGAAAAAATGCCACTAGTATCTACCTTCATAATCTCATCTCACCAACCCATTATTGGCCCACTGCTGGGCACGGGTCTTCTCTCAGAATGAGAGAGTTCGGCCATAGTCCACACCTCCGAGAACTTTTTTTAAGAACTCTCGGGTGAGTAGGTTTCCTCACGATGTTTTCCTTCACCGAAACGCAGTGATAATTAATTTCTAATACGCACATAAATCAGTGGTGCGTGCCTGGGTTTGAACCTCGGACCTCCCGATTGAGAGGGCAAGTTTCAACCATTAGGCTATCACTGATACACTGATTTACCTTCATAATACAAAAACCCAAATTTACACTTTGTAAGATAATAGGTGTAACGCGGTATTCCTAAAGGATTCTACGTCACTGTCACTACTAACAATAAGGAGGTAATAACAGAGGATTAGACATTGAAATGTCCCACTATTTCGTTAAATATCCTCTCTCAATTACCTGCTCGTAATTTGACGGCAATGAAACAACTCCGTTAGTCCCCAAGACCCGTCCCGTTAATTACTAGTCAGAGCAATATATTCAACCTAAGAACCTGTGATAGCTAAATTAAAGGCTAGGGAAAGACGGTTTAATTGCACGACCGACGTGACTTCGGGCCCTAACTGCGAATCGTGCGATACAGACAACGATTTTAATGGTAAATTGATCCTCAACTAATTCGGTACAACTACTTTCTCGGTAATTTACAAGAGGTCTTACCGTCTTATTCGCTTTCGTATGGACCCTTTAAGCGAGCTAAACGTTCAAAGATTATAGTGTAACGTGAGTCTGCGCATTTTGGATAAGTCACATCTCAACCTATTCGACAGGTGGTCTAGGCAATCAACAATTTTAAAGATTACACATGTTTAGGTTGTAAAAAACCAACATAAACTCATACCTTTTTACTATACCAAGGATTAGATTCATAAATAATTTAGTCTTTGTATACTACAACCTTTACATTTATATCGTAGTATCTGTATGATAGGATTGTAAAGCATGTCGTATATAATTATGTGACTGCCGAGTCTGTAGAAGCTCTCGCAATAAACGCAGAAGAAATCACACATACGCATGTATGATATATTTGCGTACATGTGTGAGAGAATGAAGTAAAGAGATGATAGAAGAACTATGAAAGAATAAATTTAAATGAATTTAAATTAAGAAAATAGTGTTAAAAATTTCAATGAATATAAATTAATAATAGTGTGAATAAGAAAAAAATATTTTATTTAAAAAGAAGCGTAGGGTGCATGGTGTCAATGGTTATAGATATTTTATTGACAGATATGAGTAGAGTGATTATCATTTCGATAATATCTTAAAAAGCACCCCACGCTTTTTTTTTAAATAAAATATTTTTTTTTATTCACACTATTATTAATTTATATTCATTGAAATTTTTAATACTATTTTCTTAATTTAAATTCATTTAAATTTATTTTCTATTTTTTAGTTCGGTTTTCTATAAAAAGCGTGTTTTATTTTCTACTTTTTAGTCAAATTAAAAAATGGAATAATTTTATCAAATTAGTGTATTGTCATCGGTCCTCAATAAATCTACAAGGTTTGAACGAAATCTGGCCGTTTAAAGTGGGTCAAAGTCGCGCAAAAAGAAGTCGGTTACAAACAAACATACAGGTGAAGCTAATAAAAATGGAGTTGATCATAGAATCATGTTAACAAAACATGAAACGATAAATGCAATAAAAAGTATCACTTTTGTAACACCAAATCAAAAAGCCAAAAGTGGTCCGTAAAAGCACTTTTGGCCCGGAAAATCAGGCATCAAGTTCACTGTACACAATTACGTGGACGCAAACAAAACGAATGGGACGCATTAACCCAGTTACGTGTCGATAATGCGATTTCATAAATCGGGCCGTTTTAATTAAGGCTCGGATCTCGTTTGCACGACATACGTTTCGATTCGAATCGTTCGTCCGACTCACGACGCGTTTATCGTTCTGAAGGAATCAAGGTCGTATGCGACTATTTTTTTGTGGATTAATGGTTAACGATCGGACGCTAAATGTCGCCTGTAAACATTAAAACTAAGCATTTCTCCTAAGTATGAGTAATTAGATTTAATTCCTTGAATAAACACGATTTCTATACTCATAGCCCTACACTAGGATTTTTCTTGTTTCTTAGGTAACATGGACACATACAAGATGAATACACAAACACCCAGATCTAGAACATGAATCTAAACTCATTATTCAGATAGCTGCCTGGAATCGAACCCGGGACCCATTGCGCGTCAGACCGGTATGGTAACCGCTCCGCCAGACGGGTCCTCAATTCCTTAAATATTTTCCTTTCCTTAAATAATGTAACAGCTATGATATTAAACATTCAGGCAGTGAATCTCTAAGTTAATGAGCGTTGAAAACAAAAATTCTTCTGAAAACACAGCACCTTGGTATTTCATTTAAAAATAACCTTGAACTTTCATATTAATTCATCAAGTACCTTATAAATTTAATAACAACAAACACTTAGCGACAGTATCCATGTACATAATGTTGCAAACGTAGAAGATTGTATCATTATCCACATATCAAACAACAACCGTTCACGTACGTGAGTCCAAAGCGGTGATAGAAAGATTCGTGGCTGTGGAATCACAAAACGGGAGTCGAAGTCGGAAATCAAATCCAATTTACTTCATTTGCTCGCCAGTAAAGTTCACATCTAACTCTTGAATTGAGCGGATTACCGACAGAAATGAAGTTCCTGCTAGCTACGATAGCTTGCAATGATGCTTTTATAGTGTTATTCTGTTATTCGCAAATTGTGATTACTTTACAATCTGTAATTTGATGTTTTGCTGGACTTGAGGCTTTTGCGATAATTTTCTTTATTTTACAATTCTCGTCTTCAGGACTTAGAAGGATCCTTTGATAATTTTTTATATGCTTTACAATCTGTAATTTAATGTCTTGCTAGAGTCGTGACTCTGGCGAGATTTTTAACTATTTTACAATTCAGGTATTTATGACTTAGAAGAAGTGTATGACTATTAAGAAGTTCTGGACCAAGACAATTATCTTTTTCGGTCACTTGTAGGTTAGGTTTCTTGTAGTAAGATAAGTGAACTTAATACGAGATTATGACTTGATTTTCTTATTTTATGATTATATTTTCGCCCGTATAATGAAAAGAACATTGTACGTTAACGGTTTTTGTCTTTGGCTATACCTTGCAATGCACTTTGTGATGATAGACAAATAACGTAATTAGTTATTGTTTGAGGAAACGTTTTAAAACTCATAATTAGGGCACAATACCACAGTAAAAGACATTGTAATAAAATTTCAGTTTTCGACCGAAAATTTGTTGACGTTAAAATATTTGTAAGTACTACTACCATTTTTATACTCAACTAGTTGACGTGGCGAACTTCGTTCAGCCTTAAGTTCAAAAGTCTGAAATTATCAGTGTTACTCCACTATATTATACATGTATTCAATATAAAAATCTTTTTGTGACTCTATCTATTAAAAAACTGCATCAAAATCCGTAGCATAGTTTTAAAGATCTAAGCATACATAGGGACAGACAGCGAGAAGCGACTTTGTTTTATACTATGTAGTGACTAGGCTATTTTCGCGGCGTCGCCCGCTTGAGTCACGTGACCTCCATGACCACAGCAACGTGTGTGCCGAATTGCAGCAAAAATAAAAGTAGTTATTGCGTGAAAAAGTTACATTCATTCAAACATACATTCTCTATGTGAGGCGCCTATCATAGTCCTCGGGAGTAGTAACGCATCTGTGATTCACTTCAGATAGAACCCATGTTCCATTTGAAGTTGCTTACAGGTGACCATGGGTGACAGTGACCACTTACCATCAGGTGGATTACATGCTCAGTTGCTATTTCAAATTTATAAAAAAAACTCACAAAGTTCCACAATTAGGCTATCAATAAGATTTAATTCGATTTGGGAAAGAGAAACTAAATACAGATATAACCCTAACTCAAGCATTAGCGTTTAAAGTTTTAAGCATTAAACGGCTTTTAACTTTATATGAATTGGGACAGCACGGCGGTCTGCGAACTTATATTTTTGTTTCAAATTATTCTTTATGCCTTGAGTCATAAATTTCCTTATTTAAGAAGGCTATAACAGGAACTACTTAAAAAGTGCCTTTATTATTTACGACTTCGTAACGACAACGTTGTTCTTGGAAATACATAATATGCATACAACAGTGACCTATTTATTAAGTGTTATTATATGTTGTCGATAACTAAAAGAAACTTATAAAGCGGTAGAGCAGTGATAGCCTAATGGTTGAAACTTGCACTCTCGATCGGAAGGACCAAGGTTCAAACCCAGGCACGCACCACTGATTTTTCTAAAATTATGTGCGTATTAGAAATTAATTACCACTGCTTTTAGGTGAAGGAAAACATCGTGAGGAAACCTACACACCCCAGAGTTCTTAAAAAGAAGTACTCAGAGGTGTGTGAAGTCCACCAATTCGCATTTGGCCAGCGCAGTGGGCTATGGCCTAAACTCTCTCATTCTGGAGAAGACCCAGTGGGACACTAATAGGTTGACGAGTATAAGGTAGTAGAACGAGTATGTTATGACCAGTGAGATACCGGGGAAGCAGTTTTTCCATTTCGGTGGAAGGGTATTGTTGCCGGCACGCTTTCATTTTAAACAAACAAACAACCATCTTAGTCCTCGGAAGTAATGCGCTGTGATTACGATTACAGACGATGTGGATTACAGACAGAACAACAATTTTATATGAAGTTTGATTTCTATGTTACTGCGTCTATATGTGTATTTGGGATACTGTAATTTTTACATAAGATTTAAATTATTCCATTCCATTTTTTCCGTTCTATTTTTTGATTATAATTTATAGTTCAGGGTATATAGCAGTATATTTTTTTAGCTAATAACGATTATTAAAATAATAAAATTAACTTATCGTGTTTAGTATTATCGGAAACCCCGTTTATAATAATTATATTCTCCGTACTAATCATGGTTTAGTCGCGAAACGTGGTGGTGTCGTTGCTCTAAAAGTGTATTTTTACTAGAACGATGTTTATTGGAGTAAAGGTAAAAGAAAATGAAGTCTGAAATAATTTACTGTATAATTTTCCTCCTATATTATAAGGGTGCTTAAAGATCTGCGGAATTAAATATTCAGAAACAATATCTGCAGGTTGTTAAATTGTTTCAATAGACTCCAAAAGGGGAGATACTGTTTTTCTTATATGTGTATTGTAAATAATATTTGTGTTTTTTGAATTGGAATGCTTTTACAAACACAAACATTATAATTTTATTAGATTTTTTTAAAATAACCTGGATGAATTATGCTTAAAGTTTATAGCAAAGTTGCTTTTTACAATATAATACATACTATGTATTATATTAAAAAAAGTTTGTTGTTGGATTCAGAAGGCACAGGACCGGTTGGGTTGGCGTCATTTAGGGGAGGCCTATGTCCAGCAGTGGCCCTCAAAGAGCTGATGGATGGATGTCTTAAATTACCTTTTAAACTATACGCGCGTCAAATATCATCGAAGTTCGATAAATACTTTTGACATGTACTTTTTAAGAACAATGATAGCAATGATGGCTGAAACTTGGCCTCTAAATCAAACACCAGGCAAGTACCTCTGATTTTTCTAATTGTTTTTTTGCATACTAAAATTTATTTATCACGATCTCATAATTTTACAGTGAAGAAAAACGCGATAAAACCTACCCACGGAGAAAAATCTTAAAAAACTTCTTAAAAGTGTGTGAAGTCTACCGATTCGTACTAGGTCAGCGTAATTAGCTATTATGGTCTAAAACTTTCTAATTATGAGAAAAGAACCGTACCTAGCAGTGGGACAATAATATGTCGGCGAAACTTTTCACGTGGAAAAGTTACAAATATCCATCCTTGCTTTAAAATTTTTAAAACTTTTGCTTTTAAATATTTAGTATATTCAGCGAGTGTTGTCTTTATGACATATGCTTCATTTCATGCTTCTAGATTCACTTCTTCTTTAATTTGTCATTGAGTCAGTTTTATTAAGTAGACAATTTTTTATTCCCAAGCAAATTATTTTGGTCACACGTTCATACAAGCTGTCCAAGCCCTCATGACCCAGGAAATATCTACTTACGACGTAGACATAATGATGTTACCAATACATATTTATACTTATATGTTTAAGATATATTTTTATACGATTGAAGTAGTAAACGAGCATACAGACGACCTGATAGTAAATGGCTATCGCCCTTGATCGTCTGCAAAGAACTTCATACAAAACTAAAGTCACAACTTAATTGAATAATGATGCGTTGTCACTGGATAAAGCTATAATGTACATAATTATCATTTGAATTATTATAATCAAACCACCCAACATTCATTTGTAGCGTGAAACAATTGCGTGTCCTTGCGTTTCTGTGGAAAAGGGTATACTTTTATTAAGAGCAACCATCTTAATCGTCAGAAGAAGTAATTTACTCGTGTTTGACTTCAGAAATTACCACTACTGTGCATGCTGTGGCTTACATATAGACAGTGACCACATACTCGCTTTTTACAATCTTATAAAAAATGACAAGCTATGCCTATATGACATGAACCGCTCAATGCTTACAAGAAAACCTACTTAAATTTAATTGTAACACACATTCACCGATTTCATTTAAATTATAAAAGTATTTAAAGAGTATTTAAATTATAAAAACCGTTTTATTTAGAAAGAAATTAAACACCGGAATACAGTTTTAATTTGTACTTTTATATTTTTTTTTCTATATTTTTTAAAAGTATCGGTATTATTAAATGTATTATTAATTACCATTTTAATATCGAAACATAAGTGTACAAAAAAATCTCGCATATAAATAAAAACATTTATTAAACATCTACAATAATTCAATTCACCTCATTCACTATTTTGTTCTATGTTTATTCAGCTTCAAATATTTTCCGGTTTAAAATTAACTCTATTAATACGTTGCCTATCAAAAGATCATGGCGTAGACGCGATCAATTGGATTTATTACCAAAACACACAGACAAATACTCGCTCTAAGATATCATATTATGGAGTTCAAAAGGGAAGCGTAAAGGTATTAATAACTAAGCTGGGATATACATTTTTAAATTTGTTGACGGCCGAGTCACGTTTCAAGGATTTTGGGAACGGTTAAAAACGCTATTAGGTCGATCGTTAAAGTTTGAATGAGTGACATCTTTAACAGTACCAAGCTTGGACGTTTTTCGCTCTCGAAACCCGAAATAAAGTCAACCTTACTCAAACCTTCATAAGACTTATTACAAAGGGAGACAGATGTGCCGAAGCGTAGCAAAAGTTGTCATCGTAAGTTGTAGACTGCGTCACTTTGGACTTTTTGGATCGTCACTTGTGTTTGATGCGTTTTAAGCGGGATTAATTTTAGGTTTAAGGCGAATTGAGACGTGTTAAGCGCATTTGAACTTTAGAATATAAGTATCTATGAACGTCAGAACTTTTATTGGTCAATAACTTTGTATGTGAAACTGTTTCATTTGTATCGCTTAATTGCAGCTGTTCGATGAAAGTTATTACTAGGTATGTTTGTGTTATTCGAGGAAGAGATATTATGGGAATCTCCAGAATTTAGCTGGTCGGTATTCTGGCTATTTGGATAATAATTAGGCACCTAATCATGAAATGCTCAAGCATCTTGCAGCCACAATGGCTAGCACATTATTATGTGACAGTGTAGTTGATACTGTTTGTATATATAATTGTAATGATAATAATTTATTCTTTATTATATTTCAATTCCATTCTACGAGGAAAACATAAAATATGAAATATTACCTGCGAGTAAAAATTAAATTTAGATCATTTTGCTTACAACAATAATATTTTTTTCTTTCTTTCTATACACAGTAGGCACATTAAATATCACTGTATCAGTCATAAAACGGATCTATTTACACCTACACAGATTGAGAAATCTTAAAACCTTATTCAAATGTTTGCCTGGCGGGGATCAAACCCGGAACACCAGTATACCTGCACGCATGTATGCATGTCAGACTGCTATAAACTGTTGCGTCACGTGGGTCAATCTTTATCTGGATTCGTTTATATTTTCCATAGCTTCTACATTCCATATATAAAATCCTTGTGTGTGGCGAGTCAAAAAAGTAAGTTAAAAAACAAGACAGCCACTGACGAAATAAATTGAGGCGCGACATCCGACCTCATCTGAATAGTCCAAACAAAAAATAAACAGTTGCGTGTTTTTCCTCAGGACTTATTTTGTTTTCGAATGGTTTATTTATTGATATTGCATGTAAGAGATTAAGCTATAAAGTGGAGATATGCGGCGCGAAGCTGGGCGCCGCGGGAAGTAAGGCGCGAGCATTACACTTTTACAACTATTAACGCCCGCTTAGGGGGTGCGGCGCCGGTGGAAACACTGACCTCGTTATGAGTGAGCGTCTACACCCACGGTTTCAATCGAGGGACTCAGATGTTTTAGGTAAGGCTAAAGTACTGTAGACTTTGCAGGTCTTTATGTAGGCTCTATGTAACTTTGTTGAAATATTTTAGAGATATGAAAGGCGAATTGATTCATTTTAATATGAAACGGATACAAGTACTAAGAAACTATAACTTGTTGCTGATATATCGAACCGATGGCATCGATTCATGCCATGAATACAGCGAAAATTCACGTATAAGTATTGAATGCAGACCATTTGTTCCTTCAAGTATCATTAAAATCTCTATCCACATTACACTTGAAGCAAAAATGATCTCAGTAAAATGCTGACGAGCCCAACATGAAATGAATTAGAGTATTAATTAAATTACTAAGAATTTTTTTCAGATCAAAAATAAGACTGTTTTTTGCCTAACATCACAAAAAATAACATATTGCCTGGATATAAAATAATATAAAAAATGTTTGTCTGATGATATGAAATATTCATATAAAAATATGATGACTTGAACGAGGTCCGGACATTATTTAATCGTGATCTGCTGTCATGTTGATAAAACGATTACGATAACGAATTAAGTCCTATATTTGGTTAACAAAAATATATATTTATTTAAAAAACATATTGATTATATGTAAGATATATTGGAGTAACATTGTAGCTTGTTTAATGTTATAAAAATGTAAAAACCTTAAATTAAATTCGAAAGCTTCCGTTTGATACGTTTTCACAACACAAATTTATAAAAAAAATATAGACATTTCTATTATTGCATTTTCTTAGTCCTCTAAACAGTATTTTTGTAAACCAATGCGATTTTCCTACACTGAACTTTAATTACACACAATACAATTTATATGACAAAACACAAACAAAATATTTCACACCCGACATTTGTGTAAACCGTAAATTCCTCGGCGATTTAAAGCAACGATCCACGTAGAATCTATTTTCTTTTCGTCGGCGATGTGCTAAATCGAAAACGTGGGAATGCTAAGCGTTCCATCCGCAATCGAGTTGAATCCAACGTCGTCCAAAACATCACGTAACCACGTCGATAGCGTCTATCGTAAAATAAACGAAGTCCATCAAAATCTTAGTATCCTATTTTAGTTTTAGGTACTTGCAACACCACTAATGTATATAATATCATCGGCAATGCAGCAGGTATAGCCTAATAATTGAAACTTGCCCTCTCGATCGGGAGGTTCGAGGTTCAAACCCAGGTTAAATTACAACTGATTTCTCTAAAATTTTGTGCGTATTAGAAATTATCTCTGCCTTTCGGTGAAAAAAACATCGTGAGGAAACCTACACACCCGAGAGTTCTTTAAAAAAGAAATCTGGAGGTGTGTGAAGTCCACCAATTCGCAATTGGCCAACGCGGTGGACTATGATGGCCTATAACTCTCTCGTTCTGAGAGAAGACCCATGCCCAGCAGTGGGACAATAATAGGTTGACGACAATGTTTAATCTAAACTGTTGTAATCTGTGAAACTTAGGAAGCACCACAGCCACAGTGTTTATGCTTAATAACAGCAGTGTTAATGTTCAGCAATGTTGCTGTGTTTACGAAGGGAGATTTTCTTATTTTCGCGTTCCAACTTGTCTGTCTGGAATGTTTGTCTGTCTGGATGTTAGGGACCGTACTGGATCAACCAATATAAAATCACCAAAAATCATCCATTGCGTCTTCGTCTGTAAAATTAACACTTTTCAGAGAAAGACATTTCTGCTAATCTTCTATGTATTAACTCCTTAATCACCTATGATATCCAATATGATAGAAAATGATAGAAAGGGAGTGGTGATGTTCAAAACTTACATTTCAGGGCAGTCGATACCATGATGGCATCTGACACCCCAAGGCGCTAAATTCACGAAGAGAAATAAATCTTTCTAATTTCTCATATGTAAACTGTTTTTAGTTATATTCATATAACATTTTATTACCTAGTCTTATGTTACCAGTTCATGCTATGTCATCGTAGGCCGTTATAATAAGAAGCATGACATAATTATACACAAATTTTCAAGGCCTTATGTTATGATGTATTACACTAATACCTTTAATCGCTTTTAGCTTCTAGGTACGAAGTGAAAGAAAGGTTTTAAGCCGTAAGTTCACAGAATTACTAGGGCCTTTAAACACATTTTATTAATAAATAATTAATATTTAACGACGTTGTAAGTTAGATCGCCGTCAGAATTTAACTTTAAGTATTAAAGATGCGAAATAATAAGCCAGGAATTACCTTAAGGCCGGCGCACATATGACGGAGCGCAGCGCAGAGCATGCCCGCGAAATTTTATAAACGAATCACACACTAGCCGAAATTCGCGCAAATTACTGCGAGAATGGAGTAGCGCGTCGAGCGCGCGCGGTCGTGCTCCTGCGCGCTACCTTTCGCATGTGGTCGCTTCCATGCTCCTCAGAAATAAATTGCTGGTATTCAATTTTGGATATTATTTCTAAAGAGACAATGACGATAAAAGTTTGACAGTGAAAAATGATCTGCGCTGCGCTCCGTCATATGTGCGCCGGCCCTTAGACGTTAAATGTTCCCTGCGGTGGATGGACAGGAATAATGCTAAGTACTAGTTTACGTCAGATATTTTGTAATATGTTATCCATAAATAACTTTATAACATTGTAATAAACGTAGTCTACTGAAATAGAGACTATCTAGTTCAGTTGAAGTCGTAAAACATCAGTTCACCCGATGTTAATTAGTTTTAGAAATTGTATCGCGATTAATCTTTCACTTTTGTTAACGTAATAAACTTATTTTAATAGTTGATTTAATTGTTTAATAGGTATAGTCTTTGGGTATATATCATACTTTACGTTAGGTTTAACTTGTGTAGGTATATATTTTTCAACATCACTAGTGCTAAGCTAAGATATTATTTGCACATTTTTGGACTAACTATCCGAGTTCGGCTCAGAATTCGGCCTAGTTTGTAAACCGGCGCTTTGGTGTACGTGGCTAAAGCTGTGACTGGTCCGGTTTACGGTATTAATCTGTCGCATCACGGTTTATAGTAAAATTATACTGTAAGTCTTTATTTTAATTTATTTTGTAACTAGCGGACCCGGCAAACTTCGTTATGCCTAAAAGTACAAAATCTAAAATTTATAGTGTTCCTCGACTATACTATGCATGTATTAAACATAAAAACCTTCCTCTCACGTCATTCTATGTATTAAAAAACTGCATTATAATCTGTAGCGTTTTAAAAATACATGCCGAATCCTACTAATGTGTTATTTATTTTTCTTAATATGAATTAATTAACCTTAGTTTTTCTTACTTTAATAGAAAAAAGCGCAAACATTATTGAAAAAAGCTGCTGCGATCCTATTTTTTATTTGGCTCGTTATACCACTATTTTCGTTCAATAAAGCGTAAATAAACAAAACAGGTTTGTATAGCGTACAAGATGTAATGATATTCGGTGGTCAGCCACCCAAAATCAGATGACCTTATTGAACCCAAAGCCATTGATCATTGCTCAGATGATCCATCCGTTTAAACTCATCTCCACTGTACATTCCCTATTGTTTGTTATACGTGATTCAATCTACAAACATTTCACTTTGAAGTTTCTTAAACAAATATTAGGCAAGTGCCTATTTTTTTATTTCTGTTACTTGTTAAAATAAATTGTCAAAAAATTATGACGATATCATTGAAATAAATCGTAATAATCTTAACAATCGTTAAGATTTTTCAATTTTTTCGTTTATGATCAAAGCCGAGAGAATTGCCGTTTTTTATTTTATCTGACTGAAGTAGCAAACGAGCATGCAATCCACCTGATGGTAAGTGGTCACTGCCGCCCATGGACATATGTAAGCAACTTCATATAGAAAATGGGTTCTATCTGGAGTCAACCACAGATGCGTTGCTACTCCCGAGGGCTAAGATGTTCTAAAACCAAAACCTTTTTTGAATAACATTATTTTGTCTTTCAACAATTTTTTACTCATTTTATCATTTTAACAAATAACACCATTGAAGATAATAAAGTTCGTTGACGTGTACTGTATGTTTTGTGAAACGTGGATTTTGTAGAATATGTATATACATTTATAATAGGTACTTTATAAAAATATATGACAACAGATAACTAAAATTTTATACAGTAAAAGCAATTTCCAGACAACAAAGAAATTACCACTCCAACTAAGTTTAAACATTCCAACAAACTCAGTTGAAGATTATTCAAAAAACATGGTTTTTATTTTATTTCAGTTTAACGGCGTCTGCTTTTAGTTGTAAGTCAAGATCCAAAAATTTAACTCAGAGGGGAATCCAAAATTATCGACCAATAAAATCTGGAAACGTTTGCTTTAAAACGTTGAGGATTAGAAGGGTAACCGCTAAAGTATACGACGTATCTATCGTCCATACTTGTTTAACTTACTTAAGAGTCTTACACACATGGTTTTCTAGTGAGTTCTTAACGCTTTTAACGTAGTTTACCTATATATAACGTTTTATTTAGAACTTATGTAATACTTTTTAGTATAAAGCAAGTTACCGAAAACCGTTGGATTCAGAAGGCACAGGACCGGTTGGCGTCATTTAGGGGAGGAATATGTCCAGCAGTGGACCTCAAAGGGCTGATGGATGCATGGATATAGCGAGCTTATACGTTTGCTCGTTTGTTAAATCTGTGTTTTACGATTTCTTTCCCAAAGGGTAAAATCGAGACCCCATTACTAATACGCTGCTGTCGAACACGAACCGTCATAACTAGACAGTTGATTTTTTAAACATTATATATTCCTGTTGCCATTGTGACAAAAAAAAACAGAAGTAAATAAATATTTGAGGGGCTCTTATACAACAAACGTAATATTTTGCCGTTTTTTTTTTTTGTAAATAATGGGACGAAACCCTTGATGCACAAATTTAGCTTGCACTTGGCCGTTTTTTACACATATTATAGCAGTGGCAAACAGATATGCAGTCCGCCTGACGGTGAGTGGCTACTGTCGTCCATTGACACCTATGATTAACCCCGGATAATAAAAAAATCCTACCTGGTCAAAACATAACGTGATTTGCTACTCCTGAGAGGGAAATTATATTCAAAATTGAGCCGCTGACCACATCCATCAAGTACGTAAGGTCCACGACACGATTAGTAAGATCTACTCCACGTTAGGCATAAGGTGGTATCTCCAGTTCGACCATATTTATTTTACCACCTACCAAGCGTTACTAAGCGTAACGTAACGTTAGAAACATTACGTTATGTTACGTTACTAAGCTTTGTACTAGCCTTACATGGTAAAGTAGGAAAGGTCCCTAATAATTTGTTTTAACGACTCTATCTAATAGAATAGTGCTACTTAAGCACGGGTTAACTCGGTGCATATTTAACGATATTCAATTTATGACGATAAGAAATCGGCGGGCGTCTAAAAATTATAAAGATTCCTAAATTTATTACCTCGACCGTTGGCTCGGTAATCCGCTTACCTTCGAACAAATTATTGAGTGTGGGACTAAATACTGATATATATTTTCCGTTTATGTTCATTCCAATGGGCCAAGGACGTGTTTTGAAAAAAGGTCTCGTTAAGCCAGCTTTATTTACGTGGTCAGCATTTTTTAGTTATTTTTGTCGGTTTTGTGATATGCGAAATATTCGTATAATTTATTTATACATAGTAATATTTCAAAAATATTCGTATGGTAAGTTTTTAGGCGGTAGAACCTTTGTGGTTCGCCTCCGGAGATGTCACCTTACCTTTTTATTATTTAGTTTAAAAGTGGTAAGTGCTGCTTTTTTATCTGATTGTAGTATCAGATGAGCATGCAGTCCACCTGATGGTGTGTCCACCTGAGTGGTCACTGCCGACCATGGAAATGTATGAGCAACTTCAAATAGAACATGGTTTCTATCTGAAGTCAATCACAGATGCGTTATAGGGGGTTTAGATGCGTTTACAGGTGGTAGAACCAGTTTAGTTCACACGGGGGAGTAACACTGCTACACCTATAGCGTGAAGCAGTTTTTGCGTTTCGATGGAAGGGTGTGGTTGCCGGCACACTTTTATATGAGGCGACCATCATAGTCCTCGGGATTAGTGACTGCACGTTTGCTACTTCGATCTTATAAAAGAATGTATGACCTTAATAATGTATGGAAGAGATATTCATTACCGTCATACACGTGACGTAAGCAGACAAAGCCGTATAATAACCTAGTATTATTGTAAAAGTTTATACACTTTTTTATTTTTTTTTTATTAACAACTTTGACTCCACAGACGGATCGTCCGTGCCTTTTTTTAGTTTGTTTTTATTTCTGCCTTTATCTGATTGTCACAGCTCCACTATGAGCCTTCGCCGTCGACATCGCCCTCAACTAGGTAACAGTGTAAGCTGGGCCCCAGTTGTGTGTGGTGGAGGCAGCGGCGGCTTTTCAGAAAACCTTAACTAAGCTTACTATGTAGGACCATTTTTTTATTATTTATTTTTTTAAATAAAAATAAAAAAAAAGTTTATAGACTTACAAATACTCATCATAATCATACATAGAGGTGTATTTGCTTCACATCTGCCATAATATACTTACCATTAGCAACAACCGACGTTCCCGTTTCCGGCATGATAGTAAAGGACGTAAAATCATTAACACGCCACCAGATGTACGAAACTTTGTACTCATAGGAGTTAGCTTAAACTTGATGAGAGCTTTATAAGTGTTAATGTTATGAGTTATTCAAGAAGCACATAGCATACTAAATTCAGTAGAAACTTGGTGTTAAATATGTAGATAGGAGCATGTATTCTACTCTAGGTAGTTTCCTTTATATTTAGAGATATACATTTATACTTCCGTTGATCCACGTGGCGGAGCGGCTACCATACTACTCTGAGTAGATAGGTATCTGAATGATAAATTGAGATTCTTGTAATAGGTCTGGGTGTTTGGGTATGCGTCTTTATATGTGTTCATGGAACCCATGATACTGACGAAAATCCTAACATGTGGCTATGAGTATAGAAAGCGTTTTATAGGATTTATTATAATAATTCCTTTACACATACATCTTAGCGTCATGGTAGAGCAAGGGACATGGTAGAAATAGTGTGAATCAATGGAGGTAATACCTCCGCCATCAATATTTTAGTGTGAGGCAGTTTATGCGGTACAGTGGAAGGATGTAATCGGCTCATTAGGCGGCAATCTAAGTCCTCAGAAGTGGCAACCTATCTGTGATTAGCTTAGGGTAGAACATCCGTTCTATTTGAAGTTGATTACAAAAGTCAATGAGTGGTAGTAACATCATATGCCTCCCTTCCACCGGAACGCAAAAATGATTCACGATACAAATAGGTGTGGCGGTGGTTCTACAACCTTTCTTCTTTCTGTTTTCTTTAGTTGCATACCTAGATTGCAATATCTGCAGCTGAGAAACATTTAAATAATGAAGCCTAACCTATACTAAAAGGAATACCATACGAAGAGATGTTATTGTCGCTAATGGGCATTTCAGCACTAGCAGAGACATCAATGCATCGTTGGCTTTGAAGAAAGATTTTTGACTTTTTTAAAATTCTGTTCTGAGATTGGATATCGGTAATTTCGTCTTTGTACATAGAATACTTTTGACGCAGGTAAAGTCAGTGGCCATATGTGTACATAGAGTTCTATATTGAAATTTATTTGCAAATTTCATATATATGTGTATATTCATTTGTAGGTTTCATTATTTGCAATATGTATATGTCTGCTATATACCTATATATTTTTAATACTGGCTGATACTAAAATTTCATAGGACCTTACCTTACTACATATGATGTAGATAGGCATTAAAAGGACTACATTGCACGTGTTTAGTACTGTTGGTCGTAGCTTCCACGTGTTTATTATTTAAACCTATGTAGTTTTATAATAAAATATGTAACAAGACAAATCGGCAAAAACAATTAAAAAAACCGTATACATTACACTTCAAAGTATGCCAAGAAAACAAACAACAAATCTGAAATACCTTTAAATTTAAAGCGTCCTAACAAAGCACAAGGCAAATCTATCAACCGACAAACAGATTACAAATATAATTTGGGAAGCGACTCTTCCTATCTGTTTGAATCTGACTTTTCATCGTTAGAAGATTAATATCTGGGTCCTATGATGGAATAAACAAATGATACAACAGAACGGGGTCAGTGAACCGAGCTGTCAGATAAGCTATAGTACATAGCCCAACAATGGTAGGTCGAATAATAACTCATTGTCTTACTTTTTGTCGAACTAATCACTTTATTGTTTCGTTCTTATAATCAATTATTCGATTAGATTTCGTATAAATGACGGCACCGGTCCTATCAAATGCTCACCGTCATTCATTAGGCACATACCGAGTGTAGAGATTAAGGCGCGTGCTTCATTCCTATCTCATAGCGATCGAATTCTTTTGTTTTATCAAATAATATAAAAATAACAAAAAAGTATTATATATTTGCCAGAGATGAAACCTAAAATAACGTCATTTAGTTAAATTAAATATCGATAATTAAATGTGAACAAATTCTGTTTTAAATGAAAATATCAAGTTGTTTCGCGATTTGAGGTCAAGTTCTATTTCTTATCGTCAAGTATTTTATGTAAAATTCATGACCAAAGGTCCGTTCAGAGTAAGGCAGACGTAGGATTTATTTTATGTATCATATTTGCCATCAGCGTAATGGTAAACTTCACGTATGAGTCACGTATTTCATTTTAAATGTGCGTAGATTATCTCGCCAACTTTTTAATTAAAATTTTAAGTAAGTGGCAATCAATCTTTAGTATTCATATAAAATAGAAAAAATTGTTGCGCACCCAAATTTCACACACTAGTCCACATTCTTATGTTATCAATTTCTACTAAGCGCAACCCATCTAACACCTGTGCGATGTTAATCGCTTTCGTTTTCATCGTCGTGAGTAATGCGGCTAAGAATGTACCGGGTATGTAGATTTATATTCGGGTTCGCTTCATCGGCTCGCTTTATACTCTTTTTGTTCATTATTTTGTTACGATGTAAGATCAATGTTCAAATCGTTACCGAATGTAATTAATATGCTCGATAAAGTTAGCTGGATATCAACATCGTAATTTAATACAGGTCGCTTAAAATACCTGCCTGTTACTTGTGTAACTACAGATTTATAATTCGTGTACTCTTGTTCTTATTTGTTTAACGTTCTGCTTGCCCTGACTTTTTATTTTTGATTACAGATGTATGGTATATAAGTTGTAGATTGCTAATAACTATCCACTAATGTTTTTAGCTAATTACCAACTTAACGAGACCTTCTCGCCATTTTAAGGAATAGGTCATTTTCTGCGCAGTGTTGCCCTTTAACCGATATTTTCGCTTAAATTTTGCAATTTTTGAATTTCAAGAGCGATTTTCTGAAATATATTTTCGATAAATTATATTTTTAATACATTTAATATCATTTTTGTACTCTGAATAATATGTTTTATTTACTTATGTTTTATTTACTTTTTCTTATTATGGATTAATTCCTAGATTTTTTTTTTGGTAATTAAAATCACAATTCTATTGATATTATTAATGATAATGAGAAGGTGGCTATAGATCGCTCACAGCGCTTCGGTTTTGTTTTGTGTAGACATCTTTGAGATAACTATTATAACTTTTTCTCTAGTTACGGACTAGATTTCGATTTGGTTTTGGATTTTATCGTTGAGTATATATAATGATGTGCATGAACTTCTATGGAGCCACGATGCAGATGGAACGACAGTCATGTTGTGTGTTGTTTACCAATGCATATATCAATTATATTAGCTAGATGATTTAAATTAAGTAAATAATGACATAAGTTTACTTGTTAATTTATAAAAAAAAAACGTCAGATTCTGTGATTGTGAAACTTATTTATTATTACGTTTAGGATACCCTAAGTGCAAAAATAATGTTATTACTACGTATACATTGAAATGAGAAGCCAGGCGGAGCGCCATACTAAAGGTACTACATATTACCGACAGATATTTTTCACCATTCTTATTACTTAAAAATAAAATTTAAATAATCAAAAGTACAAATAAATAAACGTAGGAAGTTGCTCATAAAATAATTAGAAATGTACATTCAAATATCCATCTATCACTCCAAAGCGTGTGCTATTAATAAAAATTTAGGCAATTGACGATATCACACCATGCATCCACGGATGGCGTTAGAGGCAATTACAAAACACACAAACATAATTTTCATTTCATCGTAAAGATGCGTATCTTCTAACCAAAGCGTGAGACTCTTTAGGTAGCTGTTAGATAAACAACACATGCATGCGTTGCGAGCAACGAGTGATAAAGTGACTCGCTTGACGCGATTAAAGTAATTATTAAAAAATATATTAACACAGTAGAACTCTTTAAAGATCTGTAGAGCACCGTCATGATGTTTAAGTAGCTTTAAAGTATCGTTTTCTGGAATAACGAGTGTAGTAAAACTGCAAAGGATGCATCATGCAGTTCATCTTATGATTGACATGAACATCTGCAAACAACTCCAGGTAAAGTTAGACTGTTAATTTAATTAAGGTCTGCTAAGTGCAACTACTTTTAAGTACTCAATTGGAACCACTCTTACAAGATTATCTATCTTAAGTTCTTGTTCTTGGTCTTAAATTGCAATGATAATTGTTTTAAGGAAACTTAATGAATCTGTACTAAAGATACGTAGTAAGGTCTACGTAAGAACAGTGTTTTTTGGCGCGGCGGTGGTCCCTCCTGGAGTAGAACCACGAAGTTTTCTCCATTCAATTTTTTCTTGTACTTTAACCTAATAATAAGGCAGACGGGCTACCTGATGAAAAGTAGTCACCATCGCCTAAGGACATTCGCAACACCAGAGGAGTCGCCAAAGCATCACCGGTTTTGAAGGAGAGCTCGTTTCGCGCCTTTTGTTGAAGAACCCCATGTCATAGCGCTCCGGGAATATCTCAAGAGGAAGCTCAGTCCACAAATTGCGCGTCCGTGGCAAAAATGAGCGTGCAAACCGAACCGTGGAGAACCTCCACGAGTCCAGTTGGAGTGGATGGAACTTCATCCATAGGCGAGTGGTGCGGTGAGGAAAAGGTGTCAAGGACACCAGGTCAAAAAGTTCCTCGGAACACTCACCATTGCAAAACCGGTAGAATACGCAGAGAGTAGGGCAGAGAAAATTATAGCGTTCAATCGTTCGCAGTGAGACACTAACCTCGCAGGTAATAAATTTTAATTGGCCCGCAACTAGGTTTTATAAAATACGTTACGACTTAATCGGACAGGGATTGGCAGTTAATGAGCGGAAAGGAGCCCGCGGAGGTAGTCCAAACAAAACGTTAATTTTGAACTTAAACGTGTAAGTAGCTTTTATTGGACGAAATTACGGTTACCAAGCCTTATAGCCGGGAAAAATCTTATAAATGTCTGCGAGTGAATTGTTGTATATTTTTTGGAATACTTGGAATTTGGATTTTTTGTATACATTGATAAGCTTTATTTTTACGAGCACATACAGATAATAAGTTAAGTAACTTTTCTTTTTTGACACTGACACGAGTTTGACTGCCTACGAGTAATTATCATTTTTAATTTATTTTATTAAGAAAATCCAAATGAATTGAAATATTTTATTTACATATGCCTAAAGTAACTCAAGTAAAAAAAAAATGTGAAGGTTATCATTAATACCGTGCCATTTCATACCTCACGGTAATACGGTTCAGAACTTGCAATATGCATAATTTTTCTCCAGTGTTTCTATTAGTGAAGGTGGTAGAATTCTATCAACTTCGAAACTGTCGACTTCCGGCGCACACATAATGTTCATCAAGGGATGGAGGAGACATAGGTACTAAACCAAGGCGCTCGAACTCAGTCCTCAGAAGCCGTCTTTATGTATAACAGTGTTTCTGACCATTCTTGCCTCTCTTTAGAGCTAAAATGATGGTCACATGGGTAAGTCAGTCGAAGTCTACCCTATTTCAACGTAAGAACTGCCAAACTAGATACACTAGAAATATGTAGACGGTGGTACATCCCGTTTTAATACTTTATATATACTATCTGTATAAAAGAAAGCAGTATTGAATCCCAAGCAGATATACAGTCTATTCCCTTCGGATATTATCTTAATAAATATTTATTGTATCAAAATTCTTTGGATTTAAAGATAAAATGTGTATTCATTGCGTCCACCGTCGGCCATAACTTTTTCGACACAAATCTCCATTTCACAATCCGACAAATTTGGTATTTCGTTTCTAGAAATATTGGAAATCTTTTCTCGGTTCTATTTCTTTGGATTTAAGGATGGTTTTCTTCGATGTTTAAATATTTCGGTGTTAGAATGTTTGTTAAGGTGTCAGATATAAAAAGTGTCAAATTGATATCGCAGTACGGTCACGTTTCGATGCCGCGGGGGTCGGAAGTCAGTTCCGTATAACTAAACCAATCAAGGTCCATTGTCTCGGATAATACGCAACGGATCGCTTTCCCATACTTGTGACCGTTGAACCTTCATCGTTTCTATAGCAAAATGGTAATATCAGTATTTTAATAGTAACAATAATTTTACGGGAAAGCATATTTCGCAAAATGCAACAATATACCAAAGTTAAAACTATTTAAAAATGCACCGCTTTTAATTGACGTAATCTACTAGCATCCTTTTTTATAAAAATTGAATCGATGGTCTACCAATATTTGTTTTGTAAACATGTCAAGGTGGTAGAACCAGTGTAGTTCGACCGGTTAAGTACCACCGCCACACCTATTTCTAGTGTGAAGCATTTCTTGCGTTTCGATAGAAGGGTGTGGTTGCCGGCACACTTTTATATGAGGCGATTATTGTCCTCGGGAGTACCGCATCTGTGATTGACTTCAAATAGAACCCGTGTTCTGTTTGGAGTTGCTTACAGATATCAGTGGGCGGCAGTGACCACTTACAATCAGGTGGACTGCATGTTCGTTTGCTACTTTGATCAGATAAAGATATACAACGTAATAGATATTTATTGTCAAAAATGGAAGTAGGTATATATATCCTAGACACAACAGAAAAGTTGGAGTAAATGCACAGTAAAAGCTCTATTGAGTAAAGTTTCACGTACACCGTTGAAGCCTTGCGACATGATGTCACATGATATAACAGTTTTAACTATATAGAAGCCAAAATGTTTTTGTATGTCTAAAGCCAGATATAAAGTAACTATTATATTGCGACATACATTGAAACATTGATGAAGGTTGTTTGTTTACCTTCGATTTCCATTACCGATAATTGTTTTAACTTTCTTTGTGCTTTATTAAAAGTTGTATTTCATATTTTTCCAGGTAAATACTTTGTAATTTATTATGACAGCGTACCGAAAACTTAAATGGTAGATTTGTGACACTAAATGAACTAAAAATAACTCATCAATTTTCCTCGGAAATTATTGGTTCCTGAGTTGGTCATTTTTGAGCGCGCAATGTACATCGAACAACCCGCGTACCGATCGCCGATCGCTTATTGTATTATAAGTAGTTATTCCCCGCACGCATCTAACAACAAATCGCTTATTCTATTTTATTAACTTAGTACCTACCTAGACTAAGACCCGTGCCGATTGCGCAATAGGTACTCGAGCTGCGGTGCGTGTACCTAAGCGCGGATTTAGACGCACGGCTTCCAAAACATTACCCACCACACGTGCTCTCAACATTCTTCCGGCACCTTCCTGCTGCGGTACAATCGGCTGATTATCCAACACTCGTTGGTACGCCCGAGTAATCACACGACTGTCCGTTGGATGGCGAGCATAAGGGTACCTCTGGATGTACAGATGCAGAGCTTGCTGTGCATTCCCACGTGCTTCACCATAACACATTAGCATTTCCCCGTATTCACGAGCACTGAACTGCATTTTGCAAAAACTAAATAACAATAAAAACACAAAACTAAAGCAATAACAAGTAATAATAAATAACAGTTCACACACGACACGACTAACACGAAACCGAAATTTGCAGAGCATCCGTCTTCCGCAAGCGAAAATCACGAACTGTGACAATTTTTCAAATTTTAAATAATATCCGAACTATCAAAGAAAACCGCCAATACGCCGCTCCGTGACGAGTTACTACTAAGCGAGTGTATTACACAGATTCAATTAAATTCAGATATGACACAACCTTTAACTTAAAACTGACAATTCAATTACTTTTACTTGTCCACTCGTTGTTTTGTAATTTTAATAAAATACCAAATTAGGTACATTATAAACATTATTCATGTTAGTTCAAATTAGACTGGTTTACTTCAAGATTCTAAATACTTTAAATACATAAAAGCAAATTAAAATTTCATAAAATAACAACATACAACATAAAAAAAAACGAAAGTATAAAAAGCTATTATAATATCAATCAATAACTATTGATATTCTTATCACAGAAATTAACTCATCATCTCGAGTACATGACCTACGGAGAACAAGTACTTTATTAGCCACATTGAGCTATCTTTTTATTGTTTATTCTGTGTGCGGCGTTAATCCCGCCTTTCGGCAAAGGACTGAAGAGCCGCACCGCGCTGTATGTGTGAGTGTACTGTGTATGTGGAATAGAATTTTGCATGATACTTATGTACCTACATCATTTCTTTAATGATGTTTCCCTTATGTTTGCTTCTGAAACAAATACGTTAAAATGTTAATCATTATTTGTGATTTTTTTTTATTTGCCCTAAATAAATGAAGAAGTTTTCAATCATTAGGTACACAAAAATAAACAAAAGAATAGGTATTTAGTATTTTTCCGAATAATGTTTTCAGTTATTATTTGCGTTAAAATGTTTGAATTAGGTATTGAATGTTTTTTGGAAACTTGGTTCCTAAATTGGTGGAAGTCGGTGCGGCGGAGCGCGGGGCGGCCCGCCGCACGGCCTCAGCCGCGCGGCGTCATTGACCGGACGTCGAACAGCTGATAGCGCATTCATTATACATTGCTAGTTTTCGTGAAAAACACTATAATGAGTGTTTTTCTTTTAAATTCATGTTGCATTATGCAGTAGTATTGAAATACTACCAAAATTTGTAAAAAAAAGTGCATAAAAAAATGGAAAATCCGAGGAAAATCCGATGAAAAATTCCAACGCCATAAGCACCAGAATCGTGTCAGGAATCCATATTTTTAATATTCGGTACGCTGTCATTTACACCCTGTATATTTAACAAATTATCGTGACATAGTTCTCGCTTTTCTGGAGATAGGTGTGGATTTATTAGATAATTTTGTAGAGACCAACTTAATCTTTTGGTATGGTAACTGTGACTGATTTCGGCTAAAGTCCCAGTTATATTTAGAGGTCGTGTACATATTCATAGGCGACAGGACACTACTGACTGTCTTGGTTACTGATTTACGAGTAAAATAAAATAAAAATAACAAAATTTCAATACAATAACCTTATTATTGTTTTCCTACAAGTCGATCAAAAATCAAATATTCACGGTTTTAAAAAGCTTATAAAGAAAAATCAGGTGCCAGACCTAGTTCAAAAAGCAGGTAAAGAACTTGCAAAAAGATACGTAAAAGTCATACGTGCGACGCAAACTGTTGAAAAGTTTTAAACTTTCCAAGAAGATACTTGTCCTGTCCTGTTCTAAGATTCTAAGCTAAAGATTCTCTGTAAGTTTTATATAGAACAAAAGAGAACGAGAGATATTAACATTTTAGTAAGGAAAGAGTAGGGCTCTTTCCTAGTGTATGTACAAATTTATGCAACTTTTCTCAGTCAGGTTTTGGATGGGTGCCTGTTAGTATGTTAATACTACACGTGCTACTGTCTCGGTATATATCGAAGAGGCCACATTATCAGCCTTTGCTACTTCAACCTTATAAAAAAATAAACCATAAAATGTAGTTTACTTTTCCAATTTACATCCTCCGGCTCACGTAGCCCACTAAACCACGGAACATAAAGTGTCAGCTAACTCCAATAAAACTATTCCAAACTACGATACTGAGTTGCCATAGTTAATGACTAAAATAATTTTACGCAGGTCTCATGTACAGTTTACGCTACTTGTATGAAGTATGGTTTTAATGACAGTAATAAATGGGTAATGATGTCGTTAAATAAAAGTTGGGCGGAAGCCTCGGAGTGGTCTTTTAAGACTGTCTTCATAGTTTTTTTTGTAACTGATCTTTTACTATTAGAAAAATCTATGTTTCAAATATTTTTAATTATTTTTGAAACTTGTTAACAATATTTTATGAGCAAAACGGTGATTTAATTTTAATATGTGATAGATTTGATAACTTTTGCGACGTAAGAATTTTAAATGGAAGTCTCATTGCCAATGTAAAAAATCGGCATTACTATGAACTGACTCAATTATTTATGGATATTAATTACCATTACAAGATTTCATAATTTGCCTCATACGTTCAACGCCTCATAACGTTCGTTTACAAATACAAATATATTTCATTTTATTTCAGTTACTATTTCTTTTCCTATACGTATTCAGATCAACGAACTGAGAATCTTAACAACCTTTCAAAACATTTCGAAACACTTTTGGGCTGTCATCAATCAAATTCCTTTCTGTCATTTGTTTCGTTTATAGCTCGCTGGTTGTCGTAAATTTGTATCTTTTATTTACTCACTAGTAAGTGTCAAAAGGCGTTTCACACATCAACACCTACTTGTTGGAAATGCAGAGCAATTGTTATTTAGACATGTCACGAGTTAGGCATATTGTTATTTGATTAGTGTACATTTTATTGTGTACATCTAATTTAATCTAACTTGTCCAAAAGTAAGAATGTTTCATTTATTTTGAACATGAATAAATTTCACGTAACCAATGTCTGTGTGCACAAGAATAATTTTAACAAAAAAATAATATTTCAATTAATTTGCTAATACCTATGAATGTAGACTTACATTTGTAAAAAAAATCTAGGAAGTAAAGCCTCTTTACAGATGTACTAGTAATACATGATGGATACGTCCATACATGGTTCTACAATATCAGCGTTAAATACTATACCTCGGTTTTTAATTTCAAAAGTGTAGTAAAGGAGATACATATATGACGTACAAATATAATATTAAACATAGCAGTGCACCTGTGAAACTTGTGACCACCCGAAAATCCTGGCTTTCTGGCTCCACAAACGTACCTATACATATTAAAAACGGTAAAACTACCTACTAAGCAGTCGGTAGTTTTACCGTTTTTATATACTTGACACCGACATATATATTTTTAAGTACTATGATTTCGAGACTGGACACTCGTAACCATTTCTATTCGATATAAATTCTGTGGTCGGAATAGCACTGAACGTGTAAATTACTTGTACCTGATAATTGATAAACCAACGTTGTTTTATACATTCATTTCCTATGTTCCGAACAAGAGGTTGATAACTAAGCAGCAATTAAGCCCACGGCTTTAGAATTCACAATACACGTACCAATTAAGTAATTAGGTACAAAGGGAACGCTTTCTTGTGAATTAATTAAAGAAATTTCACTGAAAAGTAAAGAAGACTTACGTTTTGAAAAGTTAAAAAGGAAGTAATTTAAATTAATTTGCTTCTTAGATATTTGTTAGGTGGATGTCAAAAGTATTTATAAGTAGTATGAATCTTACGTTTAACAATATTTTCTTCAATCATTAGATGTTTGCTAAGTTTCGACAGTTGATTGATCTGATGGTAGTCGTTACTAGATTCACATTAAAATTACGTATATACAATTTAATCAAACAATTTAATTACACACATTTAATGTTCCATAAATGTTCTTCAAATAGTGTAGATACACACTAAAAAGGGTTTTTGAATAAACACTCTAAGAACAGAAGCTTCTTAAGTTATAACTTATCCCCTTATTTTCCTTGCTTTATCCTGAGTAAAACAACCGAAATATCTTAACAGAACACAATTTGTACGTTACAGCACATTACTTAAGTACTGAAGAAAATCTAAGAAAAGCAACAAAGATCCAATCGCGATTATAAAAGGCTCTAAGAATCGAACAGTACCCACATCGGCTCATACAAAGCCCGCGGCGCCTCGGTCTAAATTTGTACCATTCCGAAATACGCTTACTCCGACACATTATCCCCTTTTATGACCTATAAAAGTCAGGCGAAACGTACTACATTTGTGGCCCGGCTATGCCAGAACCTAATATAGATCCGTAGAATGTAGGCAAACTTAGATGACGCCTTTAGATAGAAATCTATCAAATTTTGTCTATAATTATTTGGCAATGTATCATTTATAGTTACTACAGAATAGTTTTTGGAAATCTATAAAACAGATAATATAGTCTATTCCAGAACATTATAACGTGAAGATGTTTCAAATTTCAACAATAGTAACAAATTTACAGTTTCTTCCTTATAACAGTTGTGTTAGAATCTGCCAGGGTAAGGCAGAGATAAAAAAGTTCCAATTTAGCTGGTGGTAGAACCAGTGTAGTTCGCCCGATGACGTACCACCGCCACACCTATTTCTAGCGTGAAGCAGTTTTTGCGTTTCGATAGAAGTGTGTGGTTGCTGGCACACTTTCAAATGAGGGGACCATCATAGTCCTCGGGAGTAGCAACGCAACTGTGATTGACTTCAGATGGAACCCATGTTTTGTATGAAATTGATTACAGATGTCTATGGGCAGCAGTGACCACTTACCATCAGGTGGACTGCATGCTCGTTTGCTACTTTAGTCAGATAAAAAAAAAGAAATCAACTTTCCTCTCATATTTGGGTTCCGTGCATAGTACTTGGATTGCAAAGTCCTCATCAAATCCAAAAAGGTTTACTGTTGCTGCTTCGTCAATTGAATTCAAAAAGTAATTATCCCTTAAATTATTAAATCGATGGTACTCATAAAGCGGTTTCTATATTTTTTCTATTATATGCTCCTTCTTTATTGGCTCTTCTCGTCTAATACTTTATCGTGCAATGCATAGATTTTTTGGCGATTTGTATTTCGCCCTTGCCAATAAAATGTTTATTTCCCATTTTATTATCAACGCATGATGGTTTCACTAATACGGACACTTTTATTATAATTCATAAAAGACTATGACCAGTAAAAAAATATGTCCCCTAAACGTGACAATCTACGGTATTTTGCAGATTCTACGTTTAATAGTATCATAAAGTTTATGACAGCAGTCATTGAATCCAAATTCATTTAACATCTGTCCGTGAGATTAGAATTTTAATCACCTACAGACCATAATTTATGTTAATTTCTCACGTCGTTTTAATATTGTAATATGAGATTGATAAGATTTTCATTTCCACATTTTATTTGTCTTTTATTGCCTGTCTTAAGGCATTTATTAAAGCAACTCCTATAATAATAAATCTGACGTAACTCTAAGAGATTTAAACCTGCCTCAGACGCGTCTTACAGATTAATACAGACTTTTAGTATATTATTTTAACTACAAAACAAACAATTGTTAACGAAATTTACTTTCTTATTAATTATTTAACCATTTTTATTATTTTATTACAAATACAAACAGAAATGTTTTTATAATAACTAAATAAACTTCTCGAACAATACATTTTTACAATTGTCTCGATTGTTTTTTATCGTTAAAATTTTATTGCTGTTTAATATATTTTATCGTTTTTCAAAGCTCTATTTGCTCTTTCTATTTGATATTTACTACAGGTAGGTACATAAATCTGTTTGCTCTAAAACAGCGCTATTTGCGCTATTAAATATCTCGATTTAGAAGCATAATTTACAATTATTCCAAATTATTATTTTTTATATAAGAGTTTTTCAACAAATACATCAACTAATGTATACACGCCTGTTTTTTTATATATATATAAGGTGAAAACTGGCTTAACTATTGACATATCAACGCACAGCCGCAACTGATGTACCTAGAAACTTCAAATCTGGTACAGGGGCTCCTTTCATGACGTAATTGAGTACTAAGAAAGGATTCTTGTAAATTATCCCCTAAGGGGATGAAAAACAGGGACAAGGTTTGTATGGAACAAAGTGATTTCTTGGTCAAATCTAAGTCAAATTTTGGATTGACATTACATAGTTTCGATTTTCATTTAAATTCATCACCTAACAGGGTAAAAAAAATAATTTGGGAATTTTTCCATCGATACTCCTTAGTGCTTTTGAGTTAAATTACGTTATTTTCTTACACATGTTTGAAGTACAAATCTGATTGGTGTAATGACTGACATATCAATGCGCAGACACCCTACTGCGTATAAAAGACCGCTAACTTAGTATTTGTCTTTTGGATTTGATATATTGGAAAATCGTTTCACCATTTTTGGTAATTGAACTTTCTATTTCACTTTTGGGGTTTAATAATATATTTGGTGTCTGTTGACAAAAGAGGGAGGGGGAGGGATGTTCGCAGAAACCCTTAAAAATCGAATGGATAGATTACGTTTCGCGCGAACGCAGGTGTTTGCTCTAATAGTAGGCCCAGCTGCTCACCTGGCCGGAGCCCAATGGGGGAAAGCGTTTAGACGACTCCGGTTGCGTTCTTTGTAGATCCCGGGGTCTTCTTTTTAGCGCCGAGGAGACGGCCACCGCAGGGGTTTTAGGGCGGTAAAAATCCTACATCATTATAGATCATTGCGTTGCTCTGCTTCGGGTACCTTTTGAAGGTTTCCCCCTCAAAAACAAAAAAAAGGGGTTTGCTCTCATAAGCTTCGTTTTTATTTTTATTAAGTTATTTCCTAAAACAGCGACGTTTCAAATTGTACGTCAAAATAAAATAACAAAGAGAATTCTGCAGAGTATTACTATGATTTACCTCTCGTAACTCATATTTCGCAAATTAAATAACGCACTTTCCCTTGAGACCGGATTTCAGCGTAACATGAAACAAGATTATTCACCTGTAATAAATCACATCTTGCTCAAACATACGTCACACTATAAACGATGAAAGTGTAGAGAGAAATGTTAAAATATTACAGTAAAATTAAATAATATTATAGTAATTACTACAGTAAAAATGTTATAGTTGTGACAAACGAAAACATTTCGATCGATACAAAATTATTTTTGTTACTATTTCAAAATTTCTGCCATTTGTTTTATACTAAAAAAGTTTTGATGGTAGTGTTAGTAGTTACGATGTTTTGACCAGGAAGTTACCAGCGCCACGCCTATTTCTAGCGTTAAGCAGTTCTTGCATTTCGGTGGAATGATGTGGTAGCCGGTACACTTTTACACGAGGCGACTAAGTCCTCAGGAGAAGCAACGCATTTGTGATTGACTTTAAACAGAACCCATTGTTGTTCCATGAGTTGCTTACAGATGTCCATGGGCGGTAGTGACCTCTTGCCATCAGGTGGACTACACGCTCGTTTGCTATTTCAATGTTATAAAAAATTACTAATATCAGCATTGCCCGGCGTCCTGATTTTGGCTGGACGTCCCGATTTTTTGGTCAAAATTTAACGTCCCGCGCGGGCATACTCCCGCTTTTCGGGAATGACTGAGTTCTTGCAAAAAAAAAGATCGCCAAATGTATAAACCTATACAAATTTAAGTCGAACTGCAGTTTGTTGACCAAAAACAAGAGATCGCCAAATGTATATCCTGCGGCCCCCGTCCGCCATGGCTTTTGACTATAAAGTCTCGCTTTTTTCGAATTTTTTTTTTAAATCCCGACTTGATAAGAAAACAATCTGGCAATGCTGACCAATATTTATTACAGTACTGCTTTGTCACTTTTGGTTCCACAAATCTCTCTATTGGTAAGACAAGTGCCCAAGTCACTGGCAGCTCTGCCATCTGTTTATGTCCATAAGCACTCGGTGATTTAATTAACAGTTTTTGCGATTCCTTTTATAACAAAAAGTTTACGGCATCTGATATCCCATTCATCGGCGAAGGGATTCACAGGAATGCTAAGTTTCTGAATAGGCGATGAGTTCTGTCAATGAGAGGTAAGGTCAGTATGGAAAGGTTGGGACATTTGTTTTTGACTGGATATAATGTTCCACGCAAAATATGGTATTTCGTGAAAAGTTAGTTTCTGACCTTACATACTTTTATGTTAAAAGTCCAAAAGACCAAAAGGGCAAATAAAGATAATCGAAGTCCAAGAAGACACTAATTCAAGCCAACAGTTTTTGTCATCAAGAACGTTAACGTCTTATCAAGTGTAGGTTACCTAAGCATAGGCGAGAAAAGAAAACTGAAAGAAAATGATAGAGTTATATAGAATCTGATTCACCTACTAAGGTAAAGTAAAGGTCTGCTTTAAGTATGTCTAACATTATAATGAGTATTATTTGCATAGTCTTGGTCATAATCATAACCAGCGAAATTTGGCCGTGAAAAAGTAACAAACAAACAAACATTCTCACAAATTTTGCATCTATCATTTTACAAATCTTATCGAAACAGTCAATCTAAAATATATTTAGGTCCTATTCGTACGTAAAAACGTAGCAATTTAGGCCCAGTTTTAAACACAAAACGTACATTCTCAATTTTGCAATATAAAACGTATTTTTTTAAAAATGCACCACCATTTTCAAAGTTCTCACCTCACAATACGTTGTTTACATTACATCCAGTTCGCAAAAACCTGAACAAAAACCCTGCGAACTTCAATCTTAACCCTTCGCTAACCGGGTTACCGTGGGAATGCAAAAAGTGACACTTAACCCGCACAAGATTCATTCACGAATTTCCTGCATGCGACGAATCCGCACAAGCGCAGTACCTGTCGACATGTGTACTACAAACATTCCAGCTTTGCGTATATATAAAATTTAAAATCAGTCTTTCTGAATGCTTTTATTTCGATTCAGTTGATATCATACTCAGTGTTGATATACTGCGTTAATTAGAGGATAAAAGTCGTAAAGACTAGACGGAGCCGTGGGCTCAGCCGCCCATCTGGGAGGAGCCCGATGGGATGGAAGGCAATGCGCTCAGAGGATTCCGGTTGCGTTTCTTCGGTGAGGAGGAGGAGCGCTGAGGACGGCCACCGGGGATGTTTTAGTGCAGTAAAATTACCACATAACCCTTTGTCTCTCGGATACCTTTTGAAGGTTTCTCCACCAAGAACAAAAAAAGATCCTTTGATATCCCTGAGGATTACGTTGGAAAGCCTCGAGTGAGTAAACACTTACTCACACACTCCCTTACCAAATTCTTCATAACACAGCAGCTCTTAACACTGCTATTATTCGGTAGAAATAGGTGTAACAGTGGTGGTAAATCAAAGCAGAAAAGAAATGAGAAGAGGAATCCTTCAAAATTTGTAAAAAACAATATAAAAGCGATTACAAGTAACGCCGCCGGCAAAAGCTTGTGATATCATACATATTGTTCTCCTAAGAACGGTACCGTACTTGAGGGATTTCTGTCTATTATTGAGAATATCGGGTTTACTATAAATATAAGCTAGTGTTTACCCTTTGTTAAGGATATAGAGGTCGTGTGATATTTTGTGACCACTGCAAATGAGATTGGGTAAAATATTCTGTTAAAATATTACTTTGTAGACTTTGGTAGATTTCGCCTTCTATTGTTTCTTTTTATTTTTGACACTTCTGCTCTGTGATTACGAACTTTGTAAATCTTATTATAATTTTCGCTGTCTTAGTTTATCATATTCTATGTAGGGAAGCATATTCAGGGAATTCTTTTAAAGAAGTAACACTTACTGAACTGTGTCAGATCGGAAAAATACTCAGTGTGACTAGTCCCTATCAAGCGCAAATATATTTATTTGCGCTTGATAGGATACATACTTTCACATGAGGAGACCATCATAGTCCTCGGGAGTAGCAACGCATCTGTGATTGACTTCAGATAGAACCCGTGTTCTGTATGTAGTTCATTACAGATGTCCATGAGCAGCAGTGACCACTTACCGTCAGGTGGACTGAATGCTCGTTTGCTACTTCAGTCAGATAAAAAAAATACAGTATTACTGTTCTAGTGCTTTGCATTCGTCTTCCTTGAAAGAGATTATTTTCGGACTTAGTCTATCCTGTTGTCTAAACTTTGAAAAAGTATATACGATTTTAAGAATTTTATAGATTATTCAATTCAGCGAGTTTTTACTCTGACCAATAAGCTACTAGCCAACTTAATTTAAAATCACGTAAAACTTCGAAATCAAAGATGCTTGGAGTCGAACCTAGATCTCCAATAATATGAATAAAACGAAAACATTCATAGGATCAAATTCCATTCGTTTCAAGTAGGAATACAAATAAATGAAACCGCTATCAAACGAATGAATAATAATAGAAATAATATCGCTATCAAACTAATCGTTAGTTATTGCATTCTCAAATTGAACTCCCGAATTATATTTGTACTTGGAAATGGATACAATAAAAAATATATTACCGTTATTAATCTTATCTGTCAGCCATTTGAAGTCCACTCCTGGTCATAGGCCTCCCTTAATGGTAATTCATCTTGGTTCCATTACAAATCATGATATAATGTCAAGCAATAGCGGAGAAATATTTTCGTACCAATATTCTAATCGGTGTCCATTCAACTTATCTCGTAATCGCGCTTTAGTCGATAAAATTATATTCAATGGAAATAAAAACTATCTAAATGCCTATCAGAGAGTGCGTTTACAATACACGATTGATTAATCACTTTGGGACTGTACGATTTATAAAACGCTATTAAATAAGTATTCTTGGCATTGATTTAAATAATAGCGTTATAAAAATTATCACTAATAATTCCATGATAGAATTTTTAAGCTGCGGTATTAAACGTCTAAAGCTGTACTCGTAAAATTGAACGCTTGCATGTCTGTATTAAAAACAACATGGACAGCACTAACCCAACGGATTTAAACGTGCGGCGGATGGACGGAGCGGGGGTTACACAGCAAATCAATCTATTTTAACACTAAGCATTTTGCTAAATAGTAAATTAACAAAAAACTGTATACGATTGGAATCAAATTTCATAATAATCGAATGAGGTAGACGCTTACAGTGGTAGGACGACCATGGCCTGTCACCGGCCCGCGTCGGATGTCCGAAGCGGACACCCGCTCCCAAAACTCACGCTAGTTTTAGCGTATACGCTTAAATATATTATCCATCTACAATTTTCACTCAAATATATTGTCATCTTGAAAACTAACTTATGCAAAATGAATAAGCTTCTTAGTAGAGCAAACAATAAAAGTTTTATAATGCATGTTTAGATACATATCAAGTCTTCTAGGCTTATAAAGTGTGATTTCTTAGATTAAATAAGAATTCTTTTTTTTCTAGATAACGATGCGACGCCATTGTAAATCGTTACGTCGTGGTCGAATCCTATAAAGCATCACCCTAATACATTAGACAGTATGGCGATCGTATTATTCAAACTGATAAACAAAAGGTCAAGTTCCTTGAATCTAATGAATAATGGACAGAAATCGCTCGTGACAGGGCACGTAAGTAATGGTGGGACAAATTTTGGAGTCAGTCAACTGGGAATGTTTATTTTTGTGGTTTCTATTTGAAGCGTACCAACAACGTATTTTACCATGCCAAGTAAGGATGTTTCATGACCTGTATCAAGTTTTGTTTGGCTATTGAAGCACAGGGACATATTAACGTTATGTTGATGGTTGCTTTTGCTTGTCTTTTTATACAAAAAGCTAGTAGCAAAAGACCATGTAGTACGTCTGATAGCAAGTTGTCATTGCTGCCTTTGGGGTGTTGTAATCGATCGCATATAAGATTAGTTCCCAATTTGAGGTCGGTCATAAATACATAAATGTCGTTGTCGGCACACTTTCACATGAGGCGATCGTCATAGTCGGATCATCATAGGAGTAGCAAGACGTCTGTGACTGACTTTAGATGGACTCCATTTTCTGTATGAAGTTGAAAACAGATGTCCATGGCCGGCAGTCACCACCTACCATCAGGTGGACTGCAAGCGTGTTTGCTTCTTTAATCAGATAAAAAAGAAAACAAACTTTACTTAGAAGCAAACGGTTTCTTCATTCAAATAAAAAATCCTTAATTGCTTTGTCTGCGTCGAGCTTAAACAGACCTTTACTAATTTTGCTCTTTTAAAACTAAAATACCTGAAGCGGTGATATAGCTTAACTACAAAGATTTGACCCCCTTAATAATAACAATATTTATTTCTTTTAAATTTGACTGATTGATTGATTGCTTGATTTATTTATTTATTTAATACACCATCGACTTATCACTATACATTGTTAAATATTCGGTTGGTTCAGTGTGAATCGTCATTATAAGTATATATAACACTCATAATTAATACGAAGTACAATTGTGAGTAAACTCTAACTCTAAGTATAACAAAAAGATAAAAAAACAACTTGTTACAAAAAGAAACAAAAGAAAAGCACAAAACAAAATATACGTAATTTTGAAAATTGAAAAAGGGCCTTAATATAAATGTATGTAACAAAACTAAAATTAATGCACATATGTCTAATATTTTTTCTTACAATAATTAATTCATTACCAATTGTTCTACAAATTCTGTTCTGGATACGTTCCGTGTGTTCCGTTGTAAAGCCGATTCAACATTGTGTATAATTTATGAGAAGAATAATTTAGTACAGCATCCATTAGTCTACAGTAGTATTAATCAATTATCTTAACGATTCGGCTATCGAACTTGTACAGATTTGTTAGGATGTACCATATATTATTAAGTGTTTAGTACATCTCTATATAATTTATAACGACTTTGAGATGTTGCGTCATTGAAAAACAATTTACGTTATTAACCGACTTCCAAAAAGGAGGAGGTTCTCAATTAAAATTACACTTCTTGACCTTGATCATATAGCAATATTTATTTCTAAGCCCCTTATTAGTTTATATTCAAACTTGTACACGACTCGATGTAAACCCAGTTCTAGCATTATTATTACAAACTCCTGTGGTTTCTCTTAATGCTATTTAATTGTAATTGTTAAATGATAAATAAATAAAAAAAATCGTCTGTATTTTTTTTAAATGTTTTAATGCTGTACACACCTATAATAGGCTATAGTATTTCGTTTCATTATAATGTTCTTCTGTAAATGCTCTCTATAGTTTAAGTTTGTAGGACTACGCGAATAAATAAAAGGCATGTATTTTTTGGTGAATCACTATCTAGTTTAAAATTTCGTAATTTCGTTCGTTAAAAAACCATTTACATTAATATTTTAAAGGGTACCTATAGTTAAACATATTTTTATCTTGAAGCAGCACAATAAACTTGGATTCAATTCTTGTTGGAATTCTTTAAACCTGATCGCAACTATGTCGCACTCATTATTCCTCATATATTCATATAAGAAAATAAGTCTGCTGCAACGTGTCATATCTTGAGCTCAATCTTACTGCAAGTGTTGCAGTGTGAATTTCTTACAAGACTTGCTTTGATCAGCTCATTCAACTTACTCGACTCTAGCGCTGACACTCGCATACATTGCTGTTCTAACTTACGACAAAATATCAACGTGGTTAACAAAAGCAGCAATGGATAGATACATAACTCCTTCTGTAGGTTGCAGGAAGTCATTAAGAGCTGTAATAAAAGGGTTGTCCTTTAGGGGACGATTAAATGTCACCTTCCGTTTTTAAATCGCCGCCCACTCGGTCTCCAACTGTCACAATGGAACGGTTGGGTGCGAAAAAATTCACTGGAGTTCGAAAATTAAAAATGAGTTTTCATTAATTCGGTAAGCGAAGAGGTGACCCGTTTTTATTGGTTTGAAAGTTGTACAATACTCCGATGTATTAATATTTACTTGCTGTAAAATACTTTATTACTTAATGTAAAAAGATTAATAAAACATATTGGATTTTAAAATTGCATTTCAATAAGTTTGCATTCCAATTTACCATTTGTAGTTTTATTATCTGCTTATAAAGAGTTATCAAGAGAGCGCAAGTCCAAAAAATATTATTATTGGATACTTTGTTATTTGTAGTTAGCTTTTGTTGGACGACTTAAAACATCTCATGTGGTTTAACCAGTACTGAATATCTTCTTCAACCAATTTTGATTAAAGAATAGTGGGTAATGGTCCAAAACCTGCAGTCTATCTGGTGTTGAGTGGCCACTGCCCGCAACCATAAAGTATTGCTACTCCTGAGGACTATCAAGAAGCTTCAAGTAAATATGTCATTTACATGCCCTTTTTTTGTCTTCGAATCAAAAAACATTAAAATCGCTATTATGACACAGTAATAATTCATATGTAATGTCGGCGACTCATCTAATTAGTTAGATTAAGTTCCTTTATGTATGATAAGAATAAGATAATTGTATTATGAATAAGTCTTAAGAAGTATGATAAGAATTTAGCTAAGATAATTTGATATTTCGGAAGTGTTCATTACTATAGAATCACAACAGACTCAAGCTATGATTATAACACGATGTGAAAGAGATGCAAGATGTAAATACGAGATAGCGGATAGGTTTAAGAAAATTGTATGGAAGTATTATGTAAATCATATGTTTGTTGTAATTTTTGATAGTTTTAGTTAAGATATAATGTTATAATTAGTGTAGATCGATAGGTTAAGCATTCCTCTACATTTTTATGTACAATAGATAAGGATAAGGTTTAGAACTTAGGATTTATTAAGGAAAATAAGTGTAGGATAAGACAAAATTACTGTATTTTTACGATGTTTTTTACGAATAACTTTTTTGTCTTTCTAGATATAAGAATAAGGATTGTATGGTTTAATAGAACTTTTTAAGACGAATGTAACGATGTATGACACGTGTATGTAAGATTTTGGGAAGAAATAAAGATTTAGCCGGACATGGGTCAGCCAAAGTAAAAATTAGGTCGAAATGTTAGGCAATATGGGCTTAGAGCCGTGCGGCTCTCTTTAAGGTAATGCCGAAGGGCAGCGGACCAGGCGGGTTTTTAGCTGCGAACATGGCATAGAAGGAGGATCGCCTGAAGACGGGGGTCCGCTGTCTCCTGAAGACTCCGAAAATTCGGATGACGAATTTGTTGACAGCTGCGAAGGTGCCGGAGCTCCCGCTGCTGCTGAGGAGTCTGAAGCCGAACCCGACGGGAAAAGAGGGAGGTACCCCATACTGGTGAGTCGCACCCGCTCTTTCAGGTCCCCCCCGCGCTCACCATCATCGTCGTCAAGGACCGCGGCGACGGACGCCGAGCTGGACTCGACATCGTTCGCCGGTATAGCGTCGGCGTCGACGCCGGCGCCCGCCGCCGCGTCCACTTCAGTCCGGCCGTCGACACCGATGGCCGAATCATCTCGCCTGGGGTCGTATCCAGAACCCCAGGCCCAGTCGTCCTATGCGGCGGCGCTGGCGGCGCCTGCTCCGCCACGACAAGTAAGCCCACCACCTACTACTTCTGCAGGCAACACCACCCGCCAGCCCTCGAGTGCTGCAGCGGCCGGCAAGGCGTACCCACCCATCGTGGTCGAGCGGATGCCGAGTTGGCCCACTCATTTCGCGGCGCTGCGGGAGAAACTGGGCCACGCACCCCATGCGAGGCCCTTCGGGCAGGGCATAAGGTTCATGCCACCGACGGCCGAGGAGTACCGGGTAATTCAACGGTACTTGACGGACTTGTCCGCCACAGAACCAGGACTCTCATGGTTCTGTTATACCCCGCAGGACGATCGCCCCACCAAGGTGGCGGTTAAGGGCCTGCCGGGTATGACGGACCCGGACGGAGTCACCGAAGCCTTAAAACGGCTTGGATTCCCGGCACGATTCGCCCGTCATATTCCATCCAGGCGAGGTAAGCCCGGCTGCGTGTTCTACGTGCAGCTGGACCGGATGGCCGAACCGGAGTTGCGCCGCCTCTATGGGGTGACGGAACTCCTGTTTATGCCGGGGGTCGTTGTGGAGGCGTGGAGGGGTCGTTTCGGCCCCCCCCCAGTGCCATCGCTGCCAAGCAGTGGGGCACTCCTCCACAAACTGCCACCGGCCGGCCAGATGCGTCCGGTGCGCGGGGGGCCACGTAGTTCGGGACTGTCCTGAACCCAGGAACGCCACCCCCAGATGCGCCAACTGCCGGGGTGCGCACACGGCCAATACCAGGTCGTGCGTGTACCTCCGGAGGATGGCCCGCGTCAGGGGGATGGTGGTACCTCCGCCCCGCCCATCGACCACAGCGCCCGCGCAGCAACCGCAGACGACACGTAGGGATCCGGTACCCGTGCGAGTCGTGGAGGAGTTTGCGCCGACCGAGGGCGCATCGCTGATGGCACCGGCCAACCCTCCTGCAGCGCGCGCAGACGTGCGCAAAAGCAGGAGGAAGGCCAAGAGGCATAAGGCGAGGCGCAACGAGCAGCAGGTGGAAACGCCGGCTGCTGGAGCTCCTCAGCCGCAGCCGAAGCCGAAGCCGGAGAACCAGCCGCGCCCCTCGGGAAGCGGCGCGAGAACAGCCACCACCATCAAGGCTGCTCAGGCAGTCCACCAGCCGCCTCCTCCAGCACCGACTCCAGCTCCGGAAGCTGCACAGGTGGCCCCTTCTCACAAAGGGAAGGGGAAAGGTAAGCGGTCGCAGAGGGAGGTAGAGGTCCAGGTACCCCCAGCCCCCCAGCCTCCATCACCCCGCCCCCGCTCCGTCTTCATCCCCACTCCCACACCTCGCCCCCTATAGGCACTGGGGATCAATACGCCGGCCGATGATCTGGTGGCGGCAATAGCAACCATCAGTGAGGCTATTGCGCGGTACCCAGCGCTTGTAGGTACCATCAAAACAATCCTGGCTGACACTCTCGGGTTCCACTATGGCTGTTCAACTTAGACTTCTGTACTGGAACCCGGGAGGAGTCCGCCAACATATTCCGGCGCTGCGGCGGCTCGTCCGGGAGCAGGACATACAGGTCGTGCTGCTGGGCGAGACGAAGCTGCGACCGGGACTGGACTTCACGCTCCCGAACTACGCCGTGTACCGGCGCGACGAAATATCGCGGGCAGGGCTCCCTTACAGGGGCACAGCCATAGCGATTCGCCGCGACCTGGTACACGACGTGCTTCCACTGCCCCCGTACGCGAGCACGCGCTCCATCGGGGCCGTTGTGAGCGCCGGGGGACGGGAACTGCGACTGTTTGCCGCATACCGACCGCCTGGTCCCCAACTTATCCCGCAGGACATCCACACCATCTTGGACGAGAGCGCTGCGACCTTACTGGCTGGTGATCTCAATGCCAAACATCCGGCTTGGGGTTCCAGAATCACCAATACAGCGGGACGCATGCTGTACTTTGACGCCGAGGAGATGGGCTACGAGGTGATTGGGCCAGAATCGCCTACGCACATCCCCACGGCTGAGTCCTCTCGCCCCGATGTCCTGGATATAGTGCTCCACAGGAATCTCCGATGCCCAGTTCATGTGGAGGTGCTGTATGATCTGGACACGCAGCACCTCCCAATCCTGGTCACGCTTGGTCTGGGGGCCGACGCGGTGGCCTTTAAGCCGGTAACTCGAAGGGTGGACTGGGAGTCTTTTCAGTTAACCATGGGTGGGGTCAAGCTCACCCAGGCGCTCAATACACCGGGGGGAGTGGAATCTGCGGCCGGCGCGTTCACGGCTTCAGTCCGGGAGGCGTTGGACGCGGCGACCACTCTCATACCGCAGTCATCGAGACGCGCCAGACTCCCGGCCCACCTGGAGAGAAAATTAAGTAAAAAACGATTACTTCGCCGATTATGGGCGCGCACCCGCTGCCCCCGGGTGAAGCGTGACCTCAACAACCTGGCGGAGGAGTTGTCTGCTGAGATGGCGGAGTACCGTGGCGCCTCCTGGGAGGCGAGAGTCGACCAGGCAGGTGAGCACGAGACTTCACTCTTCCATCTCACCAGGCAGCTCACCCGAACGAAGGAGACCGTCTGCCCACTCCTTAATGGTGAGGGCAGGCGATGTTATTCACCTAAAGAAAGGGCGGAGATTCATGCGGGGCACTTAGAAGAGCAATTCTCTCCACACCCCGCAGCCGCTGCCGTCGCCGAACACCACGAGATCGTAGAGGCGTGGGTAGAGGACTTCCTTGGACGCCCGACACCGCCACCCCAGGGATTGGAGTTCATCTCGCCCTCGGAGACGCGGAAGGCCGCCTTACGTTTACCGAAGCGTAAGGCGCCAGGCCCCGATGGAGTCCCTAACATGGCGTTGGCGATGCTCCCGAGGAGGGCCTTAGTCGTAATGACAAGGCTCTTCAATGGTATACTACGCACCGGCCACTTCCCGACCACCTGGAAGATGGGTAAGGTGATAGTTCTCCCGAAGCCGGGGAAAGACAGACGTCTCCCGGCCAGCTACCGTCCCATCACGTTGCTGCCCACCATAGCAAAGCTCTTCGAGAGGCTGGCGTTGAAGCGACTGCGGCCGTCACTTGTTTTAAGGGACGAGCAGTTCGGCTTCCGCGCCGGTCACTCGACTACGCTGCAGCTGACACGAGTGCTCCACCATCTTGCAAGCGAGACCAATTATGGTAGACACACGGTCGGCGTCTTCCTCGATATCGAGAAGGCGTTCGACCGCGTATGGCACCCTGGGCTCGTTTTCAAGCTGTTGGAGTCACCCCTGTCGGCGCTATTGGTGAGGTTAGTGGCGTCATTTCTAGATGGGCGGCAGTTCTATGTGTCGGTCGAGAACGTCACCTCAGACCCCCGCCCAATACGTGCTGGTGTACCACAGGGTAGCTGCCTCTCGCCACTACTCTACGCCTTCTACACGAACGACATTCCCACCCTCGAAGGTCACCTCGAGGAATGGGAAAGGGACGTGGAGCTCGCGCTGTTCGCGGACGACAGCGCATACTTCGCGTCTTCTCGTGATCCCGCAATAGCTACACGCAGGATGCAACGACTGTTGGATCTCTTACCGGAGTGGCTGGATAAGTGGCGTATGGCCGTCAATGTCGGTAAGACGGTCGCGACACTTTTCAGCCGCAAACGCAGCATGCCGCCGCCGCTACGTCTTCGTGATCGGGAGGTAGCTTGGCAGCCCACAGTTAGGTACTTGGGATGTAACATCGATCGCACGTTGCACATGGGGCCTCAGGTGGACCACGTGATCCGACAGGCCCGTGTTGCACGTGCGATGCTCCGACCGGTGCTTGCATCTCATCTGCCGCTCCGAACAAAACTAAAGGTGTACAAGCTGTACGTCCGATCCCGATTGACCTACGCGGCGCCGGCGTGGTACGCGTTGGTGTCGGAGTCCAACAGAAAACGCCTCCGCGCGCAGCAGAGCCAGTCCCTCCGGGCGATCGTCGGGGCGGGTCGCTTCGTTCGGAACGACGTGTTGGAGCGCGACCTTAAGGTGCAAACCTTGGACAGGTTTGTGGCCCAGTTGGCGCGTCGTATGTACGAACGCGCTGACAGTGGGCCACATGCCCATCTACGAGGTTTCGCGCCCCTTCACGCTCGACCCCCCGAGGGGCGTCCGCTCCCTCGTGAACTCGAGGGACAGGTATCCTCCGACCATCTGGAGGATTAAATCTGCGTAGCAGCATAGCGCGGTCACAGAAGGCCGAAGGCTGCAACACTGCCTGACGGCAGCTCACATCACCGGTGGACAGTGCTTCCACTGAGGGAATTGCCCGGGTAAGGAGGGGATCCTCGAGGCCCGCAGACCTTACGCCAAGCGGCGACGCCACGCCGCGGCATAGGACGACTTTCAAAGTCAAAAAAAAGCGAACATGGCCTCCAGAGAGAAGCAATACCAAGAAGAAAAAGAAGAAAGAAGACTCCGAAGAAGAAAGAAGACTCTGAAGACTCAAGACTGAAGATTGAAGACTGGAAACTCTGCAGGACGGAAGGACCTTCTGCAGCAGGAAGAAAGAAGATTCTCCGCGACAGAAGAGCGAAGGATATTAGGGCTAGGCAAGGGGGATTAGGGCTAGGCTTTGGCTGGTCCACTACGGCTTAAACAGATAACGTCATTCTTGTTTCTTTTAAAAACGTCTCCTCCCCCCGCACCTACCCCCCGCACCCTCTACATCGACGCGGCAAGAGAACGACGCAACTCCCCGACGCGAAGTACACACACGAGCGGGCTTCCGGCGCCGGACGAGCGAAAGTCCGTCCGTATCTACATCACGCCCGCACCCCTCCGTCGCGGTAAGAGTCGTCGGTGAGGACTCGCTTTAGCCGACGGACGCGCCTGCGCACTCACGACAACGCACGTGGGGCGCACGGCACGCACGCCCCGCGACATGTAAATAGAATTGATTTTAAAATACCCAGCCTCTACCATATTTTAACATTAAATTAGAAAAAAAAATATGCATTTAAGCACCGTATTTTATAATAACACGCACGTAAACTTCAAAGCAAGCACACTCGAAAATACTAGAAGCAGGAGAAAATAGAAAAAAATATTTTATATTTTTTATTTGCGTAAAGTTATGAAATGTCCTTCAGGTACTGTTGCTTTTTCATTAAATACGAAACACTTTTTCATTAACAGAAAAGCTTAAAACTCATCCCTAAACGAATTCAGAATTAAAAGCAACCCTCGGGGGACATATGAAATGAGTGGCACAGATTATAATAACAACGGCAGATAAAACTTCTTTCAGTTGACGCTCGTTAATCTCGTTAATTTTTAAACGTAGTCACTCTATATAAATGTACTCAACTCTATTGAAATATATATATTTTGGTAGCACTATGCATTTTATTTAATACATTTGCATTGGATGTACAAATTTACATGAAAAATATACATGAAGATATATGAAAAGAACGGCTTTTATATCGCATTTTTTTTAGTACATTTAAATGAATTTATTTTATTATCACCCTATCTTTTTTAGCACAAGAGTAATGGATTTGTTAGTTATGTAACGTAACAGCATTTAATTATATACCTATATGTGTACAGAAGTTAGGGCTCTTAAAACAACAAAACATTCATTAAAAAAAATGTCTGTCAGTTCCGGGTTTAAATTGTAAAAAGTGTCATATTCTAAGCTAAAGAATCTAGTAAGAAATTTAGAAATATTTTGTATTCCAATAAGATTCAATGTTATTATTCTGGATTTCCGAACGAAGCGTTTAGCTACAGTACAGTGCCCCTGGCAATTATGGAGCGCACCACCTGTCAAATGCAACTGGCGACACTGCCGTTTCGCGCCAAACTAATTATTTAACAGACTCAAAACAAAAAACATTCGCGCGAAAAATGTCGCCGTATTCAATTTTAAAATTCGAACTCCTTTTCGAAGTTCCAATTGGTTTTATATTAACTGCCAGTGTTACTCTATTGTGTTCGTTTAATTCTTTTAAGAGATCATAATTATTAGGGTATGTAGATATTATGTCCAGTTATTAATTCGTCCAATTAAAAAATAACGTACGTTTATTGTTCTTGCATATAAAATAAAGATAAATACTAAAAGCATTAAAAATAATTGAATTAAAAGTAGATAACATATTCCAAATTGAGTCAGTTGCAGTTGTTTATACCAAATTGGTTTTAAATTTATTAATGAATTCCCTTTTTCGCTTACAGACCCAATCGGAGAGAGGCATTTAATTAATTTTAATTTAGGTCTAAATAATCCTTCACTGTAGCAGTTTAAGTAGCATTCGGTGTATTTAATTTGCAGGCTGAAGGAGAAAAATCGGGTGCTCGCGGCTTAAACGGTTTAATTTGTTCCCATTAATAAAGATGACCACCAATTCGCACTTGGCCGTCCACCAATTCGCACTTGGCCAGCGCGGTGGACTATGGCCTAAACTCTCTCATTCTGAGAGAAGACCCGTGCCCAGCAGTGGGACAATAATGGGTTGACGAGAGAATAAAGATGATGCGGACATTACCCTTTTGGCTATTAAATTTTGGTCTCGCATACGATATTCGTTTCACGAAGGCACGTCTTATGTTCTTATTTATATACACTTAAAGGCGATAGTCGATTTCGTTCGCGACTTTGTGATATAAATAAGCCATGCGTTTTTGCAAACCGGACTAAACTGGTTATACATGAAATGCAAGAAGGTTGTATTTTAAGAAACATGTGATCGTATCTTTACGACGATAGTATCGGGTGATCGAAATTTGATCGTTTAGGTGTTTTTGCATAAGATGATTTAGTGTACAGAAAATAAACACCTTGCGATGCGGCCAGTATAAATTTTGTTAAATGACTATTTTTAATTTAACAATATTGTGTTTTTATATCACATGAACTTTAAACTTCTTAACTTGTTTTGATATATAAAGTAAAGAAAAGATACAATATATGCATTTTTATACTTCAATTATTTGCTCAATTGAAGTATAAAAAATGCATATATTGTATCTTTTCTCTACTTTATATATTTTATCTCGACATTCAAATTAAGACTAAAGTCACTAGTAAATTAGATTTTTCTAGGTTATCTATAATTTTTTTATTACAAAAATTTCATAATATTTTTTCTTTACATATTTTTACTATTTATTATAATACTTATCGCGCTTCTCCACCCGCTTCTGCCACAGGAATGATTATGCCTTAATCTAGGTCCAAATCTACGTGTCAAATTTCACCGAAATCCGATCGAAGTTTTATGCGTAAAAGAGTAACAAATACACTTACAACCTCACAAACGTTCGCATTATAACATTGAACAGTTCTAACATACTTGTTGTACATTGTGGATTATACTAGTACACTCAATTCCTTAATTATACTTCAAACCATAATACAAGAAGTACTTTTACTCAATAACATACTATCGACCTATCTAGGTCACCAGATTACAGGTCATTAATAGACAAAGACGGTTGAGCAACGTGTATTGTCAGACATGTTCAACGTTCCTTCTGCATTATACACCGGATGTCCTATTGTTCTCGATTGTCTATGGTTTGTCCGTCTATTGTGGATAGACGAATAAATAGGTATATTGGCATTAGAACAGCTGATTTTAATCATACTTTAAACTTTAAAACCACGGGAAGATTTTAATTCGATCATACTGACTAACCGCTCGGCGCCGAATAATTTGGGCAAATTTAAAAACTATCCCGAACATTTTATTTCTTTTTACCCCTCAAAGTTAACGTTTGCAGTACAGGCGATTGACGCTTAAAACGATTTTTTTCGTGATGTTTTCAATTAAGCTTCACTAGAGTTTAATATTTGTGTACGGTGATAATTACTTAATAACGAAAATAAAAAAATGTAGATTTTTTTATTTTTTTTATACTTAAACCGTGAGCCAACAGACATTCAGCCAGTAATCAAAAGACAACTTTTAAATTGAATTAGACAACAGAGTCCTTCTTTAGCTCCAGTAGGTACTAACATATACGCGAGAAGAGTCAAGTGTGGCTTAATAAACTTTACACCGCTATGAAGCTTTTATATTTTCTTTAAAAAAAATAATGTTTAGTCAAATTCCTATAATAAATATCAAAACTTAACTTAAAATTTATTTTGTAGAATTTTAATAGTAATATTCCTTCTTGGAACTCTAAATGAATTACGCCATGTTCCATTGCTTCTATTGCACAAAACAAATCCCGGGTAATGTTGATATAAAACTCAGTGGTGTTAAAACACCTCGGCAGATAATGCCCCTGTCTTTGGTCCATCGAACCAGAAATGGTATTTACCGACACGGACGCTGTACAGGAAATAGGCGAAACGAAATATATGATACTTACCGTCCAAGAATGGAGAGGTTTGGACAGAGTGGACAACGTTTGTCGCTTCTATTTTGTAATATTTTTATAGATTTAGAGTTTAAGTAAACAAAATACTATAAATATAATTCTTCAAATGAAATTAAGTAGATTTGATATAAAACAATTACAAATAGACAGACATAAGTTCGATTTTTTACAGATTTGTATTATTTCATAATCTCAGTCCTTTAGACTATAAATAGACAAATATGACGATTAGATATGACTTTTAATAAAAGTAAACAATTATTTATTTCCTGTTTTCGAACTTTATTCAAATTTTATGCTATGTGGTATTTTCTCTAGAAGTGAGCATAGACACGCAGTTTGCATGTTATGCAAGATTGCTTAATTTCAAACATATTATCATAGTAATTCATTTCCTGTATTAAAAACTATCTGAACTCCGCAGCTTCGCCCGTATTAAAAATATCGATATATCGATTGCCCCGTGGGAATAAGATATTTTCCCACAGTAAAAAATAGCCTATTTGTTAATCCAAAGTGTCAGCTAACACCGAAAATCGGTCCAGCGGTTTAGACGTGAGGAGGAACAAACATACATACTCACAAACTTTCGCCTTTATAATATTAGTATGATAAATGTGTAAATGGAATATGCATATATGATACAAATTTAGCCGATTTAAAACGCGGCACAATCGCCAGTCTGTCGCGCCCATTTATCGTTGACGCACGACTATATGATCATAATTTAGTGGATTCAAACAGCGACACAGTCGCGCGTCTGTCGCGCCCATTGATACGTTGACCCACGACTATATGATCATAATCAAGTGGATTCAAAGAGCGACACAGTCGCGCGTCTGTCGCGTCCATTGATACGTTGACGCACGACTATATGATCATAATTTAGTGGATTCAAAGAGCGACACAGTCGCGCGTCTGTCGCGCCCATTGATACGTGGACGCACGATTTACCACTACGCGCTATTTGCCGCCCACTAGGCGACCGTGATAGATGCGCGGATGTCCCGCGACTTTTGTTTTTAGAGCCACTTTGCCGCATGTTGATATATCGTGATTTGCTTGAACGCGTGTATTACATCGCGCGGAAAGCCTAAATGGTTTTGTCGGTGCTTTGTTGTGCTTAGTGGAAATAATAGTGGGATGGTAAGGAATATAGAATATTGCGTTCAAAGAACAAGTGTGAAAAATAAATTTAAGAATAAAGGCGATCTAAGATCTAACTTACATTGGATATTATTTATAAAGTTGAATTAGATTTTGATTATTTTATTTATTCAAAGGAATTGAAATAATAAAATAATTTGATAATTTGCTTAAGAATGTACCAAGTAAGTACCAAAGAATTATGACCAAATTTAATTGAAAATACAATAATTAGGCATAGAACACGAGGCTTTCCAACTAAGTATTTATGGGTGACAACCATCTGTTAATTTTGTCTATATCTTTTGGATATTCATGCGGTTGCAATTTTAAATGTGCCATTTTTATTAACATCAAGCACAAAAAATTGACTTTAAACGAGCAGAACAGTGATAAACAATAATAGCAATGCAATGTAAGCGTGATACGATCAAAAGTAAACCGATAGTGGCTGACTAACGAGAAAATTATACGCAAGGAGCATGCTCAATTTGTTTCGTGTAAACGCTCTGTTCCATCAGCGTAACTGCAACAAAGTAGAGTTAGCAAGTGTAGGGGAGAGTGGGGTGGAAAACAATATGGAATATTTTTTTATTTGTTTTATATTTTGACTATCGTAGCGATTAATCTGATTATCTATTGTACGCTGTTAACAAAAATATCGATAGTAAAATAATAACAATAACATATAATTAATATTATTTGACAATAGTTTTTTATTTGTTCTATATTTTTTTTGTTAAAGCGATTAATCTCGTTGATTATTTATATTTAGCAGATAAGACAATAATAAAAAATATGACCCCGTCAAATTCACAACGTCTAATGATATTTTGTCACTGCCGCCTGTGGACATCTCTGATTAATATGATCTGAAGTAGATCATGCATTCTTTAGATTCGAATTCCATGATTCCATGCCATTCACGTAAAATGTATTGATATCAACATATCGATAAACGATGGCTTTAAGATTTTGATAAAGTTGAAGGTCTCTGTAAATACCTGTATAGCACATTCAACATCCAAATCGTAACACTTGGTGTGTTCCATTCGGTTCCTTTGTTACTAGGTAAAATAAATATATCGATACTGCCAATAACTTAGGATGTGAAATCACGACAGTTAAATACCTTTTAATGTTTAGAACTTTTATTGGCCCAAGCATTTTTCTGATAATTCATTATTTAAGGAGAAAAATGTACGTGGAACGTTTAACCCTACTAAGAGGCGTGTTGTTGTTTCTACTCGCGGGTAAAATAATTTACAATTAGAAGCAAAAACGTGAAGTACGTTCTGTTTACAGTAGCTAGTTGGCTTTAGAACTAAATATTATTCTGTACTTAGATGTGCGAATCTGAAGTACAAGTAGTGTATATTTGTATTTCAGTATCATGTTGTTACCACACCTATTTCTAGCGTGAAGCATTTCTTGCGTTTCGATGGAAGGGTGTGGTTGCCGGTACACTTTTATATGAGGCGACCATTACAGTCCTCGGGAGTAGTAACGCATCTGTGATTGACTTCAGACGGAACCCATGTTCTGTATAAAGTTGATTGCAGATGTCCATGAGCGGCAGTAACCACTTACCATCAGGTGAACTGAATGCTCGTTTGCTACTTCAGTCAGTAAAAAAACAAATAATTATACTTTTCATATAATGCCACGATGAATATGAGACAATGTCTTTTAGTACATATTATTAAAGCCTTAACAAATTTTATTATACTATAGGTACTTTTGTACTTAGTCAAAGTTGTAAACTTAACTACTGAATTATTGGATTCGTTTTAATTAATTATAAAACGGACCAGATTCGTAAATATATTATCGTGTTTTTAGAAAGGGTTTATACCGCAACTCTGCAAATTTTTTTTGTAATTAAAAGAATGATATAAGTCGAATCGAGTCCCAAAAAAGAAACTTCGTACTACATATTTATAAAAACCTTTTTTGGCAAAAAGTTACGACCAGAGAAAACCGACAGCACATTAAATGAAATTCCTCTCACATGATAAAAAATACAACGACCACTCTCGTTGAGCGCACGTATAACTGTAAGCCCCAAATCAGTTTGACGTCGATCAGAAATTGCCTAATTCTGCGATGTCACCGTATTTGCCGAATGCCGCATCCATAAAGGAACGGGCTTTTTATTCCGCGGTCGAGTACTGTTTTTGCTGCGACCGTCCATCGACTTGTCCGCGAGGTTTTTACACGAAACGACCAGTAAACGTTTTTTGCGGAAGCCCAAACTCACCTTAACTCGTCAAGCACCCATATATTTCTGTACCCACCGACCGCAGACGTAATTGATTGAATTCTGTGTAAATAAGCCATATTTTTGTCTCCCAACTTTTTGCTATGTACTCGTTAAAAAGAAATATTAGTGCCTTTTGCGGCTGCGATTCGGTTTGTCGAACATTTTTTGGCAAAGATCGTTAGCACGAAACGTATTTACGGTAAAACGACTTTAATGTAAAGCTTGGTTTAAAGAAGTTGAGATTTAGTGTTGCATTGACTAAAAAATTGAAATGTTTTAACTTTAAAACAGCCAAAATTGGAGTCGGAGTTACTTTTTTGATATTACCTAGTTGTAATATTTAAATTATATTATTTTGCCGTCACAAAATGTAGGTCTTATAGTGTAATTTGATTATTAAGAAATTTAATTTTCACGCTAAATTGCATGGGAAGAATCATATAATATGAATCATTTAATAAAATTGTGGTTAAGAGTGCTGGTTCACATCTACCTATACTTTGTAAATCTTACTTGTATTCTATCTTCTATGTGTAACTGTTTGAAAACCTAAATAAATGAAACAAAAAAATAATATATTTATCATCAAAATATACTGCGGTAGTCGCAGTGGTTTTAAAGGTGGTAACCGTTTGCGGTTCCACTCAGAAATCTACGCCTATTTCTGCCTTATAACAGCAGTGTCTCATGTCAATGCCTTGTGACAACTGTGTTCTTGTTTGAAGGCTTAGATAATATTGATAATACATATTTATACGTCGTTTTCCAATGTATTCCTAGGGTATAGCTAAGCATAGCCAAACCTGAAAAGATTTATATTATTTTTATAAGATTTATAATTTGTAGTTCTTGGCGGTAACTTGGCTACTGGCACGTGAACTGCATGTTCTTTCATTACTTACACGCATATCGTTTGTAATAAAAAAAACATTCAACTGAAGCGTGAACTCGTGAACTGATTCCTGAACGTTTACTTCTCAGCTTCAAGCCACGTCATTAAACTCTTGTTGCAATTTTACAACATCAATAATCTAAAAGTGATTGATATATAGAGCAGTGATAGCCTAATGGTTGAAACTCACCCTCTCGATCGGGAGTTCCAAGGTTCAAATCCAGGCACGCAGCACTGATTTTTCTAAAATTATGTGTGTATTAGAAATTAATTATCACTGCTTTTCGGTGAAGAAAAATATCTTGAGGAAACCTACACACCATAGAGTTCTTTAAAAAACTAAAAGTTATGGCCTATAACTTTCTCGTTTTGAGAGCAGATCCGTGCCCAGCATAGGAGAATAATGGGTTGATTGATAAATGTCTGAAAAGCCCAGGTATAGTATTCCGAATTTATACTTGGACCTCCAGTGCAGAAGTGAAAATTCATATCGCCAAAATTCATGGCTCCATCGATAGATGATATCTGTAGCCTCTTCCATTTATTCATATTTCAGAGATAACATCGCCATTATCACGCGATCCTCACCGTAATTCAATCGAGTACAGTTTTAATTTCTTAAAACCTACTTCAAATAAATATGCACAACCCCACACTTCATTTATTTTCAGAACTCTTTTTTTTTTGGCAAATGTGTAGTTACTGTTGGCCCTAGTGGCCTTTACAGCTTCACCGAGTTTTTTAAGGCGAGCCTAAAGCTCTAGCCGGGACAAGAAGACTTTGGGCTGGAAGGGAGGGATAGCTTTGGTCCCCGTTTCCGGTTTCCTCGACCTTCCTCCTTCACTAGAGGGAGGGACGGTTCCGGACCCGGCTAATGCCGACGTCCTGGCCTTCCACCTCTGGTTAAATAGGGATTGCGGCTGACCTAAGGGCACCTCCTGTGAGGTACGGACCTCGGCTTAGGTCTGTTGCGCTAATGTGGGGCACTGGCGATGCACGACCGATCACGCGGGGATACCTTGTGACGGTTGTGCTGTAATGGGGTCCTCGTCTCCGCCGGCGGGGACGGTGTGTGTAGAATCTGTTGTTGTTGAGTATGTGTAACGGGCGGGGAGGGGGTTCTCCTTGCCGATGGGCGATATTTGCAGTGATCTTATCATCAGGATAGTCTAGGACATGTTTTGGGCATCTATGTAGAGCGGGTGCATCCTTATCAGGGATGTACCTAGCTGCATTGACCACAAGCTGATTGGGATGGTTTTCAGCTGTTTCAAAATAGCTTTTAGAAAGCTGCTTCATGTATTGAGCGATGGTGGGCAGCTCAAGATCTTTATGGAGGTCTACATTGCGCACGTACCACGGGCAGCCCGTGGCCATTCGTAAAAATCGATTCTGAAGCTTTTGGTATCTGTCAATGAGCCTTACATGTGCGAAGACTACACTGGCGTAAGTCATAATGGGCCTAACGCAAGCTTTGTAAAGGGTCACTTTATGACGAAGTGCCATTTTACTCTTCTTGCCTAACATATGATACAGTCGTCCTAGTACGAAAGCGGCTCTGTCTCTCGTTATTTTGATGTGCTGAGCGAAGGTTAACCTATTGTCTAGTGTGACACCTAGGTATTTAGCTGACTTAGCCCAAGGGATGGGCTTACCGAAGAGCGATACTTGTTTTAGTATCTGTCGGGTTCTGTGGGAGCAGTCCTTTTTACCCGAGAGGTAGTAAGCCCTTCTGGCGAAGTGGACCGCTTGACTTTTATCGGGATTTACCTCTATTCTCCATTTCCTAAACCATTCGCCTAAAGCGGTAGCCGCGGATTGGAGCTTTGAGGTGACAATTGAGGGTTTTGGGTGAGTGTAGTAGAGAGCGGTGTCATCCGCAAATAGAGCTAGTTCCACGTTTGGGTGGCGAGGGACATCGCTTGTATAAAGCGTATACAGAAGTGGGGATAAGGCGGAGCCCTGGGGAACTCCAGCTCTTAATGAGCGAGGGGATGAGCGTGTGCCATCGACTCTGTAGCGGAATCGGCGATTTGATAAAAAGTCTCGTATGATGTTCACGAGCCTATCCGGCACTCCAAATTGGTAAAGCTTATAAAGCAAGCCTTTGTGCCAGACTTTATCAAACGCCTTAGCTACATCGAAGAAGAGAGCACCCGTGCCCCTAGATCTTTTTCTATTTAACCCTACGAGGATGTGCTCCGTGAGGCGGTGCACCTGCTGTACGCAGGAGTGCTGGGCTCTAAAGCCAAACTGCTCATCTAGAAGTAAATTTTTAGACTGGACGACCGCTCTGAGTCGGTTCAGAAGTAACTTTTCATAGATTTTCCCTAACGTGTTCAGGAGGCTAATGGGACGGTAGCTCGAAGGCATTGTCCTCGGTTTGCCGGGCTTTGGGATTCCTATAACATCCGCTTCCTTCCAGGCGTCTGGAAATGAGCAGTTGGATAGGAGGGCGTTGAATATTGCCACTAGAAGTCCTAATAAAAATAGAGGAAGACGTTTTACCACCTTATTGGTAATTCCGTCTGGGCCTGGAGCCTTTCTGACATGCATGTCTTTAATAACTGCTTGCACTTCATCTAACGTAATTGGCGATAGTGGAGGGTCGGTTGGCGGGCGGCCAGACCGATCCTCGACTTCACCTTCGACTAGGGCGATGTGTGATTGGTCTGTAGGTTGTGTACTTGGGGTACATTGGTTCTCTAGACTGTCAGCCAGGTATTCGGCTTTATCCGAGTCATCGAACGCTGGTGGTAAGTTCGGTCTAGTCAATGGAGGCATTGACACTACAGTCTCTGATCGGAGCGATCTCGCCAGATTCCAGTAAGCCTGGTGGGATGGCGAGATTGCTTCAACCAGCGAACCCCAATTGTTATTCCGCATCTCGCTTATGCTTTCCTTTACTTTCCTTTGGTAGAAGTTTAACTTCCTACGGTTTACGGGAGAGGGAAAGTGATCATATTTTCGGGTGGCAGCATTTTTAGCTGTAATGAGGGATTTTATTTCGTCAGGGAGTTCGAAGCGTCGATCGCTCGCCGCCTTTACGTCCCGTGTCGATTTATCTGTAGCAGTCCGTATGTGATTTGTCAGGGAGCTAATGGCAAGGTTGGCATCCTGTGTTGTGGCAATGATTTGAGGCATCGTCAGTAGGTCTGTTGAGTCCTGGGAGCCTAAATTTTTGTCCAGTTTGCGCCAGTCGATGATGCGACTGGTCCTTTGGAGAGGGTTATGAGTAGTGCCTAGGCTGAGTAGAACTGGACGATGGTCCGAGTCCAACTCGTGTAGGACCTCAATGTTGCGAAGTTGGAGGGTAACGTTCTTAAGAAGCGTTATATCTAGGACGTCTGGGCTATGGTGTGGTTGTTCCCCTGGCGGGAATCTAGTTGGAGTGAGGGGAGCTATAATTTCAAACTGTAGTTTGTCAGTAAGTTTGTCTAGGCGGGTGCCATTCGTATTAACGCGAAGTGAGTTCCACCTAGGGTGTTTGCAATTGAAGTCCCCGGCCAGAATGACCGAGTCTCCCATGCTAAATAATGCCCTGAGGTCGGTTTCAAGGAGTGATTTCCCCGGGGGGAGATATACTGAAGCTACGATGATGGGCTGGTGTCCTGTCATTGCCACGTGACACACTGATGCTTCTATATTAGTAAGAGCCGGAGGATCTAATGGGGTGCAGTGCAGGGACCTCCTATGATAGATCAGAGTGCCGCCGAGTCTCGACGTCACTCTGTCGTTGCGTATGATATTGTAGTTCGCGATTTTTGGATCGCTTACGCTTGGTTTTAGAAAGGTCTCCTGGACTAGCATTATATCTACTTGGTGAACGGTTAGGAAAGCGCGCACGAGATCGGTTTGGGGTTTGAGGCCATTTGCGTTGTAATACGCTATGGCCAGAGAGCGGGGTTTTACCCTGCTGGTGAGGTGTTCCCTAATTGTGTTATCCATGTTATGGGGAGGCGAATGTGGATTTGGATTGCCACATGGCGTCCAAAAGGGGGAAGTGCTCGCAAGCTGCGATCATCATTGCTTGGGGTGAGGTTGCTGCTCTAAGCTTAGTCGCTAGGAGCTTAAGTTCTCCGAAATCTATGGCCTGCAAAAAGGCCCCGATAGTTTGGAAGTCCTCCGCGACCAGTGAATGCTGATTTTGGGGGACCAGGATTGCCTTAGGGGCGACGTGTATGAGTGGCCTTGGGGCTGCCGTGACTTTGGGGGCCTGAGGGACCAGAGGGGCCTGTTTTTGTGCCACCATCGAGGGAGGCTTAACCCACGCATTAGAAACTGGTGGGGTTGGTATCGGGAGGGTTTTGGTTGTAGGGGCAGAGGGAGTTTTCCCTGAAGTAGTGTTTTTTGGGGGAGGCGGGGGGGCCTTTTTGGCGGATTTCCTACGGGGGGCTCTGGGGCACCCTCTATAACTGGCTGGGTGGCCTTGGTTTTCACACAAGACGCAGCTAGGCGGATCGGCACAGTCCTTTGGACGTGGGCAATCGGATGTGGCGTGATCGCCTAGGCATTTCACGCATCGAGCACGTGCGAAACAGTTTATGGCGGAGTGGCCGTATAGTTGGCAGCGATGGCACTGCGAGGGACCTATACGGGTTCGAGGCGCCTCAATGGCTATGCCTGAGAGTAGGCAGATGGTTTTAATGGCGAAGATTTTCTTCGCCTCGACGGAGTGGGGCAGAATTACAAGGACCATGTCATATGGTTTCCTCTGTCGATTATACATACGGTATACCTCCTTAACGGGAAGGCCCTGAGATTTGAGGTCATTAATGATAACCTCGAGTTCGAGTTCTTTGGGTAGTCCCTTAATTACTACCCTTAGTACTTTTTCACTCTCCAGTGCGTAGGTGTGATACCCTATCGCCTGCGAGAAAAGGAATTTAGTGAGCCTCCTGTGGTCAGACTCAGAGGGAACCGTGACGCGGATGGCGTGGACAGAGGAGCGGGCTGAAATGAAGCCTATGTTTTGCGTGTGCATGACACGCGAAATGTAGTTCCACTTAGACTTATCCCTAATAAAAATCGGGGGTGGGATCTGTTTTTTGGGGCCATCTTGGCCAGAAGACTGAGATTCGGCAGTCTCTGCCTCTGGGATCGAGGGCTTTTTGTTAGGTGGTGGGGTAGCGGTGGCTTTCGCTTTCCGCTTTTTCCGCGTCTTTACGGGCTCGAAACCATCCGATTCCGAGTCCGCGGCATCCGAGCATGCCTGGAGGCTAGTTTCCGATTCGGAAAACTTAGCGTATTCCTCCTCCATCGGTGCTACCGGTGAAGAAGGAGCGGGGCTCGGAGATCTTTGGGGAGATTTTGGGCTCAACATGTTGATATTTTGTTGGGCAAGTTGCCGGTAATAGTCGTTAAGAGCGGTGGGGAAGCTAACCTTGAGGAAAGCTTCCAGGTCCGTAATTGGAGGACGTGCCATGATGGCACAGTGGGTTGGTTTGTTCCTCCCTGCCTAGGCAGGGAGGTGTGTGCCTAAGATGTGGCCCTAGCGACTCGATCTGGTGGATCGGGGTGTGTGCCTAATACTAGGACTTACGTGTGGGCGGCGTGAAGGTTGAAAAACCCGCACTGACGAGCTGCTTGCTCTGGGCTGAGCCTCAGACGAGCAGACTACACTATTATAACAACGAAGACACAAACACTGCACTGCACACACTATACACTGCACCCCGGGGTACGGCGTAATTTGCACAACACAGCACTCGCGTTATACTTTACCGTGCCAGGTAGCACGGAAGGGTCGACCCACGCGGCGCGCAGGTAGACGATGACGCATCAAGCGCGTGCGGGCGCACAGGAATGCGGATGACGCACGGGCGTTATCTAGCGATGACTCACGGCGAGGACGGACGCGCAGGGACACGACCGTACGCGACGAGAGCCGGAGCGAGATTCTTCAGAACTCGATTTGAAATGGCAAGAGATGGCGATTCTTATCGTGTTACAACTCGCATCGAATGAATCGATTTATCGATAAGCGAACCAATCATCGGATGCAAGGAAGGCGTGAACGTGATGACTGAGTTATGACGATTATAAATCGACTAAAATAAACATATTAACAATCGATGTTTCGTTGATTTGAATCGCCATTCAATTTAGCTCGCTGAGTTTGCGTGTAGTTTTGATTGCTGACGACTTGAACGCGAAACATGCTTTGCACGCATTGTGGGCAAGAAAGCGAGCTTATCGATAAATAAGTTTTATTTATCAATTCAATAATAAGATAAATCAATAGAAAGTATCCATTAAATATCTAATATATAAAATTTCCTTGTCACAATGTTAGTTACCGTACTCCTCCGAAACGGCTTGACCGATTCTCATGAAATTTTGTTAGCATATTGAGTAGGTCTGAGAATCGGCCAACATCTATTTTTCATACCCCTTAGTGATAAGGGTAGTCTACCCTTAACATTTTTTTTAATTTTTATATGGCAAAACAACGTTTGCCAGGTCAGCTAGTTTATATATAAATATCTATATATATATTTTTATAAGATTGAAGTAGCAAACAAGCATGCAGTCCACCTAATGGTAAGTGGTCACTGCCGCCGGTCATGGACATCTGTAAGCAACATCATATAGAACATGGGTTCTATCTGAAGTCAATCACAGATGCGTCGCTACTCCCGAGGACTAAGATGGTCGCCTCATATAAAAGTGTGCTGGAAATCACACCCTTCTATCGAAACGCAAATACTGCTTCACGCTAAAAATAGGTGTGGCGGTGGTACTTCTCCGGTCCACCTCAGCCCTAAAAAGTAGCTACCAAAGATATGTTATCTTTGAGTTGAAAACCCTTCATCTATGTGAATTTGTTTACAAATCACCATGTGTGGCAGTGCCCGTGACAGATACAGGCGGAATGTATGTTCTTTCGCTCAAACAGAAAGCATTAATTAAACCAAAACGAACAGCATTAAATCGTCATTAAAAATCAGTTAGATCCAATCAGTCCGACCGCAACCGATTTATAAAATCAGGAACAACGCAAACGCTCTCAATATGAACAGTCGCAGCGAACAAACGGTGATTGAGATCAATATCGCAGTTTTAATAAAACAGATGGGAAACGGCTTCCATATCCGGCGCTCTCGGTTTTTTACGGCAAAAAAATGTGGCCCCTCGAAAAGCAGTGATAATAGAAACAACGGGCGTCGCTCGAAGGGGTTATCTTGTTTTTATTTGCAGCGAGGTCTTTTTGAACGCGTTAAAAGGAAACAACTCGGCGGGTTGGCGTGGGCGGGATTATACAAGCGACTATCTGTTCCAATTTATACACCGACAAGAAAGACGTATCAATAAAGTTCAATAAGTGTGCGCTCGGCTTTATCCTGTCTCTGTTTTGTTTCTGAGGTAATTTATGTACGCTCTAATAAGATGTTGAATGGTGTTGAATAGACTCGATTCTACTTAATGTCTTTTAAACATTGCTCAGTTCTAGCTAAAAGTAACTAAAGACTATTGTTGGTTAGTTAGTGTCGACTTTAAAGATGTAGACAAAATTATAAATTCATTTAATTTATTTTTATTTCACGTCTATTATTTATATTTGAAAATATATACTGCTGATTTTGGTTACAATTTCAAGTACTGCAAGCTGTAAACCTAATAATTTAAGGTAATGTATAAAGAATTTATATTAATTTAATCTTATTCACCCCCATGACACATGCGAGATGAAAAGATGTAGAGTGCTATACAACACCGATACTACACGGCATTTATTGACTATTAACTCTTACAATTGACTATTTAAAATTACTTTTGCCATAAAGAAATTTAGATTAAAATCCATAACTAGGCAACACTTGCATGTGTAAAAAAAATTGAAACAAAAAACACAACCAACTCCCATGTCACAAAAATACCGTTCCGTGATACCTCGGTCGGGGTTCCGCAAGAATTTAGAAAAAAAGTTTCACACCTCCCACTAGTTTGATTTTTGCTTTTATTATGCTGATATTTAAAAAATACATTTATAAAAACAATTGTTGTTATTTTAGGGTTCCATCAAGTATTTTGCTTCCCAAAAGGGTTCCGTCATTCAAAAAGTTTGAGAACCACTGGTTTAGAGCATACATAGTAGGTATTTAGTACATAGTTCCGAAATCGGCGCTCTTATAGTACACATGTAGTTTGGCGTGATTCAGCGAAATATGGTGAGCGCCGATTTCGGGAAACCATAAATAGCTCGTCTCTACACCTAAAAAAAATAATAATTAAAATTCGTCCACTAACGACGGAGTAATTCGCGTACATGCACAAAAAATATATACCGGCCGAATTGAGAAGTCGGTTAAAAATATAACGAAATAGGTATTTAAATGTATAATTATTCTTTCGCATTTTACGCAAGTACGTACTTATTTGAATAGGTATAGGTAATCTACTCAGATTTATTATAAGCTACATATAATCCTTCATAAAAACAAAATCTAAGTCCTTTTTCCCGTATAATAAAGTGACGTTCATATCAACGAATTTTAGTGCGACAATTCAAAAACTATAACCCAGAAAGGACATTCCAGCTATCGTGAATGATAATAAGATCGTAAACACGAACTCTAAGCTCTTTGGAACTATCTCATATGACTTTTTTACACGAAAGGGGTGCGAGGCTATAAAATTAAGGTCTTTGACCTGGTGGTTTTACTGTATTTGGTGACAAATACATCGTAATATTTACACGTTTGTTAATGATCGAATCTCGTCAAGACGGCATACCACATATTTCTATCTAATAACAGTAACGGTGTGGAAGTAAGGATGTGGTAAGTGAAACACACTATCAGCTCTTCTATTGAGTCTTTAGAGATAGTAACGTATCCTTCTTTTTTTTTTGTTTTCGAGGGGGAAACCTTCCAAAGGTACCCGACGCCGTGGGAGCGACGCAGGGTTATGTGGGATTTTTACCGCACTAAAACCCCCCCGGTGGCCGTCCTCGGCGCTGAAAAGGAGGACTCCGGGATCTCAAAACGACTTCAACCGGAATAGCAACGTATCCTTAGCTAAATTCAGTGGGGGTTTTAATTTTGAATTGTGTTTCTTGCAATTATATCTATAGAAATGTTAAGCACAGCTGTGTCCTGTTTAGATACATAGTAAGTTAAGATACTTAAGTAATATACAAGTAGTATGAATAAGTAGTAATCAACGATTTTAGTACTTGTTAATAAATATTAATTAAAACTTAGAAAATGTACTCTTAACTAATGATTTTCTATGTCTACACAAAGCCCTAAATATTGTCAACAATGAAAGTTTAAACTTGTCTGTATATTATGGACACTTTGAATATAATATATTCAAAGATTGAATATAATATTTGAATATAATTATAATTCAAAGATTGAATAAGATATATTCAAAATTGGTATAAGAAAGATTCATACTGACATCTATTGCAAGAACTGATTTCATCATGAGCTATGAACTATGCATTAAAATTCTTCGACATTTCGAACAGTAACCGCAACGGTAGGTACAAAAACCAGCAAATTCTTAAACACACCTATTTCATGCCACATACCACTTACCGCTGAAGTTTCTATACAAAATTTCGAAGAACATGTTTTTAAAACAAATTAAAATAGGTACAAATCACGTAAGTTCCTGCTAATTCTTTGCCAATTGGGCTTGGCGTGCTGAAATCGCGTGACAACTCCAACAGTCACGCACGAATGACATCCACGTCTATCAATTTGCGAAAAGCTGACAATTTTTCGACATTTTGACAGTAAAATTATGTTGCCACTTCGTCTGATTATTATGTCTGAGTTTTGCAATGACCGAAAGATATAATGATATATACAGGTATTGTATTCTTCTGACTGAAGAATGATGTGATAATGATAGTTAAAATATTCAATCTTATAAAATATGTAGCAGTTAATATGTACCACCATTTATAAGATTGAAGCAGTAAACTAGCTTGGAGGTGGGAGAACCAGTGTAGTTCGACTCGAGAGGTACGACCGCCACACCTATTTCTAGCGTAAAACAGTTCTTGCGTTTCGTTGGAAGAGTGTGATCGCTGGCACACTTTTATATGAGGCGACCATCTTAGTCCTCGGGAGTAACGCATCTGTGATTGACTTCCGAAAGAACCCATGTTCTGTATAAAGTTGATTACAGATGTCCATGGGCGGCAGCGATCACTTACCATCAAGTGGAATGCATGCGCGTTTGCTACTTCAATGAGATAAAAAAAGTCTACCTGATGGAAAATGGTGACTATGCACCCAGGGGTGGAGAACAAGGGTTTTATCTAAAGTCAATCACAGATGCGATGCTACTCCCGAGGTTTCAGAGAGTCGCCTCAAATGAAATTGAGCCGCTTTACTCTAGTAATAGGTATCGCATTAGTACGGTTGAACCATATACATCCTACCAACTTGCAAAGATATTTAATATTTTGTTATAACATAAGGTATTTTTGATGTTTATGAAATTCAATGTTGACCCCGCTGTAATATCAGACTCATAAAGTTGTAAGATATGCTATCTAAGAACAAATTAACAGTAGGTAAGTAAATATTGTTGTTTTATTGAGCAAAATTTTGTGCTCAGTCAGACCTTATTAATAATAAAAACACGACAGTTTGTGAGGATGTATGTGAGTTTGTCCCTTTTTTACGCAGAAACTACATATCAGATTTTTACCTAAACCAAGACATAGGATACTCATTACCGCGGTAGACGTGACCGAAGCAGACAAAGCCGCGGTAATCAATTAGTGTGCTACAAGGTAGAAATACTAAACATTCTGGATGCAACGTCTCTGATTCCTTGAAAATCATTTGGTACAAAAGTACCGGTTACGTTGAAGGGACCACCTTAATCCTCTAATATATATGCACTATTCGTCATGCAAGGTCTTATAAAATTATTAATAATTAAGAAGTTAACTTTTAACATTAAAAATTAAATAGTCATTAAAAGTAAATTCCTTTCTCTTAACCATGTTCCTTACCATGCGCGCTTCGTAAAGGTTTATCATGAACATTACAGATACATGTCACAACATACATAATCATTCAAACCTATTGTTTCATTCCTCGCATTTAGATCTTATTAGAGTAATACATCTTACTAGACACCTGTCGCAACGGCCGAAATTCGACCGTAATTAAATTATAAAACTAAACCTAATATTGTCCAAAGTAGCACCAACATTCCCTAATTTAAATAAATTGTAATAATATTTAAGTTATTGTGAACGCAACCGTTAAAGGTAAAAAAGAGGTTTACTAAATAAGCTGCATTTAAAAGCAATAACAGGTATTTTGACAGACATCTTACATTTTTGACGTTATGTGTTTTCATAGTAATACATTGAATGTTCTATTTCGTTCATAATTTATGGTTTGCGAAAAATGCACGGTAGTGTGTGTAATGTGTTTTTAGTTAACTTTGTTATAATATTTATTTATTTATTTAATTTTTGGAACACCTTAAACTAAGGGTTACAAGGGTAAACTTAATGCCTAATGGCATTCTCTGCCAGTCAACCCTGGGTGATAGCGATAATTTGTGGTAGGTTTATAAAAAGTAAGTATAATCTATTAATTGGTAAAATAATTATACAATATTAAAAACATTAATATATATTTATATAGTTAATATAATATAATAATAAATAATATATAATTGTAAAAATACATACATATAATACATAATACCTACATATAATACAATAATAAATCAAAGGATTGAAATGTTATTAGACTCATGACTGTTGAAAATAATATTCCCGTAAAAGCGCCTTGAACATGCTACGGCATATGGCTTGTCAGATGTTTTCGGGTAGGGCGTTCCAGAGTAGTATCGACTGTACCGCGAAGGAATATATGTATTATTTGGAAAAAATATTAACATTCTGCACTCCTTCTCTACGTCCATTATAACAGTGCAAAATTTCATACTAATCATTACTTAAAATGCACCACAAGTTTTTGTTTCATGTATTAATATATAGATAAGACTATTTAGACTTAATACAAAACGGAGACAAAGAAAGTTCTGTCACCCAGCCTAGTTCATCGCGTGACAGGGTGCACGCACACTGTCAAATGATAACTCCGCGTCTATCATTCACAGGAATGGACCCAAGTGCTTGCTTTGTTATGGCCTTCGTAGATAAGCTGGCCACGAAATCACTAATTCAAAGCACTATAAAACCACTAATAGCCACGTTAGTTAAACAAAGAAATAGGGCTTTATACGTTTTATTTTTTTATTTTATATTGGGTCTAAGTGACATTTGACAGTTTTAATTTAGAATTGCGTGTGCTATTAGCCATATTGAGTTTCAAGGACGGTTGCACTAAGTATTTAGTGATTATTATACATTTTGATAAGTAAAATAGTTATCACCAATATCTGAACCTTGCTTAACATATATTCAGTGTTAAGTATAGAATAATTTCGATAATTGTGCATTAACATTCGGCAATTTGCTTCTCTCATTCAGTTACTAGTATCGTAATGGTATGACTGTAAAATATAATTAGAATAAGTTCAATGTAAGCATATGTTATTATGAGTTAAAAAATCATTCTTTACTGCACTACAACATTGAACAACAAAATATTGAACTAAAAATGAAATATTATAGGCTTACGTAGTGAATTGAGAAATTGCAATTATATACATATTTCTCAAATGCTTGTATTATACAAATTGTATAGTAGTTAGTAATGTTGAATACCTAAATATGTCTATGATAATGTTCAGTTAAAAAATCATACAGTTTTATTCAGGAGTTACGACATTGGCTTTGAACAAAGGGATCGTATACAAATATGTAAGTAACGTAAAATAATTTTAATATCTCATCATGGACACTATAACAGTAAAATAGGTCATTTACAGTACAGATGCCGATTGTAAAGCAACAAAACCATCAAAGTACTGAGAAACCATCGTCAAGCCTGATCAATCCAGTACAGTTTTTCTACTTTCTTTTATTTGCAATTTAAAGTGGATTTATACAAAAACAAACACGCTCTGATTCGCATCTCATCGTTATCTTGTTGCGGTCAGATGTCCACGTGCTACTAAAGAACAATTGTACTGTACAGATATTTATATATTATACAGTTAATTTTCATAATTTAGACGACCCGCGTGGCCGAGCGGTTACCATACCGGTCTGACGCGCAATGGGTCCCGGGTTCGATTCCCGGCCAGACAGGTATCTTAGTGATGAGTTTAGATTCCTGTTCTGGGTCTGGGTGTTTGTGTATTCGTCTCGTGTGTGTACATGGTACCCACGACACAGGAGAAAATCCTACTGTGGGGCTATGAGTGTAGAAAGCGTGTGTGTTTTATATACTTTTAGAAGTGGAAAATGAGCGTGCAGTCCATCGTGTTGTCGCTCATGTACATCTGCAATCGAACCGAGATAATTTTATATTCCTTACTTATCACGGCCTCAGATGCATTGCCAGTGAGGGCTAAGCTAGAACGCCTTAAATAAGTATGTCTCCTTATAGCTATTTTACTTTTAAGGCTTTTAATATCATAAGAAGTTGTGTAGAACTTTATTATGATTATTATCCTTAACTCTTTAAATATTTTCACAAGAACATATTGCAAATTAAAAGTATTACTGTGATTATAACTCAAAATAATATAACCTAGACCATTCTAGAATAATGCAGCTTTCTGTTGTATGGAATTTATAAAAAAATACTACTATACATATATTATAGTAGTAATATTTTGAACGTAAAATAGATTTAACAAAATAAAAAATGATGTTTTTGAAAAATATCCTTTTATTATATACTTAGTCAAAAAATTTGCGGTATAAATTATAATTCATTAAATATTATATAACAAAGACTGGGTAAAGAAATCCATATCGACAATAAACATTTCAACGATCGATATCAAAAATGTGTATTTACTCTCTACCTATATACAGAGAAATTGGATACATCCATATTTCATTACGAAAATAGTCCATTTAGATATAATCAGTAGGGAACCTTTTGGCATGACACAAAGATTACTTCGTGACGCGAATACCACTTAATAAAGGAGCCGTTAACAACAGAATTTATTGATCAAAATTACACATACAAATACACATTATTGTAATAAATATTTATAATGGTTCCGTATCCAAAGGATAAAAACGGGACCCTGTTACTGAGACTCCGCTTTCCGTCTGTTCGTCTGTCCGTCTATCTGTTACCAGGTTTTTTTTATCTAACTGAAGTAGCAAACGAGCATGCATTCCACCTGATGGTAAGTGGTCACTGCCGCTCATGGACATCTATAATCAACTTCATACAAAACATGGGTTATATCTTAAGTTAATTACAGGATGCGTTGCTGCTCCCGAGGACTATGATGGTTGCCTCATATAAAAGTGTGGTGGCAACCACACCCACACGCAAGAAATAGGTGTGGCGGTGGTACCCCAATAGAACTACACTGGTTCTACACCTTCAAAAAAGTTGAAAGTTGTATGTCATGAACCGTGAAAGCATGACAGTTGAAATTTGCACAGAAGATGTCTTTCTGTTGTAACTATAATGACAAAAACTAAAAACAGTAAAATAAATATTTAAGGGGCTCCCATACAATGAACATATTTTTGCCGATTTTATAGATAACGGACATAATTGTACGGATCCCCTCGTGGGTGCTGCCAACTCACACTTGACAGATTTTTTGTTCTCAGCGGGAGTGAGGACGATAACTTAAAATTAATATTCTGTCAGCGAAACGATTTTCGGCGCGGTATCGGTGTGATTTGATCGTGAAATCGATGCGTTTTCGGTACAACAAAACTTTGTTTGTTTGGCATATAATCTTATTATTTTTCATAACTTTAAGTTGTATTTTTTTTTATAATTTTACGTAAGTTATCAAAAGTAATACGATTTATTAATATGCTTTTTGGATTTTTATTTTATTTTGCATATTGGAGTACAACCCAATATTGTCCCACTGCTGGGCACAGGTCTTCTTGCAGAATGAGAGAGTTTTAGACCATAGTCCACCGCGCTGGCCAAGTGGACTTCATACACCTCCGAAAACTTTCTTTTAAAGAACTCTCGGGTGTGTAGGTTTCTTCACGATGTTTTCCTTCGCCAAAAAGCTGTGATAATTAATTTCTAATACGCACATAAGTCAGCGGTGCGTGCCTGGGTTTGAATCTCGGACCTCCCGATTGAGAGGGCAAGTGTCAACCACTAGGCTATCACTGCTCTTTGCGTTTTTTTTACTGTATTGATTGTATTTTACCACAGTAATTAAAATAATAAATCAATATGTCATAAGATCACACTATGTGGCCATTGATTATTTTGTTATAAAAAACACTAAAGCCAAAATAACCCGAGAAGCATCCAGTCAGTTTTATATTAAAACTAGATAAAGAATTTTCTAAAAAATATAAAAGAACAAAACATTATCAACTTCACCTACTTCCCGGAGACACGAGTGTCCACTAAAATTCAACTGGAGAGACTGTTCGCTCGTAGTCAGATATCTAGTAGGTCTACCACACGTTTATTCTACTGATTATTTTATCCGTCATATTTTAATAACATTTTTTAAATCATTCTAATATTATAAATGCGAAAGTTTGTGAGTGTGTGTGTTTGTTACTTCATCACGTGTAAACGGCTGGAGCAATTTTCATAAAGTTTGGTAGGGAGTTAGCTGATGCTCTGGATTAACATATAGGCTATTTTTTACTGTGGGAAAATATCTTATTCCCGCGGAACAATCGATTTTTGTTAACGCGTGCGAAGCTGCGGCACTCAACTAGTAATTAATATTTTATCAATACTTTAATGTAATTATCTTTAAACAGTTTAAAGTGAAATATGTCTAAATATTGTCTGAGTTCATTGGCAAACCTCATGAATTAGATGCATTTCAATTTACTTAAATTCGTCTGCTCTACTGGGTATTAAATGCAAAACCAATAGCGTGTCAAAAAATCATAAAGACTTCTCAGCTGCGACGGATTTTTGGTATTTGTACGCTAATAGCAGAATTTGTATTAATATAGAATCATCAAAAAAAGATAAGAGTTTTATTTTTATTTCGAGACTCTTTAAAAAAAAACAGCAATATGATGAGCATACATGAACCAAATTTTTTTTTTTTTTAAACAGTTCGTGTCTGGATTTGTCCCAAATCATGGTCATACAGTTATAAAACTCTTACTACACTCCCGAAGCGAAACAAAGAGGGATGGAGGGTTATTCGTAGTTCTTTCATGGAAATCCGGTAACAAGCTAAAACTTGGTCTTCGTTCATCTTATTTATATCGTTACCCGGTTTACGAGAATTTGGATTGGCCTTAGTTTCAAAAGTTGCATAAGTTAAATAAACCATAGTGGGTTTTTGATTTATTTGGTTTACGAATACAAACAAAAAGACGTTTAAGAATATTAATGATGTTTTATCAATCTCTAATGTTTTTTTTTTGTTTTAATAAGGTGAACACGCTTACACGCTTTCTACACTCATAGCCCCACACTAGGATTTTCTCCTGTGTCGTGGGTACCATGAATATACACAAAGACGAATACACCCGACCCAGAACAGGAATCTACACTCATCATTCAGATTACCTGTCTGGCCGGGAATCGAACCTGGAACCCATTGCGCGTCAGACCGGTATGCTAACCGCTCGGCCACGCGGGTCGTCAACAGGAAAGGAACGAACGTAGCTGATTATTAGAAGTTATATAAATGTATCAGTGAACTAAAAAATATTACTTTCATAATATGAATAGTAAAGAGCAATGTATAAGTTTTAAAAGTAGGTAAGTTGCTTACATGTATATTTTTCCAAAAATGACTCAGTCGGGTAATAAACGTATGTGTAAATTGATCAATGCCAGCCATACTTTTTTTATATCTAACTGAAGTAGCAAACAAGCATTCAGTCCACCTGATGGTAAGTGGTCACTGCCGCCCATGGACATCTGTAATCAACGTCATACAGAACATGGGTTCTATCTGAAGTCAACCACAGATGCGTTGCTACTCCCGAGGACTATGATGGTCACCTCATATAAAAGTGTACCAGAAACTACACCCTTCCACCGAAACGCAAGAAATGCTTCACGCTAGAAATAAGTGTGGCGGTGGCGGCGATTCTACCACCTTCAAAAATACTAATTGGAGTTTTCAAATATTTTAATAAACAAACGAACACAGTATTAAAGTAAATATGCACGTTTCGCCCTAAATACGCTACATAGTCAAGTTTATTTTAATACTGATTATTTGAGGCAATACTTTTGCGAGTACAGAGAATACAACATTTAGACTGAGTTAAAGTTTAATAAAGGTTAGCCTCTTGCGTGTTAAAAGTCTGCCACTTTGTAAATATTATATTCAGCTCACCGCACCCGATTTTTAAGGACCCTATTCCACTGATGAATCTTGGATTAACAAACATCTCATAAGAGATGAAGCGATAACGATGCGTTGAGTTATGCGATTCTGTTGTTTTATGATTTCACTGTATTTTTATTCATAAGAAACGCAGTAAAGTTTCAAAACTAATGTGCGCGATGCACAGTTATGATAAGAGAGCTTTAGGGACTTGTACCATGGGAGACGGGGAGCGAGTTGTGAGTAATAGCGATGAAGTTTCCGTAACCAAATATGATGTATTAGCTTATTCCCGTGGCTCTCCACAGTTTAGTTACGTGTAAGAGAGTAATGAATATCTGATGTGTTAATCCACATTTTAACATAATGCGGACAGTAGTTTTTGCCTGAAAGAGTTACAAACATACAGACGTCCTTACAAACTTTCGTCTTTAAAATATAAAGTAAGATGAAAAAGTAGAATAACAGTTATATACTTTTCTCAGTTTATAAACTTAGATTCAAAACATACATTCTTAGTTTGTACCTATACCTTGAATATTTTTACATACGTTTTATATCTGTATAATGTAATGTTACGAGTGGTCAAACCAATGTTAACGGGACGTACTGATATTTAAAGATAGACGACTTTTCAGCCAACATTTAAGGATTACACTAAATAAAGGTCTTAGCAATATTTTAGTGAAACTTTATCTACCTATATATTGTAAAATTATGTCGCTCGCTGCTGTGTGTCTGGACGCGGCATCTTTTTGTAAATAATAAAAAATATTAAATAATAATTATAATTATTAAATATCAAGAATGTTATAAACAAAGATTTTATACGGGTTTCACTAATGAAATAGGCAATAAGAGGAAAAAAATTTTGAACACTAAATAGAACCGTGCGAAGCGCTAGCTACTATATATTATAATAAGGTATTTGTTAAGAAATTAAAGTAATAAGATTAAGGCAAGTATGACAGAATGAAATAATATTAATTTCATCAAAATTTAATTATTAATAAAACTTTTATTATTAATAATAAGAAGAATATAGTTATTCGCTTATCGTACACGCACATGTAGAACAAAACACCTTATTTACACTACTCGTTTCTTGTAATTTCTCGGAATATTCAGATGGATTCAGACTTTTTGTGTTGACCAGATGAGTGCGTGAGAAAATGTGAATATGTTGCTATTACTTCTGACTGAAATTTTATCTGGGGTGCTAAGAAAAAGAAGATAATATTATTTATAAAGTTTATTTATTTCGAGCTACATGTATTTTTATCTCATTAATTTGAGTGACTTTAAAAACTGACTTTATTTTATTCTCAAGCCCTCATTCAGTTTATCGAGAATTATTCATAATTTATAAGTTGCCGAAAAAATTTGTAGATATGAAAAAAACACACATGGATGCATAATCCTTTGATTCGTGTTAGAAAACCGAAAATAATAAATATATAATAAATAAATACAATAAATCAGTAAATAAGTAATCAGACCTATTCGTTTGACTCTAAAGAATATTAAGATATCGTTTAGGAAGTATTTCATTTTCGTAAAAGTGGAAAAGCATGTGCTAAATTAGAGATACATTTTAGAACTCTTAATTATAATACTGTTATTTACTCATTCTACTCATACAATATTATGACACGGTCTGAATAATAATGACCCAGACCATTCGTTTTTGTTTAAATAGAATAGTATCTACCTCTCTCTCGTCAACCCATTATTGTTCCACTGTTGGGCACGGGTCTTCTCTCAGGATGAGAGAGTACGTATTAGGCCATAGGCCACCAAGCTGGCCAAGTGCGAATTGGTGGACTTCACACACCTTCGAGATTTTTTTTTAAAGATCTCTCGGGTATGTAGGTTTCCTCACAATGTTTTCGTTCACCGAAAAGTATTGATAAATAAATTCCAATACCACATGATGATTCATTTAAATATTAGTTACCAACTAAGCTTGAGCAAAAAATCGTCACAAATCTGTTGCCCGCAATAATAAAATTGCACAAACACTTATCTACAGAACAATGAACTGTAATTGTAAGTAAAATAAAATTAAGCACATTCATTACACAAACAGAGCCAGTTAAGACAAAGAACTACTGCATTGCCCACCCGAATTAGCAATACAATCTGTGAACATCGGCCATACTACAGTTGGGGCGATAAGACCTAAAATGGCGTGCACGAAGTCCCTTAAACGGCATAATCGGTACATCAGCTGTTTCGCCGACAGCGCAAGCGAAAAGTAGGTCTCGAGGCAGTCCACTGTTTCAATATCTGATTGCTTGCTTACTTTTAATTATTAACCTCGCGATATCTCGTTTGCGATCGCTACACCCACTTCCTTTAGAGTTTCCAAACTGTCTTACACTAATATTGGTTCTCCCGAACTTGTAACACTAGTACATACAACTTCGAGGATAATAGAGCGCACGAGGATGTAGGAGTATGTTTAGCAACCACGTACCGATAGTTAAATAGGTCAGAGCGAATCAAAATATAATATGAATAGGTATTCAGAATATGGGGATTTACTCGTACTGTAGTAATTTATGAAGAGGAAAATATTTTTTCTACATGTATACATAAAATACTGCTGTACATAGACTCAATTCATATGATTTCTAATCGGTTCGACTTTTTGCAGACTATTGTTTTCACATTATGTCTTTGTTTTATAATATTTCTCATAGAAATAAAAAATCTAAGATTAGTATATAATATATTTTTTACATTATTAATTAAAATAATTAAAATGTACATATTTTATCCAATGACTACTTTAAGAACATCTTCAAGTAAATCCATTAAAAAACACGTTTGTCAAAATTACATACATAGTTACTTTTTTGTTTTTTTGAATAACAAAATTAAAAATACAAAAAAAAAACAGAACCAATTTACGCCGTAACTGGTGAAATCTGTAGGTACTATGTAAAAAATGTTAAGCGCCAACTTCAAATCTATATACTAACTCAGCTATATTTTGCTTTTGGTAATTAATCTTATAAAAATAAAAGAAAAGGCATTAATTCAAAACATTTTCAATCACCTATCCATATGGGAGTTTTTTGGTATGTCCTCTTTGGCACCCTCAAAAGTGACCCAAAAAAACGTTTTTGTTAACACCGCTCGACCTAATTTGTAACTAAATGGGTTATTTTTTACTGGGAACAGAGGGTACTGGAATTCAAAATACAAATTTAAATACTTTGAAGAATCTAATGTTTCCGTTACCCAACGGTTAGATGTAGGTACCTGCTTCGTAAATATTAAAATTTAAATGCATTTCAAATTAATAAATATCACAACAAGTTTTAAAGGTTTTTACATCCTTTTTTATAATTAAACCTAACGCTAAGGCAGCCGAGCTACCTGATGGAAAGTAGTCACCGTCGCCTATGGACATTCGTAACACCAGAGGAGTCGCCAATGCTTCGCCGGCTGTGAAGGAGAGCTCTTTTAGCACCTATCTTGAAGAACCCCATGTCATAGCGCTCCGGGAATGTCATTCGCTAAAAGTTATTGAATATAGGTAGATACTTTGCATTTAAGTCTACTCTAATATTGTGTACTTAATTTAAAACTATAATCATATTTGAAAGGCGAAATGGATTTTAGTGAAAGACCAATAAAATATTAATTCAGACCAAATTAGTTTTATTTTTGTTTATTTTTTTTTTAAGATTTTTCCAGCGCACAGAAAACACACGTTTTTTTTTAATATTGATTTTTCTCTTTTTATACCTACAAGCTAACTTTTTAAAATTTATGAGATGCGAATTTTCATATTTATTTTATGTATCACTGACTTTGCCGGAAGAACTGCGTACGACTTCTCCTTGGCCTATGGGCTCTCCCAGGTCGTGCCCGGTTTTACCAGGGTACCTGATGTTGAGACCCATACTGCTTCTTTGCTGGATCTTCTGCTGACTTCCCACCCTGAGGATTACCAAGTAAGGGTCGGAGCTCCCCTTGGATCGTCTGACCATTGTTTGGTACGCTCCACTGTGCCCTTGTCGCAACCCGTGGGGACACGTCCGCCCGGGAGGCGACAAGTTTGGCACTACAAGTCAGCAGATTGGGACGGATTCCGGGAATTCCTGGCTTCGTACCCATGGAGGCAGCTTTGCTTCGTCTCGGGTGACCCTAGCACGTGTGCTGAATCTGTCACTGACGTGATACGGCAGGGTATGGAATGTTTCATTCCAAACTCTGTCGTGTCCGTCGGCGGCCGGAGTCAGCCCTGGTTTGATGCATCTTGCGCTGGGGCGAGAAGCCTTAAGCAGGATGCCTATCAAGCCTGGGCATCTGCGCACGCGTGCAAGGATCCGAAGCACCCCGAACTTCGAACCGCGCTCAATGCTGCCTCTCGTTCAGCAAAGAAGTATATGGCCAAGGCGAAGTGTAGGCACATCGGCAGAGTTGGCGAGCGACTACTAGGTTACCCCTCCGGGAGTCGAGCCTTCTGGTCGCTGGCCAAAGCTGTCGAGGGTAATTTCTGTCGCTCCTCACTACCACCCCTGCGGAAACCAGACGATTCTCTGGCCCATACGGCAAAAGGGAAAGCCGACCTTCTTGGTACCCTTTTTGCCTCAAACTCGACTCTTGAGATCGGGGGTCCACACCGCCTACCATCCCGCGGTGTGAGAGCTCCATGCCTAATATACAGTTTACACAAAAGGCTGTAAGGCGTGCTCTATTGTCCCTCGATGTCAAAAAGTCGAGCGGGCCAGATGAAATCCCCGCATTGGTGTTAAGGACGTGCGCTCCCGAGCTGACTCCCATCTTAACGCGCCTATTCTCGCTTTCCTACGCGGCGGGAGAAGTACCGTCTTCGTGGAAGGTAGCCCTCGTTCACCCGATCCCAAAAAAGGGTGATCGCAGCGACCCGGCCAACTACAGGCCTATCGCAATAACCTCCCTGCTCTCAAAGGTAATGGAACGAGTTGTTAACTCACAGTTGCTCAAGTACCTCGAAGAGCACCAGCTGATCAGCGATCACCAATATGGTTTTCGCCAGGGCCGGTCAGCTGGTGATCTTCTGGTGTACCTTACTCACCGATGGGCACAAGCCATTGAGAGCAATGGAGAGGCGTTGGCTGTAAGCCTTGATATTGCGAAGGCCTTTGACCGGGTTTGGCATAGGGCCTTTCTCGCGAAACTTCCATCATACGGTCTTCCCGAGAGGCTGTGTAATTGGATTACCAGTTTCTTGTCTGAGCGGCAAATCAAGGTCGTGGTTGATGGTTGCTGCTCGGACACGAAGTCCATCAATGCTGGTGTCCCTCAAGGGTCTGTTATTTCCCCCACGCTGTTCATTCTGCATATCAATGATATGTTGCAACAAATCGGTAGCATGCATTGCTATGCAGATGACAGCACAGGGGACGCTTTGTACACAGGCCGTGCACAAAAGGGACCTCTCTCACTGTTAAAAAAAGCGTGGGGATCCTGGGCGTTGACATCTCGTGTGATGTGCAGTTTCGGAGTCATTTGGAAGGCAAAGCCAAGTTGGCATCCAATAAGTTGGGCGTTCTGAACAGGGCCAAGCGGTACTTCACTGCGGGGCATCTCCTCCTGCTTTATAAAGCACAAGTGAGACCCCACATGGAGTACTGCTCGCATCTCTGGGCAGGGGCGCCCCAATACCAACTTAACCCATTTGACTCCGTCCAGAAACGCGCGATCCGAATCGTCAACGACCCACGGATCACCGAACGGTTAGAACCCTTGAGTCTACGGAGGGACATAGGCTCCCTCTGCGTGTTCTACCGGCTTTATAATGGTGAGCGCTCCGAGGAACTTTTTGACCTGGTGCCTACGTCACCTTTCCTCCACCGCACCACTCGCCGAAGGATGAGGTTCCATCCGCATCAACTGGACCCGTGGCGGTCCTCCACGGTTCGGTTTGCACGCTCGTTTCTGCCACGGACGTGCAAGATGTGGAACGAGCTTCCTTCTGAGGTATTCCCGGGGCGTTATGACATGGGGCTCTTCAAAAAAGGTGCGAAAAGAGCTCTCTTTCAAAGCCGGCGATGCATTGGCGACTGGTGTTGCAAGTGTCCATAGGCGACGGTGACTACTTTCCATCAGGTAGCCCGTCTGCCTTATCGTTAGGTTTACGTATAAAAAAAAAATGTATAAATTATGTCCTAGATAAATTATTATAGGTAATGAAATAGTAAACGAACATGCAGACTACGCGATGTTTCCCATGGACATCAGTAATCATCACCGGATAGGATTAATATGTTATCTGAGGTTTGCATTGGTACCCCTAAAACTAAGTTATAATGAATTCGATAAGCGTCTCCCATACCACACCCTTCAGACGAAAAGACAACAGCGCGTACTAACGCACACATGCTTTCTACACCCATAGCCCCACACTAGGCTTTTCTCCTGTGTCGTGGGTACCATGAACACATACAAGACGAATACACCAACACCCTGACCCAGGACATGAATCTAAACTCATCATTCAGACCTGTCTGGCCGGGAATCGAACCCGAACCAATTGCGCGTCAGACCGGTATGGTAACCGCTGCGCCACGCGCGTCATCATTATTGGTCAAAAACATTAAGACAGTATATTTTACATAATATCCATTAGGTAGTATGTGTTTATGATGGTAAGGAATAACAGTGGCTAAAGTAATTTACCAAACCTTTTTTGTTAAGACTCAGTGAATCACTTTATAAATTACCTTGCTCTGTGTATTAGAACCACATGCATGCATGCAGAAATTAATTCTGTATCATGCTCAAACGAGTAATGATATGCAGCGCGGGGGCATTACAAATGGACAACATTAATAAAATGCCTACAAACAGAAAATCTTATATACAGCCGCCATTATGAAGAGTTTGCGAATTATGAAGCAGACATGCAATTGGGTAAAATGCGTGTAAATTAATTTTAAATATTTTACAAATAACATGAGATAGACCCAATGATACACCCAATGATCGCTACTTTTAATAATACCTAAAGTTGGTAAATAAGAGCCACGGTACACGTAAAGAGCATAAGTCCGTCCCCAAATGGATATCTTAGTTCATAATTATTGTACCTGGTTCCAACGATAACATGACTTAGGTGTAGGCAATTGATTGAGCAGTGATAGCCTAATGGTTGAAACTTGCTCTCTCAATCGGGAGGTCTGAGGTTCAAAACCAGGCGTGCACCACTGGTTTATGTGTAAAAAAATATCACTGCTTTTCAGTGAAGCAAGACATCGTGAGAAAATCTACACACCCGAGAGTTCTTTAAAAAAGTTATCGGAGGTGTGAAGTCCAGCAATTCGCACTTAGCCAGCGCGGTGGACTATGACCTAAAAGTCTCTCATTCTGAGAGACGACAATAATGGGTTGTATCCAATTGATTGAGCAATTACTTTACACAATTTTTCATACTAAAACATGAATTCACTGTTTTAAAGCCTATCTACTCCTCTTTTTAGTGCTAACCTTGAGACCTATCTAACTTCACTTTAAGGCAGGATGGTAGCAAATTAGGAAAAAATCTAGTCTTCACTGCCTACCAAGATCTAACAGTTCAGTTCAACTAAGTTCAGTGAAGTTTTAAAAACATTTCAAACTAAACTACATATTTGCAACAATGCTGTCATTTTACCATCTTTTTATACGTCTTCTTTATTATTTCAGCAATAATAATAAGATTTAATTCACCAGAAAAACGCATTGAAGTTAGCAAGAACAAAAATTCTCAGTAGACGAAACCATTAAAACCGGGCAATTTACATTTTCTAGGCAGACGTATTCTTTTTCCACAGTACACACAGGAAGATAGTGGTTCAAATTTACATAAATAACTTGCTATCTTTGTATTATTTCTAAAACGGAATAATGTTTGTATTTCTTTACTGGCTCGGACGTAGAGTTCCTATATGAGTCATAGATGCGTTACTTTATTTATTTTTTTGTTCTGAAAGGGGGAAACCTTCAAAAAGGTACCCGACACCGTGGAAGCGACGCAGGGTTATGAAGGATGCGTTACTACCCTTAAAGACAAGATTGGACCAATTTGTAAAGTATCTCTCATTCCATACCTTTCAATTTAGGATACAGGAGTTTTAATTGAAATGCCTGTAGTAATTTTATTTTTAATTGAATGTATGTTTGACGGTAGGTAGTCCCTGCCGCCATTTAAATTCTCTAGGCATCTCAATATCAACCCATCTGTGATTAACTTCAAATAGAACCTACATAGCCTTACATATAAGTCCCGGCAACCATACCGCTCTACCAAAACATAAGAACTGCTTCGTGCTAGAAAAAGATGAGGCACTGGTAGCTCACCGGTAAAACGATACTCATTATATTACCTTGCTTATAACATTATATAACTCAGCAGCGCCTAAAACTATCTTTATAACACTTGAAGAAGAACATATATCAATTAATACCACGTCCTTTATATCTTTGAACCCGTTTTTCGTTAAAAATTTTCCAAATTTTACACATTTGTATGACTTTGAACTACCACAATTATAATATTTACTGTGTCCGTTCTCGGAGCCACACAAACGTTATCGCGGTCGCATCGTACGGAGATTAAGGCTGTGGCGGGAGGCGAATGCATCGTCATGCCTCCGTTTATAAGGTCCAAGACATAAGCGTTGTGCTGCTAGGAATTTTGATGCGTTTTTATTCATGCGTGTACGTTGTAAGCCGTGAAACATTTACTATATTATTTATTCGCTGATTGAAACTAAATTTCGCTTATCATATTTGTTTAAAGAAATACAGGTTTAAATAATTCATTTATTCAATGTATCATTTCATAATTTTAGGCTAAAATACCATAATATTATTGTCTGATTTACACGTGACGTTATCGCTTTAAACAATTTAAATTTATACAATTTTATCACAACTAATTTGAGATAACAATATGAGCTTGTACTCGAATTTAATGTGTTAATATAATTATGTTACGTATGATAATTTATTTGTTCCTATAATTTTTATATATTTTTCAAGTTTGTATTATGTATTGTTTTTATTGAATGGTACATTTATTGAACGATACATTTTGTTTAATTAGCTTTAAAATAGATATATTATTGATTCAAGTCAAAAATAGTGGACATTATTAAGCAACACAATAATTTAAAGTCCAAATAGTTACTTAATGAACGAGTTTAAAATAGGTAAAACCGTAATTAGCGAGTTTTTAACTTGGGCCGTATTTATAAGACGCTCTAAGCCTCAGGGAATGGACAAAATAAAAATGAGCAGTCTCCTTGTTGGCTTATCGAAATAGATTACTTTTTTCGAAATCTTCAAGGGGCGACTTCGGGGTATTTATTTTTTCTAACTTGAACTCGTGGTCGAATAATTCTTTTTTTAGTTTCAGCAATTTCCTGCTTAAGGAAAACTCGGGAAAGTAGATCGGTGGCAGGTTCCCTTTACAATCCAAACAGAACGCTTACGTGACATTTTTGTAGTGCAACAAATTATTTTGCTCCCTTTTTGCTCTTTTTTCTTGTTTAAGCACGTAGAACCTCGCGTGTGGGCGCTTTTCGAGTTCCACTAATATACCGTATGAGTAGAAACTGTTTGTTCTCTGAAAAACTATACAAATGCTTGGCTTTTGCAAATGTTTCGCTAATCCTATTTTAAAGCGCGCGTACACAAAGGAATTAAAATCATAATTTAAAGCGGTTTATTATAAAGTGTATGTAATTAAATCTAGGCACGCTTTGCACCATTTTATTTAATTTAGACATTAGCAAATAAGAATTTTAAGTGTTTGTGTAACATGTGTACCAAAATGTGTAGTAAATTTTGAAATTCATTTATAATGTGATTGACCTTACTGCCCGTAACATACTATATGATAAAGTAAATACACAATTAAATTGATGAAAATGAACGTTGTATAATTCATACGGTTATCATTTTACTTATTTGCATATAGTAAGTGACAAGTGATAAACTAGTATAACTGGGATAAGACTTCGTTACAAACGTAACTCTTCTATGAAAAAAATAATAATAATCTTAATAGTACGCTTTGTTAATATTCTAGTAGCTATTCCATCGAGTGACTGGCGTATATCTTTAGGTACACTAGACTAAATATATCAGTGGATTGTGATACTAGACGGTACCAGCAGTGGTAACCTAATGGTTGACAATTGGCCTAGGATTCCATTCCCGAGGTTCAAACCCTGGCACCCACCACACATTTTTCTAAAATAATGTGCGTATAAGAAATCCATCATGCCCTACGGTGAAAGAAGCATCGTGAGGATGTCTCAACATCTAACAGATCTTTAAAAAACCTCAGTGGAGTGTGATATCTATCAATTTACACTTGGCGAGCGGTAGACTATAGCCTAAAATTTAATACTGAGAGAAGACACGTGCCCAGTAATGGGTCAATAATGGAATTACTAGAACAACGATGATTACACTAAAAAGTACTAATAAATTTAGCAGGCACTGAAATGATTCAATGAAGACTATCCCTAATTAATATTATAAATGCGAATATAAGTGTGTTGTATATAATAAGTTACGCTTTCACTACAAAACTACAGTAGAATACTTTATCATGAAACTTTGTACATTACATTTTGTACATATTAGTAGTATTAGAAAACAGGCTATCCTTTAATAAAATAAAATATGAAAACATTTTTTTTTTGGCATACATGTCTGATAAAAATTGATAAACTAGGCTTGAACACGAGCGAAGCTGCAGGTAAAAGCTGGTACTCTATAAAAAGTGTATCTTTTAAAGACTAGAACTAATCTCACCATACCATCTACATTCAAATCTTACCCTAAAAATGTCGCCGTCACCTACCGCATTGTGACTACAATCTGAAGTATCAACTCAAGGGGTTATTTCTCAGGAGTGCATCATGCACTTCATGAGCCCTTAGGCATGAAGTCTAAGGTTCAAATTGCTACGACCGTGTCGAGAGTACTACACAGTATGTTTGGGTGGTCACTGTTTTCTTTGGACCTTGTTATTAGTAGCTTATTTTATTTTAGCGCCATTGTTTTAAAAGTAAACCCATTGTTGCGGTTGAGTCTTTAGTAAATATGTATATACTTTGTAGATGTTTAACGGAGACTTTTAAAGTCATATACCTCACAATATAAGTCGTATGATAGATATTAAAGAAACTGAAAGAAATTAAAACTTAAAATCAAACTGTAGTACCTACTTATTAGAATAAATGGATCGAGATGAATCTAATAAGCTTAAACACAATGAGAGTGTTGAGTGAAGTCCAGTCAGATCTAACCATAACATCAGCTTAATAATATTATTTCTAGTTGGAGAATAGATATAGTTCAACGAGGGTTTGTATTGTATATTCACAGCCATTTCTAAAGCCGCCTTCACATTTGACATCTTATTTTCGTCGTATCTAAGTTTCGTAATTGTTGTAACATTTGGATTTAATATCTTAAATTATATTATAAGTATTAGTTTATATGTGTAATATTTGATGTTAACTGTAAAACAATTGATATTAAGCATTTTTATACAAAAAAAAACATGCGTGCGTACAAAGTACACATGTCAGAAGTGAAACTTCTTTGGCGAACTAATTTATATATCTTGTTTATATTTATACAAATCTAAAACTTTAAATTTCCAAGATTAAGAGGAAGGGAAAAAGGCGTGATACGACGTTTGCTCTGTCTCACTTTTTCTCTCAATCTTTCTCACTCGCTTGCTCCCTACTCTCACTCCACGGCTAGTTGCTCATGCTACGTTCGCCCTGTCTTACTCTCTCTCAATCGGTCTCGATCACTCTCTCTCTCTTTTTTCCGACACTTCAGTTACATACCGGCGTGACGTTTCATCTGTAAAAATTTTACCCTCATGCGCCTAAAGAAGTTTCACTTCAAAAATATTATTATCATTATCATTATCATTAGGTCGTAAGTCGGGCGGCTGACGCGCTTCTTCATCATCTTTGAAAAAATGATGATCTTTATAGCTTAGCTTAGTTTTTCTCGGTTGTAATTACCCATTTCTGTACCCAGTTGAACTCTTGCCACTTCTATTATCTGCTTGAATGATCATTAACTTTATGAATCAATCCAGCCAGGTCTATAGCAATCAAGCTACATTTTTTGATATTAATGAATCTCTATTTTATTTTAGGTTAGTTCTTTTTTTATCTGACTGAAGTAGCAAACGAGCATGCTGTCTACTTGATAGTAAGTGGTCACTTCCGCCCATGGATATCTTTAATCAACTACAAACAGAACATGGGTATCATCTGTTGTTAATCACAGATGCGTTTGAAGGTAATCACAGCGTTGCTACTCCCGAGGACTATGATGGTCGCCTCATGTGAAGAAAGTTTGCCGGCAACCAGACCCCACACCCTTCTATCGAAACGCAAGAAATGTTTCACGCTAGAAATAGGTGTGGCGGTGGTACTTCCCCGGTCGAACTACACTGGTTCTACCACCTTGAAGATTCTATGTGAATTGCTTCTACATTTAGTGTCTTACTTCACTGTCGTAGTTTAACTATGGAGACTACTACCATTTCTTCATATAAATTTCGATTCCAAAACTCTACATTTTCCTCTTAAACATATCCAAGTCCCAAAGCCACTTTCACAGCTTATATAGAATATGTACAACTTTTTTCACTAAACCACACTCAACCCGTCTCTACATCGCATTTGAAACTAAGTGTAAGCAAGTTAGTTCCCGGCTTGGGCAAAGTGCTTCGATTTCAAACATTGGAAAAACTACTCAGCGCTGTGCAAGGAAACTGCAAAGCGTTGAGTGAAACGGAAGTTTTGAAACCGATATTACTTTAATTTATCGAACTGTATTTGAAAAGTTTTTACTGCTTTTATCAATGAGTATCATGACATTGTTTTAAGAAACTATGAAACATAGAAACGGTTTGACGACCCAGCATTGCCACACCGGTCTGACGCACAATAATAATAATAGTTATTATTATATTAATACGTGAAGCAAAAATTTGTGACGGATTTTTAAGTAATATGCCGCGGACGGATTAGTATGAAATTTTGCACGGTTATAGTGGACGTAGAGAAGGAGTGCAGAATGTTAATATTTTTTTCAAATAATGCATTTTTCATACATAAAATCAACTAAAAACACATTACACACACTGCCTTGCATTTGTCACAAACACATACAGTGGGTCAAAAAACTATTTGTACACCTCGTTTTTTACCCCTAACTTTAATCAAACGAACGTTACATGAACGAAATTTGGGTGGTAAGTACTTTACAAAATATAAAAACATTGTGTATGTTTATTTATTATTAATAAAGAGTTATAAAAAAGTTACACGGAAAAAACAAGAATTGAGTGGTCAAAAAAGTATTTGTACACATACGAAAACCTTGTAAAACATGAAAATTTAAAACCCGACATTTTTAATTGAAATGAAATGTGCATGTCTCTAGCATCAATAATAGCTTGAATCTTTTTGGCATGGATTCATCCAATTTTAAAGATGGGTGTTTAGGTATTATTCTTATATTCTATGATTATTCGTTGATTATGATTATTTGAGATTTTTCTGTTGTGCACTTTTATATCTAAATTATGCCCAAGATTTTCAATGGGATTAATATCTGGAGACTGGTGGTGTGTGGTGTCAACCAACTATCCAGAGTGTGTTGGAATACCTAACTGATAGGTAATTTTATAGAGTAACTATTCTCTTGTTATTCGTGCAGTGTGCTTAGGGTCATTGTTATGCTAATAGTGATATTGACCACGATGGCATAATTTGACTGCACTTTAATTAAAATTATCGCGCTACACTTCGATATATTTACGTGCATTTATATTCCCTTTGAAAAAAGCGAGCATTTCAATGCCATCGTATGCCATACAGGCCCAAAAACGTAACGTTCCGTCCACCATGATTAACCGTTATTTTGCGGTTGCAACTCAGCAATCGGTTTTCACCAAACGTTTTTTTTTTTTTATATTTTGGTTTAGTGCAGAACATTATGCACAGTTTGTGAACATATGGACTTGCTAGATGTTGATGCGATGTGATTGACCAGCGTTTGAACACTGGAAAACGGTTTTTCTGAAGCTTCTCTAATGATAGTACGGCACTCTCTCGTCTTAAGTATCTTTGTTTGACCTGATCGGGTTTCGTTTTACATTTGTATGAGCCATTCTTTCGATTTTATTTACAATTTACTGCATTGTCATGACGTTTAACTTCAGCTCTTGACCATTTTTGATATTTTTTCCTTATTTCCGAAAAATAATAACGCAATCTCGTCGACTTAGCTACATATTTTACTTTTTTTATTTTCTTTGATTGTTATGTTCATTCTCAACTGAATTGGTAATTAAATAATCGAAGAACAGTCTAAAAAAGGTTTATGAAACATTTAAGGACGCTTAGTCTTCACTAAATACTTTTTTCGATAGTTTAAGGATATACACGTAAGTGTACAAATACTTTTTTGACCGCTCAATTCTTGTTTTTTGTTAATAACTTTTTCTTTACTCTTTATTAAAATTAAATATACATAAACAACATTTTTACGCTTCGTTAAGTACTTACCACCCAAATTTTGTTCACCTAACATTCGTCAAATTGAAGTTATGGGTAAAAAACGAGGTGTACAAATACTTTTTTGAGTCACGGTATGTACTTAGTAAATGAAATAGAACATTCAATGTCTTACTATGAAAAGACACAACGTCAAGAATGTCAGATGACATTTGATTTGAATTAGAGAAATATTCGTACTAATTTGGACAATATGAAGTTTAGTTTTTTAATTTAAATTACGGTCGAATTTCGGCCGATGCTACGGGTGACTAGTTATTATTAATTCTCAAAGATATTGTACATTTGATACTTAAACTAATAAACACAGTTATATGAAACTTACATAATGATTTTTGATTCCTAGTATCCATTTTAAGATTAAACTTGTGTTACGGATACCAGTTTTCGACAAATACATTTGAACGGTTGCTCTGTGTTAAAACAGTTAAAACAATTGTTCTGAGCGTTTTAAATGCAATATTCAGTGTATCATGCACCTTAAAAAAATATATTAATGTTTATTAAAAACAAGTAATTTTACAGCTATGTGTGTCCAATGGGTCCCGGGTTGGATTCCCGACAGGTATCTGAATGATGAGCTTACATTCATGTTCTGGGTCTGGGTGTTTGTGTATTCGTCTTGTGTGTATCCGTGGTACCCACGACACAGGAGAAAATCCTAGTGTGTAGCTATGAGTGTAGACAGCGTGATTAATATCACCGGGTTACTTGATTTTTTGTTGACCGGGTTGTTGGAAATATGTATAGAAACGGGGGTAGAACCCGCAATGATGAAACTAGAACCCATTGCGTGTCAATTTTACTTATTCTCCTGTAATCTAAGTAATATAAGAAACGTGTGCAGTAAATTTCTTAATAGTATGAGTGATCTTGAATAAGATAATCAATAGTTGTGTTTATGTCTCTCGAGTAATTGTTAAGAACAATTGGACTCAGCCTTTCCGTTCAATTTTATTCTTTCTGACATAAACCTTTAGAATCATTTTACTGTCCAAGCGTCTCAGAATATTTATGAAATAGTTGCTGTTTTACTAGGACCCAGATAAGTTTATACAGCAATGGATGCAAACGCGCCATAACTTAACAACATGTGGCTGCTAGACCCTTAGCCGACTGGACTGCATCCTTTACGTATAGCCTATAACTTCTACAAATAACACCTATTCCAGAAGCTACAAAAGCCAATACAATTGTAATGAAGTAAATACTACATATGAAATGTATATACCAATAAATATGTGTAATCATTAGGATATATGTATTATCACTGGTTGTCTGGAAGAGATGGCTATTTTAGTCATAAGACCTCCTGTTGTACCCTACATTTTATGTTTTTCATTTTTGCTTGTTATATTTTTCTGTTTGGTGTACACTAAAGCTGTTTTGTATTGTATGTTTATCTAAGAAGTGTAAATATGCGAGCCTCTAATAAATAAAATCTTTATATCATATAGGAACGTCTGGGTTTATATTTTAGTAATCTCAAGAAGTACACTCAATTATAGATTCGATTACTTTGGTAAAATAAAAATTAATGCACTTGTTTCCAAAAATACTTCTATCCAAATTGTATCAAGCAGATCAAGAAAGTAAATAACTTAATTTCTGCTGGCGAGCGCCAGAGCAATAGAGTATATTGCTTATATCTATAATCAATACAAAATGTAATTTAAAAATATTTCACTTAATACAGCTCAGGAATTATAATAACGTCAAACCAGCTGCCGCTAAAACCGAACGCTTGCAAAACTAGTCATTTCACAAAACGACTAACTTCACAAACACGCTGCAATATTTATACAACAATCGATAAAATCTTTTGATTGAATCTGCGGTAACAATGTTGATTACACAGATGCTATTCCCGGTGTATCCTGTATCTGTTTTTATCGATCTCCCAAAAAAGCGATCAGTACAAAACAGTTTTTGCCCGACACATGTTTTGTAACGTGATAGCTTCATTTGTTATAGCACTCTTTCATACATTTTATCTCATTATGATTCGCCACGGGATGCCATAGCGGGGTTTGTCTATAGATCTGAACAAAGATGGCTACTAAATTGTTTTAATAGAGGCAGAATTGGAAAGTCATTGTGCTTTGTTGTCGGATATCATCCCTCCGACACCTGGGCGATGTTATCTCGACTGTTGTAATTAAAACTACTTACTCCATGTTGATTGGGAGGGCAAGAGGACCAACTGAAGAGCTTGATTAAAGTCATCAAAATAATACTGTAAAATAGCCAAGTACATACAAATGTTACGGCCATAGTTTGATTTCCGACAGATTAGTTTTGTCCTATTTTGATTTTCTAACTAAAGTTAAAACCAATAATTTTGATATTATGTTACATAAGTTTTTGAAGTCTTTACAGTTATAACAGTTTCCTTGTCGAAACATTTAAAAATTAAGTAAATCATAGAACTTTATAATTTTCCGTATTTAACAATAATATGCTGGTGCCAGCACCAGACATTTAGATGAAGTTGGAAATAATTTTCCGTCAGACTTTAGGATCTATTTATTATGAGGACCACAAAATATTAACGTTAAGGGTTTTTTATTTAACAGTACTTTATGCTGCAGATTGCTAGAAAATATTATCGCCTCTTAAATTTATCATATACTTCTGTTTTTAACTGTCAAATTCTTTAATATTAAATTTAAAAAAACTCCTTAAGATCTGTAGAGCCTAATTTAATTTACACATACAAACATACGACAAAAAATGCAAAAAAATATAAAATTAGTTAATTTTATAATACTTAAATCCGTGATTAATAGACAAGAAGACAATACAAAAAATTACCCGACGCCACTCAACGGCCAGACGGACGGAAATTACTTTATGAGATAGATTTTAGATAGATGACTGGCGAATTTTTGTACGACAAAATGTTAATATTTAGTTCAAACTACTTTATGCTTTTAGCTAAAAATGTCCATAAAAAGTGCCATTTGCTTGTTTAACAAATGGGACTCAAAATTACGATTTTGAAATAAAATGGTAAACTGAAACAATTTTGTAAGTCCAAGATTTATTTAAAATATTTTTAAGTCAGTCCTTTATAATTTCTGTACGTAAATTATGTTCTAACTTTTATATGTAATAATTATGTGGAACATCATTCGATATAATTATATCCTATTTAAAAGCAGATGAAAGAGATTAAATGTTTGTTTCGTTATCAATGCTATATGATTTTATTCCTCTCGCCATAAATTAACAAGATAGAATCCAAATATCTATATTAAATATTGTGGTTGCCGGCACACTTTCACGTGAGGCGACTATCATAGTCCTCGAGAGTAGCAACGCATCTATGATTGACTTCAGATGGAACCCATGTTCTGTATGTAGTTGATTACAAATGTCCATGGGTGGCAGTGACCACTTACCATCAGGTGGACTGCATGCTCGTTTGCTACTTCAGTCAGATAAAAAAGTAAGTAAGATATATTAGAGTAAGAACTCTACAACATAATTTAAAATAATTGTGTTTCAGTGACTGAAAATAGAAGTCCTATGTAAATTTGCTTGCAGATGTCCATAAGGGGCAGTGACCACCTAACATTAGAGGCAAAACAGCATGCACCTTTTGACACTTCAATCTTATTAAAAATATGTACTTTCAACTAGTACATTCAATTCTAGAACACTAATAAGTCTATATTGTACCAAATATTCCATCAATTTGAAGGTAGTAGAATCAGTGTTGTTGAACCACACGTATTTCCAGCGTAAAACAGTTCTTGCGTTTCGTTGGAACGGTGTGGATGCCGATACACTTTTATATGAGGAGACCATCTTAGTCATCTTCGTTCTTAACTACATGCTCGTTTGGTACTTCAATTTGACAAAAAAAAATTAAAAGGGAGCAACGATAAGCACGGAATGAAAGAAAAATCTAAGGATTTAGAAATAAAACTTACATTTGTGTCCAATCTCGTATATGTGTCGGGAGCGGATTACCTGACTTGGTACAATTTCGCTGTCCGCTGGCTCCGTGCAAAGGGAACGTAAGCTTTGAAAGACTTTGTACCTCTTCCTCATAGAGATAATACAATTTTTGATATATAAACATTTTTATATTATAAATCTTTTTAATATTAAAAATGGCAAAGTTTGTGAGGGTGTGTGTTTGTTACTCATTCACACAATAACTACTTTTCGAATTCGATGAAATTTAGTTCACATATAGTTTAAATCATTACTCATTTCATAGGATACTCATTATAGGAACATGATCAACCCATTATTGTCCCACTGCTGGGCACGGGTCTACTCTCGGAATGAGAGAGTTTTAGGCCATAGTCCACCGCGTCGGCCAATTGCGAATTGGTGGACTTCACACACCTCCGAGAACTTTTGTTTCAACGAAGTCTCGGGTGTGTAGGTTTCCTCACGATGTTTTCCTTCACCAAAAAGCAGTGATAATTAATTTCTAATACGCACATAAATCAGTGGTGCGTTTGAACCTCGGACCTCCCAATTGAGAACGCAAGTTTCAACCAATAGGCTATCACTGCTCGTCACAGTAACATGGGTAAAGCAAGAAAAGCCCCGGGAATAATCTAGTATGCTATAAAAGATAAATTGTAAAACTTATCAGATATGGACCCATTACAGACAGTCATATTTTCCTGTAATATGTATTATATTTAACTATTGTTACTTTAAAAATGGCATTTTTCTTCGTAGTTCGACTCCGAAAGACTGCCATTACATTTACTCCTGTCCAATAATGACAATATTACACGCTGCTGTATTGTGGTCCGAATGGTGTGGTAAGGGAAACATACATATTGGACGCATTTCATCTTAACCCTCTGAGGTAGCAACGCATGTGTGGCCACGTCTGGTAAGTCCCTGATTTTATCTGGGATTGATTGCAGCTGTCCATAGCAGCAATAGCTACTTACCACCAGGTGCCCTTATTGCTCGTTTGCTACTTCCAAATTGTAAATAAATATTATAACTCAAATACGCCGACACCACAGTACTCGTATAACATGCTTAGTGGCTGTAGATCTTCTATATATTATTACGTGAAGCAAAAACTAGTTAAGCATTTTTAAGTAATATGCCGCGAACGGATTAGTATGGAACTTTGCACGGTTATAGTGGACGTAGAGAAGGAGTGTTCTGCACTCCTTATGTTAATATTTTTTTCAAATAATGCTTAAAACATACATAAAATTAACTAAACCATATTGCACACACTACCGTGCATTTGTTACAAACACATAAATAATAACCGAAGTAGAACATTCAATGTCTTGCTACGAAAACACAACGTCAGAAATGTCAGTGTCTTTGTCAAAATACCCAATATTGCTTTTAAATGCGGTTTAGCTAATTGAACCTATTTCTATATTTAACGGGTGCGTTCAAAATTACTTGAAAATTATTACAATTTTATTTAAATTAACCTCGATTTGGGTAACTTTGAACATTTTTTACAATATTTGTGATATTAAAATCTGTTTTATATTTATTGCACCTTGTTTTTATTAAATGAATAGTGTCCTTTTTAGCTGGTTTATTAATCTAACACAATAAATTTACGGAGAAAACAATTAAACTATCCACAATTACCCCTAAAACTCAAATTCAAAGTTATCCTTAGTTTTGGGTAACTTTGAATATAATTTTTTGAGGATATAAAATCCGTCATTAATCGAATATTTTAAGGTCTGAGTAAAATTAATTAACATATTTTTGTTAATTAAAACCAAATCTATAAAAAATACATTTATTTTGATATATAAATACAATGGTCTTGCCATATGAATCAAGGTCGATCAATTTGGTGGTAAAATAAGATACTAGTTTTTTTTTGATTATTTATTCCATCCATCCATAGGATGGACGGAACATCGGGTACCTTTGGAAGGTTTCCACCTCGAAAACAAAAAAAAAAAGGATGGACGGAACATGGACATAACATAGGCCTCCCCTAAATGGCGCCACTCCAACCGGTCCTGTGTCCTCTGAATCCAACGGTTTCCCGCTGTCTTCTTCAGGTCACCGGTCCATCTGGTAGGGGGGCGACCGGTACTCCTTTTGCCTAAACATGGTCGCCACTCGAGGACCTTTCTTCCCCATCGGTTATCGGTCCTACGAGCAATGTGGCGGCCCATTGCCACTTCAGCCTGCTAATTTTGAGAGCTATGTCGGTAAGCTTCGTTCGTCTACGGATTTCATCGTTGCGAATCATGTCTCGTAGCGAAATTCCGAGCATAACCCTCTCCATAGCACGCTGAGCGACCCTGAGCCTCCGAAAGAAATATTTTTTTATGATACAGGTAACTTTGAACCGTTCAAAGTTACCCATATAACATCCAATTTCGACGTCGTCAAAAGTTTAACAGTTTTACGCAATATTCAACATGGGATACGGATAGTACAGTTTCAAAATAATAATATACAATATACATTTTAAAGATAAACACCAAAACACACCTGTTTACGGTAAGTTTTATATTATAATTGCTATTTCAAAATGAAGCATCAAACACTTGCAACAACTTCACTAACCTCGATTTGGGTAACATTGAACATTTTTTACAATATTTGTGATATTATAATTTGTTTTATATTTATTGCACCTTGTTTTTACTAAATTAATAGTGTCCTTTTTAGCTGGTTTATTAATCTAACACAATAAATTTACGGAGAAAACAATTAAACTATCCACAATTACCCCTAAAACTCAAATTCAAAGTTATCCTTAGTTTTGGGTAACTTTGAATATAATTTTTTGAGGATATAAAATCCGTCATTAATCTAATATTTTAAGGTCTGAGTAAAATTAATTAACATATTTTTGTTAATTAAAACCAAATCTATAAAAAATACATTTATTTTGATATATAAATACAATAGACAACTTGGTCTTGCCATATGAATCAAGGTCGATCAATTTGGTGGTAAAATAAGATACTAGTTTTTTTTTGTTTATTTATTCCATCCATCCATAGGATGGACGGAACATCGGGTACCTTTGGAAGGTTTCCCTCTCGAAAACAAAAAAAAAAAAGGATGGACGGAACATGGACATAACATAGGCCTCCCCTAAATGGCGCCACTCCAACCGGCCCTGTGTCCTCTGAATCCAACGGTTTCCCGCTGTCTTCTTCAGGTCACCGGTCCATCTGGTAGGGGGGCGACCGGTACTCCTTTTGCCTAAACATGGTCGCCACTCGAGGACCTTTCTTCCCCATCGGTTATCGGTCCTACGAGCGATGTGGCAGCCCATTGCCACTTCAGCCTGCTAATTTTGAGAGCTATGTCGGTAAGCTTCGTTCGTCTACGGATTTCATCGTTGCGAATCATATCTCGTAGCGAAATTCCGAGCATAGTCCTCTCCATAGCACGCTGAGCGACCCTGAGCCTCCGAAAAAAATATTTTTTTATGATACAGGTAACTTTGAACCGTTCAAAGTTACCCGTATTACATCCAATTTCGACGTCGTCAAAAGTTTAGCAGTTTTACGCAATATTCAACATGGGATACGGATAGTACAGTTTCAAAATAATAATATACAATATACATTTTAAAGATTAAACATCAAAACATACCTGTTTACGGTAAGTTTTATATTATAATTGCTATTTCAAAACGGAGCATCAAACACTTGCAACAACTTCACTACGGAAAAGGCGGTATTTTTTAAAATTATGACATTAACAGGTACCTTTTTTTTACTTTCATTGCTGTTACAACATTTTGGCAATCCATTTTACGCAGGTACAATATTGAAACAACAAGAAGTTTCCATGTAATAAATTAATATATTTTTTTCACAACTTTGTTCAAAGTTACACCGCTGTTCAATGTTACCCAAATTGATTGTACGGAAAAGGCGGTATTTTTTAAAATTATAACATTGACAGGTACCTTTTTTTGCTTTCATTGCTATTACAACATTTTGGCAAACCATTTTACGCAGGTACGATATTGAAACAACAAGAAGTTTCCATGTAATAAATTAATATATTTTTTTCACAACTTTGTTCAAAGTTACACCGCTGTTCAATGTTACCCAAATTGATTGTAGTGAAATATTCATACTACTTTGGACAATATGAAGTTTAGTTTTTTAATTTATATTACGGTTGAATTTCGACCGATGTGACGGGTGACTAGTATGAATAAATATTTATCCATAAACCCAAGCTCAAATTCGATCATATCAGTTTATAGTAAGTTTGGAACGCGTTTTGGTTTCTAAGGATTTCGAAATGAAACTCACATTTGTGTCCAATCTAGTGTGTATCAGAGTGAGCGGATTACCTGACTTGGGGCAATTTCGCCGTCCGCTGCTTCCGTGCAAAGGGAACGTAAGCTTTGAAACACCCTGCTTTCTCTTAAAGATGGTGCGGAATTTTTAACATGTAAATATTTCAAAGTTACGAAATCTACAGCGAGCAATGGAACGAGCTATGCTTGATGTTTCTGCGGAACAAAATCCGTAATACGGAGATTCGGTAAAGAACCAGGGTAACCTACATAACCGTACGAATTAGCAAGCTGAAGTGGCAGTGGGCTGGCCACATATGCCGCAGAACCGATGGCCGATGGGGCAGACGAGTTTTCGAATGGAGAGCACGATCCGGCAGACGTAGTGTAGGACACCCTCCAGTTCGCTAGACTCGCTAGACTCGCTAGACCACCTTAAGAGGGTTGGCGGCAGTGGTTGGATGAGAGTAGCTGAGGACCGAGCATTGTGGCACAGCTTGGGGGAGGCCTACGTCCAACAGTCGAATGAAAAAGGCTGATGTGATAAATATTCTATATTTGACTTGAAAATAAATGCGAATGAATAAAATTGGAATGGTTATGCTTCAATCTTATCGGCATTAAATCGTACTCGTATATAAAATATTGGATTCATATGTAAATACACATATAAGTATCCGGAAAAGTATCTATTTTATCAACTTACCTAACTAGGAATCAAACATGCAAAAACATTTTTGACCACGCGGCTTTGCGTCTATATAGAAATATCAAAAAAATTATGTTCTTAATTGTAGATATCGATGACTAATTTACGTTTTTGCCAAAATCCATACTAATCTTCCATAGATCTTATATTTTTAAACTCAATTAATATCATTAGCATCTTGCGGTAATAATAACCCAAAGATTATGTCTCTTCACAAGTAGGGAACTTTAGCGGGAAATTTATCAAATTAAGCCTTATTTAGCGGTCGCGCCTCCAACACTAGAAACCGCTGTCCCTAATAGCTTGTGCATGTCGTAAAGTCTATTTAGTAATTGTTTCATATCTTTGTTTGCTGTTTATAAAGTTTATAAACTGTGTTTACAACAGAAACTAGACTTTATTTGTTCATTAATTCCATATAATGTTAGTCCATATAGTAAAGACGATAGACGATATTTGACGACCCGCGTGGCGGTGCATTTACCATATCGGCCTGACGCGCAATGAGTTCCGGGTTCGATTCCCGGCCAGACAGGTATCTGAATGATGAGTTAAGATTTTTGTACTGGGTTTGTGTGTTCGTTTTTGTGTGTATCCATGGTACCCACGACACAGGAAAAAATCCTACTGTGAGGCTATGAGTGTAGAAAGCGTTTTTAAATATAGTAAGAAACTTAAGCACTGGCGTATCCTCAAATAAAATAACAACGCAATCCAATATAATAAATAGTAGCGTGTCGTTCCTTATTGATTTGAAGAATATTCAATCAAACAAGATAACAAAGCATATTGGGAATTCAGTTAGAGCTTCTATTCTACTTGTTATTGTCTATTAGGCTATAGTCCACCGCGCTGGACAAGTGCAATTTTGTGGACATCACACACCTCCGAGAACTTTTTTGTTTTTAAAGAACTCTCAGGTGTGTAGGTTTCTTCGCCGAAAAGCAGTGATAATTAATTTCTAATACGCAAATAATTTTAGAAGAAATCAGTGGTGCGTGCCTAGGCTTGAACTTTGTACCTCCCGGTCGAGAGGGCTATTAACATAATATCACTGCTTTTGCTAAGTTTGTAAAACTATTTTTGTTTATATCTTTGTTGCGTTTCATATTAGTCTACCTAAGGTATAAGTGTTGAGTGTAAATGTAATGGCTAACGTTTCCGCTACATGGCTATTGGACGGTAAAATTACTCCAAGTCGGATAATCCTCTCCTAATACATACCACACTGGGCACTATTATGGGCTTTTACCTAAGCTCCTGAAAACCATTATTACATCCCAAAGCAATTCTTAAGAAACCGTTACGTTTTAACCTCGTGTCTTACAAGTTTTACGTTAGCACTAAAAGTGGTTCAATATTAAAGAAATAATTTCAAAGAATATAAAGCAATGATGAATATTTAATATCTTAGAACTATAGTAAAATCAGCTTTCGTTTATTTGTATTTTATTTCTAGAAGAATACGAAAACTCTGCTTGCACGCTTGTATGTCCTATTATATACAAAATTAGTAAGATATAAAGTATAGGTTAAAAGTACAGTAGAAAAAAAAGTACAATACAAACATAATTTTCATCTTCTTCTTTTTTATATAATGAATGTTTGTCTGTATGTCCTCTATACAATCGTAAACTTTTCATTCAATCATGTGGTGATCTTTAGCAAAGTTGTTATTCATGAGCTCGCAAAGGTTTCTGGTGTATTTTTTTTGTCATGGCGTAGCAACGCGCGCAGGGTAGGTACAACTAGTTTAAACTAAAAATTGTTTATCTTTAACATACTATCACCATCGTAAGCGGTGAAGCAAGTCCTACGTATATGAGCGTAAAGTTGTTTATATTTGCCTATGAAAGTCTTAACGCGACCCCAGATTCTCGGTTCAACATGGACTTTATCAGATTTTCCTAAATCCGCCCTTTGCCCGATCGAATAAGGATCGGTAGCCAATATGCTGAAAATTTTCTCTTTTATCCACATTCTTTGTTGATTTGTAAAAAGGGTAAGAATACAATGGTGATGTAAACATAATGTAAATCAATTCTAAATAAAGGACGAATCATGATTACCATAATCTTCGTTATCTTATTAATATCATAAGTGCATAAGTTTGTGAGAATGTTAGTGTGTTTGTTAGTCTTTGATGCAGAGAATACTTATCAAATGTCGCTGAAATTGAACACACACAAACACAAACAGTATATGACCTAAAGTCACACATAGTAGATTCATTACTAAGAGAGACCTGATGAAGTAAACAAAACCAAGGCAATAATCTAATATTATTATATATATTGATTTATGGCTTATTTTGTTAGTCATTTTTTTAATATATAGTGCTGATATTTTTTTTTCTATTTCAAAGGTCATAGGTTATTAAATTACGGGCTGGGCCTATTACAGACGTACAGGAATGTGTGTAACACTCAGATAGTCAAAATTCCAAACGGGAATCTAGTTCAAAATTTAAATGTGTCTAGTCCGGAATCAAACTTGGACTCTACCAGACGGGGCTCGAAAATCTATACAAAGCTCTTAAAGAAATTTAACAAACGTTATATAAATTATTATATCTTGATTTAAAGGATAAAATACGGGTAATAAAGACATTGAACGCTGATTAACGTCGTTATAAGCTACCGATATTTTTGTGAAGGCCGTAATATAATTTATATCCCTCTCGATGAGAATCAGTGTTTTTCAATATATTGAGTTTTTTTTTCATATATTGTAATCTACTATGCTTTTTTAACAGATTTTTTGATGTTATGTTCAGAGGTGGTAGAACCAGTTCGACCGGGGAAGTACGACCGCCACACCTATTCCTAGCGTGAAGCAGTGCTTGCGTTTTGATGGAACGATGTGGTTGCCGGCACACTTTTATATGAGGCGACCATCTTAGTCCTCGTGAGTAGAAACGCATCTGTGACCGACTTTATATAGAACCCGTATTAGAGTTGCGTATACATGACGGACAGTAGTGACCACTTACCAGTGTAGCAACTCTGTAGCATCACCTGTACTGCAAGCTGAATGAAGGGTGTGCTACTCGGCACACTTTTATATGAGGCGACCATCTCAGTCCTCGGAAGTAGCTGTGATTGACTTCATATAGAACTTATGTTCTACATGAAGTTGCTTACAGATGTCTATGCCGATGGGCGGCAGTGACCACTTACCAGGTGGACTGGATGCTCGTTTGCTACATTAATCATGCTCTTTTGCTACTTCAATCGTATAAAAATCGTATCAAAACTCCTACGAACTACGCCTACGGAATACGTTTGTTCTCAATACCAGTTTATTTTTCTCACGTTACGAGATTTAGCTAACTTCATTTACCTTTTTCGATCATCAGCTTATGCTTAAGCTTTGTATCTGTTTGCAATATCCATTACCGTTTCTCTATATGGTTCAATTATTGTTCAGAGATTTGGGATTTGGCTTTATTAATTCAAGCGATTAACATTATTGGAATTACCGATTAATGATAGTGATAATCGTCTATGATTGTTTTGTTTATTAATTCTGACCGGTGTGTTACGTTTCTAAGATGGAGGAACGAGGATGGTGGGACTGAGGAGATACCAACACCACGTATTTCTAGCGTGAAGTATTTATCGCTTTTCGCTGGAATGATAGAGTTGCCGGCTCACTTTTAATATAAGGTGACTATCTTCGTCCTTAGGAGTACAAGGGTTCTGTCTGAAATCAACGCGTTCTGTGATTGACTTTAGACAGAACCCTTTTTCTATATGAAGTTGGTTAAAGACGTTCATGTGCGGTAAGGAGCACTGAATGCTTGTTTGACAATTTAATTGTATAAAAAATTTCCAGGTTCGATCCTCGCCAAGTGTGTTAAGTCGGCCAACAGTAGGTACTTAGGGGCCATTATAGTATAACCTAAACTATGCATTGTAACAGTTATTTTCTGCCCCCTCTTGGGATGTTTTCAAATGATATTAACATGCATAAAAACTGTTTCTTGTTCCACAAAATTTTTAGTTTAAAAATTTTGAGATATCTAAGAATCCAAGATATAATATTTAAGAAATCCAATATGATTTTAGTTAGGTATCACAAGTATGTCATAGAAAAAGGCTATTAAATCTAAGGATTAAACATAACACTTTTGTAGTGTACCAAGTTATTAACATTCTTTCTTGTTTCAGATCGCACTTAAGACAAAAATAAATATTCTCCATTATACAAGACCATTACCTCAGAAACAATGTCGAAAGAGCCGGTATTGGCTCACTTTATTTCACTTGTCAACAACAAATCTTCCTAGACCCACCCATGTCTACCATGTGTCGAATACTCACATGTTACGCAGTCAAACATACAATTATATTCTTTCGTAGGGTGCAGTCTTTGTCATAAGCGGTAAGCGGAATTGATCAAACTTGTGTTAATATTAATTCTCTAATTTTAGTTATTCTATGTAATGCGTCTTGACTTGTGCAATGCTGGGATATATAAAATTACGGATATTAATAATTTGCAAAGAATGAAATTTAAAAAAAAAATAACGGGTCATCCGACGAGCATCCGATGAGCACATTTGCCTTAAGACAACAAATATATCAAGATTTATAATATTGATATATATTACGGTATTAGTCAACAAAATCAATAGGGAAGACAGGTTATATGAAGATTTTACGACGTCTAGTCGGGTTCATTCAAATTTTAGGTTAAAAGTTTCGAAACTAATGAATTCTCATGTGTAACAAATTAAAGTCTTATGCTATTTGAAAAATATAATATATTTTGTTTAGATGAATTGCCGCATCACCTGCAGGGATATTTTGAAAACCTGATGGAAACTACTGCTCATGGATCTATATGGAGTTACATATCTGTAATCAACTCCGAATAGAATACAAGTACATATATTTAAAGTATGAAATCGGAAATCAATCATAAATGTGGTGTAATTTCTGAGGACTTGAGGATCGCTTCATATTTAAGTCATTCAGCATCTACATTTCAATGAAATGAAATGTCTTTATTTTGTATAGACCTACGGGGGCACTTACAAATACGTTAAAAACCACTTCGCGCTCGAAATATATTTATTTCCAGCTGTCCACGGACGTCTTACACTTTGTACCACACGTCGCACTGCTTGTATGACGTTGTCCACCTATAAATAGGTCCAATCGATGAGACAATACAATCCAATCCCGGGAGAACAATAAGCCGTATACAACTGTGGATGAGCGAGTATATCGTCCACTTTGTTGCTTAAGATACTGGTGTATTGCTATGATTTTCTAGATGAAAATATTTATGTGATAGAGAAATCGGATTTGGGTAGAGAACTTATTTTTTATACGTAAGTTTGCTTTGAACATTTTCTTGGGAGAAATATATTAAATATTTTTTATTTACCTTTATATTAGCTGAAATATCAGCTAATATCTGGATAATGACGTTAGAGAAATTATTGTTAGGTTTGAAAACGTAATCTTTGGGATATTAAAATGCTCATCTAGCCTACATTAAAATATACACGTAAGTATAGACTACAAAAAAATTATAATATTAGGCAATATAAAGTATTACTAGGAATAATACGCTGTCCTACTTAATACTGAGAAAAGTTGAAACTTGCCACCGAAACGCTGGCAAGGAAAGCGCTAACTCTTTGGCCATTGACGCACATGATACATTTTGGACAGATGTTTAAAAATGAAGATTTAGATTAAGGTACAAAAAAATTGTGCGTCGATCATGACCCTTTTATGAATTTGTAGAGACTCTAATTACTGTTATAAAATATTGTAGGTATAAAAAATCATGAACCCTTTTAGTCAGTGAAAGAAACATAAAAATATAACACATTTTACACTCATAGCCCCATCATTAGGATTTTGGCCAGTGTAGTGGGTGCCAGGGACACACACAAAAACATATACACAAGTACCTAATCTACAACAGAAATTAAAATTATATTAATCAGATTTTTTTATCTCATAGACCTAGCAAGCAAGCATATAGTCTCTGTATCGTAAGTGGTCATTGTCGCGCATGAACATCAGTAAGCAACTTTATATCGTTTCATCTAAAGTTCGCAAATGCTTTTCTTCCCGGGAATTAAACCCGAAACCCCCTTGCATGTAAGACCGGTATTATACCAGCTCCGTCACGTGGGTCGTCACAGTAATTTAATAATTTAAAATGTTATTTTTCTCGAAATGTCTTTTTTTTTCTGCTGACACTGTAATAATTATATTAGACATTTTAAATCGTGACATTTGACATGAGAACTTGTGAAGTATATCAGAGCGGGTGCAGGAGGTCACCAATTATAAACATGTGTTTTGAAATTAAGTTGTCGAGTCGGAATTTATTAGGGTGTTTTTGTCGTACATTATGTGTGTAGCTATTTATTTTACTGAAAGAAAAGCTGATTCTAATATAAACCTTACTTTTGACCATTATAAGGTACAGTAATACCCCGAACTTACGCGATAGGTGGGACTGAATGTTAACCGCGTAAGTCAAATTCGCGTAAGTCGGGGTATAAGAAATAAGTGTAAGTAACACAGAATAAATTGTAGTTGGTTCCGTCTTGTGGTAGTAAGTGTTTATGTAATCGATAATATAGAGACGTGTGACGCACGTGACACTTAAATAATAGACGATTTGAGGAGATTTGAAAATCGCGTAACTCCGTATTTGCGTAAGTCGGGGTAGCGTAAGTCGAGGTATTATTGTATCTATTAGGTTATTCTCGCAGCTTCACCCATTTTGGTCACGTTACGAATACTGACTATTATATATGTTAATCTACTTCGTAATTTATAAAATTTTAACAAGTAATAGGTTTTGCGTCAAAAGTAACAAACGCACAAACATCTTCCAAAACTTTGGCGTTTATACTATTTATACGATTTCAAAAGTTATCAAATAAAATTCAATTTTATATATTTACTATCCAAAGTAAATATTTGCACCCTTGATTTACTTAATGAAGAGAAACTCAGTATCAAAATTCTTATTTTAAAGTGTAGGTTTACTATTTTTTGTTATTCATTAAATTAAAGGTTTAAAGGGATTAAAGGTTTTTGTCAATCTTAACATTTTTTTAATCACATTACTAAATTTAAAAAAAATACAAAATTCTTAAAATAGCGATTATTTCCGTATACAAATTATATATAAGCCACCGCGTAGAAGATTATTGAAAAAAACCGCTATGTTGGATTACACAGTCGCTAACGTATGTTAATTTGGACATAAAATAGACACGATTAAGCTAATATTTACCCACATCACAAATAATCCGGACTTAGCACAGAATATTCTAACGATGAGTTATTTAGATAATTTTCAAAGCAGCTTTCGGGTACGCCGATAGTAAATTAACTTAGAATTAAGCTGGATTTAGACATTTAAATATAATTCATCATTTAGCTACTTAAGTAGGTAAATGCTTGATAAGTAGTAATAAAACAGAGATTGTTTCAGACAAATCTTTGTAAATAAAACAGAAAAGTGTAACGTATTGAAAGGTAAGCGATTAATCAAACGAAATGAATCCTGATTTATACTTACGGGTCTTAGGACTACTGTTTCCTGTCGTAAGAGGCGACCAAAAGGGTTGCGGGCAGCTTGAGTGGGAGCTTGAACCGTCGCATATCGTCGTAAAGACTAGACGGAGCGGTGGGCCCAGCCGCTCATCTGAGAAGAGCCCGATGGGGCAACGCACTCGAGGATTCCGGTTGCATGCAGTCCTTTGGAGGTCCCGGAGTCCTCTTTAGCAGAGGACGGCCACCGGGGCAGGGAGGCTTTAGTGCGGTAAAATCCCATATAACCATGCGTAGCTCCCACAGCGCCGGGTACCTTATGAAGGTTTCCCCCTCGAAAAAAAAGGACTGCTGTTTGGTTCCTCCATAGCATGGAAGAGCGCATGTCACTACTGGTGACTCATTCGACTACACGGAGGAAAATTTGCCACTACTGGTGACCCCAGTTAACTTTATATACATAGGTTACACAAGCCGAGGAATAAGCACAGTTATCTATATATTTTGATCTTAACATACATCTAAATCTGCAGATAATAATAATAGTAATGTCAAATAGTCCGAATTTTTTTTTCAATTAGTCACTGATAATAATAACACATTAGATGATTGAAACATCACCAATGTGAATTGGCACTTGGCTGTGCCCGTTGTTATTTCATATTACCTGGCAAATGAAATGAAATGAAAAAAGAAACAACAAAAACATAAAAATAAAAGAAAAAAACAAATTCATTTGCAATGACTGTTCCTTTCAATTTCCAAGTACATTTTTCAAAGCTAAGTATTAGACGCCAATTTATCCCTTAATACATGGGCAATTTCGACCGGCAATCAAGTATAACGACTCCGAATGAGCAGCTTCGTGTGACATATACTGTATAAAGGTTGCTCGTTGAATAATTGAATAGCTAGAACCACTGAGCTACCATTGTTACTCGAGAACGTGGTTTACTATTTGTAAAGTTAATATTTAGCTTGGCATTTTATCATGACTGGGTCCGTCGTTGTGATGTATTGGTTTCATTATCTAAGAATGCTATTATAGAATTGTTGTGTGGCTGTGTCTATACATTAAAGATGATAAAATATTTCCGTTTACCGATAGCTTTTTGTTTTCGAGGGTATCATCGACATAGGAGCGGCGTCGGGTTATGTCCCACATACTCATACCACTAAAATCACTCTGGCAGTCAAACCCGACGCTGCAAAGAGAACTCTGCGATCTTCACAGTACGCAACCTCATTTCTCTGAGCGGGTTGCCCCTTCAGGCTTTGTCCATGTGGATGTTTAAGCCACATTATCTGGTGTTTTCGGCGCCCTATTGTGGTCCCATGATTAAGACAAGACTGAATACCACAAGGAAAAATATATTTTTAAATTTCTTGACGGTTTGTACAATGACATACTTTAATATTGCTGTCAAGTGATCATATTTTATTACGACCATACGTTTTAAGTAGGAAAAAATCAAACATAAGGATTTTTTATTTTTAATTTGGCATTTTGTTTCTTTTTAAAATAAGTTATTATTTTGTATATACGTATAATCATGTTAATTCATATTATATTAATTTAATTTCAATTATTAAATATTTTGTCATATTCAAATTAATAAATTATAGTAACACAAGGAACAATATAATAATGTTCTAGCTTTTTACAGGTTTAATCTAGATTTCCTTTCATTAAACTTCATAATAGATCTCTAGATCACCCCGCTTCGTTAATGAAATATTCATAAAAACAGTTTTATACAAACCGTATATTATTAATTTTAAACTAAACAAAAACTGTATCAGAGGTAAATTGTGTACTACATGACCAAGCACCATATTATTCCTATAAAACAGGTGGAAACAATAATGAAATGTCACCATGGCCTACTTTACTGATTTCAGATCGGTAATGACGGGTCATTTTAAAAGTTTACATTCCAAGCTTTGTTCGTTGATAATAATGTCGGATAAATTGCAGGACAATTTGAAATCGTCTAAATTATGAATGTGAAATTGTATGGAATTATAAAGCTATATTTGTAACATACGTGTGACCTTACAAACATGTCTGTGTTATTTTTCACTATTGTTTCAAGCTAGAGCTGGCCAACTGGTGGACCGACATGTTCCAAGCCTGAGTAGCCTAGCTACCTGGCTGGCTAGCTAGCTGGCGGGCATTCTTATAAGGTTTTTTAATCACTATTCTAAGAAGCCAAAGCTGGCGAGCTGGCTGGCAGTCTGGCATGCTAATAAAGATTATTTATTGCTGCTGATCCAAGCCAGATCCGTATAGCTAGGTGGCTGGCAAACTAATAGTGATGGAGAGCTCTATTATCATGGTGGTAGACCACGCTGATTTTGCTCTGGGTATTATAGCATTAAGAGAAAATAATACAAACTTTTTATTTTAATAGAAGCGAAAGGTGATAGAACCAGTATGGATTGATCAGGAACGAATCTCTTCCCTTGAGATTCGTCATAAATGCATCGCGACTCTCTGTCCGACTCCTTATGTTAAGATGTCTCAGTATCTCTCTCGCGCGTCTTCAGGTTAACGAAATAGAACTTAAAAACGCTTTTACACTAGTAAAACTACAAGGCAGGACTTGATTTTGTGGTGTGGCTTCTGAAATTGAACCATGATTCCACAAAGACCAATATCTTTCTTCTATTATAAAGTTGATAGAAAGCATGGATCGATAGATGTTTGTTATGCTGTCACACTAATTATCTGATTTAGATTTATATCATATATTTATTGCAGCATTACTATATATGTAGTTTTTCACAATGTCCATAGACGGCAGTGATCATATGGTGTACTACACCCTCGATGGCTATTTGAAATAGAAAAAGATAGAAAATCTGATGATATGATAAATCTAGTTTATGATATAGGTATACTCATATCTATGGGGCATCAGAATTATGTTTCATTTCATCACAATCCATTAGTCACACATCATTGACTGACTGAATTTAAGCGTCTTAATCTTAAGACTGGTATATACATCAATTTGTCAACTACATTCAATCGGATAATCACAATCAAACAATATGAAAGTCGATTACAATTTCACAGGTCATAAAACTCAGTATCAATAAGCAAAACGCTCAAAAGGCGGAACAGTCTGATTGATTCAGATGCACTCACATAAGTATGTGGGAGGAATAATTTGTACTCCGCGCTTCTGGGGTCTAGCGTGAGCTAATAGTAACGTGGATATAACTTGTTTTTTTTATTTTATTTTTATCTGACTGAAGTAGCAAACGAACATGCGGTACCTGATGGTAAGTGGCCACTGCCGCCCATGGACATCTGTAATCAACTTCATACAGAACATAGGTTCCATCTGAAGTCAATCACAGATGCGTTGGTACTCCCGAGGACTAAGATGGTCGCCTCATGAAAAAGTGTCCCTGGTCGAACTACACTGGTTCTACCACTTAAATAACTAGGCGTATTAGGTATTATATTACTAATTATAATAACGATTACGTTGACTGGAGTTGTAACAGCGATAAAAATATTCATGTATAGTAAATTAAGAAAAAACGAATGCATTTATAGTAAGAAAAAATTACATATAACTTGAATTTAATTTGATTGCTTTATTATTTTCTATAGTAAACTCGTAGAATAAAATTAATTTATGTATGAGCTTTATTAATTGCTAAACTCGTAGAACACGTAGTCGTTGTGGACTATGGCCTAAACTCTCTCATATCCATCAATTCGCACTTGGCCAGCGCGGTGGACTATGGCCTAAACTCTCTCATTCAGAGAGAAGACCCCTGCCCTGCAGTGAGACAAAAGTGGGTTGAGAAGAATCGTAGAATTAAATTAATTTAAGTATAAAGTATGAGACTCCGATCAGACTGCGATATAAACGATTTTAACTAGCTGTCTTGATATAAAAACAATCTATTTAGGCAACAGAGCGTGTGAAAATGTACTAATAAAATGGATTTCATTATAAACCTCATAATAGTAGCCTCACTTATGATAATTTGCTCATTTCGCACACACACAGATACAATCACAATTACACTTGCAAATAGAACCCTTCCTCTAGATTACATAGTAATACAATATTCCTTTAAAACTTATAAAAGTGACTCTTATACGACGATGTTATTTTAATACCTATTGTTTTTTTAATACCTATTTGTTTTATAATAAAAGTAGCGTATCCCTACTAAGCGTTCCGAAGAACATCAATACCGCTCATAACGTACACTCTTCCCGGTGCAGTATTATGTCAAGTCATCTCCAGCCTCCATCAAGACAGGTTACATTATTCAAATGCATACATTTCGACAGCAGAGATAGGAGGATCAAAAATTCAAATCCAAACCACCGTATCACAGCAACGCAAGGGTTACAATCGCTCGACAAACACTTTGAGAACCGCAGCCAAGTTTGAGTGCAACTGGACTTTCATAAACATAGCTAGGCGAAGTAACCGAACATTTGCAAGACAGTGATGCTGTGCATATGATAATATTCAGATAGTCCAGACTTTATTAGACGGATTTCCATTTAAAGTTTGCATCAGAAAATATGAAGACAAACGTATCAGCCTACGCAACAGCGGACATTATGTAAGGGGGTTATCATTATATGGTAATTCCATTGAGTAACTACTTACTGTGGTAGTAAGTTACAGAAATCTTTGGAACATACAGATATTAAGATTTAAAAACTTGTCACCACTCCCTTATTGCGTGGATGAGGTAAGACGGTTTGAAGGTGGTAGAACCAGTGTAGTTCGACCGGGGAAGTACCACCGCCACACTTATTTCTAGCGTGAAGCATTTCTTGCGTTTCGATAGAAGGGTGTGGTTGCCGGCACACTTTTACATGAGGCGACCATCATAGTCCTCGGGAGTAGCAACGCATCTGTGTTTGACTTCAGATAGAACCCATGTTCTGTATGAAGTTGGTTACAGATGTCCACGTGCGGCAATGACCACTTACCATCAGGTGGACTGCATGCTCGTTTGCTACTTCAGTCAAATAAAAAAAAAGACGCGTTCAAGGAACAAAATGAAGAGATAGGCAAGCGTTACACATGTTACATACGTTTTTTTGTGGTCACCTACAAGTGTATTAGGCGCTGTGACTATGGAAAATAACCCTCATTAAAGAAGACCTGAGTCCATTACGGAACCTAAAAAGACCGATACCTTGAATAACCATTTAGTTTTAAGTCGAGTTATTTCCCACATTTTTTACATTCCCACGCAGTTTTTACTTAACATCAAGATATAATAAGTCGAGCAAAATGAAATCGCTTGCGGTGGTCTCAAAAATTACAAAATTTCTCATTAAACCACGCGATATCTTAATACGCACTCTAATAAAAATTTTAAAGTAGTTTTAAATACCATTTTTAATTCGGGCAATGAACAAAATTCCAACACAGACATAAACCAGATAAGGCTTAGTTCAAACGATACTTTAAGTGGCTAATTCTAGATCAGGGGGTTTCAATGTATGAGCCGCTGATTTATAAAAAATATATGTGTACAAAATGTAATAAAAAAAATGTTGTCATAAAATGATGCGTAGGTACCTATTTGGATAGGTACCTACGCATATTTGTATTGGTACAATGATATATTTTTCGATACTCTGACATTACTTAAATATACTAGAACTAACTCTTATCCACGGCTTCGCCCGCACGGTCAAAGAGAATTAACATTAGCATTTGATAGCGTGATTCAGAACTTCCAAAGGAATTTTACTAACGCCATCTATTAACAATGTCTAGAACTACTAAATATGTATCAACTAACAAAACATCGATATTCTCATGGGAGTGAGAAAGCGCGGTAAAAAGTAGCCTTCGTCACTCTCCGCCCTCCTAACTATCTCCCAGTATATAAACCATATCAAATAATAGCTATGTGGCGACATGAAAGAGGAACAAACAGACACACTTTCACATTTATAATATTAGTAAGGATAGATGATAAAATTTAAAATTAAATCATCGATTAAAGTTCGTGTTATATTCGCATGTCAATTTTGTTAAATATTATGAAAATTTTAAATATTCTTAATCATACATTTCATTATAATTTTTATGTACCTACCTATTCGTATCACTAATTACGTATTTGAGTATCCACATACGACAAATTAATATTCCAATATAAGAATTTCGTACTTAAAATAGAAAACATTGACTACCGCTGATCTAGTTTAAACATTCATCGCTAAGTAACAAAATTCGAACCGGTTCCAAATAATTTCTATGTGCAGCTTAAAAGCCCTCTGACTTAATTACTCGATTGGTTCGGTTTGTGTTCTTGATGAAGTTTCCATTGCACGAGTGCATTTGATGACAATAATATATTGATATATTGTCATCCAAATATTTTCCCGCGTGGTGGAGTGGTTACCACACCGGTCTGACGCGCAATGGGTCCCGGGTTCATTTCCCGGCCAGACAGGTATCTGAATGATGAATAGATTTCTATTAGTGTAGAAAGCGTGTTTAAAAAAAAAAAAGAAATATAGGGCATTCTTTGTGGGAGTATGAAGGGACACGCAGTGCATAGGAAATAAAATATCGGAATCTAATCGATAGGTGTGGCGGAGGTACAAAAATGATAGCTAATAATGTTCGAGAATTAGCGTGCTTCCAAAAAAGAAGCGTGCGATAAATAAAATTATATTAAAAAAAATATTTTTATAACAAACTTTTATTTTAGTGCACTGAAAAGAAAAAATTGTTTTGTAGTAGTCAAACCCTAATTTTCTTGCATCGTAAAATTTTCTATCATAATTATAAAAGCTTGTCGCGAGAATTGTTCAGGAAACCACAGACTTGGATCTGAGCAAAATTTATTGTGGACAATCTAATCCACTAATAATTCCACTCTGCCACGCGGGTCGTCAAAGTTCATATTTTTAAATCGTAACTATTATGAGAAATATTATCAGCGGCCTGTATCATCATATAGGTCTTCTATTAAGCTGCATAAAACTATACATCGCCGCAGATACTTACTTTCATTACCTAAATTTTGCTGAAATGGAAACTTTGCCGATTTTTGTTATTTCTATGTTTAATAAGCTGTATGTACTGAATATCGTATGTTTCCCAAATAAAAATAAAATAAAATAAATTGATTAATAAATATTAATTAACCGCAGTGTGGTCTGATCAATTTTAGTTTACTACATATAAATAAGAATGTGCACGTGTAGTCGACATCAGAGCCGACATTTACTTCGTACGCAGTCAATGGAAACGTGCAATAAAGCTTGAAGTCTCGAATTAGCTCAGTTCGAGATAAATTAATGACAACCGACTCTAGTGAATGGTTCCCACATATAGGCTTACCAGTCTTAGCTTTAGAATTTGTGGCCGAATTCACTATTGTATTATTTTGTTGTGTAACATGGAAATAGCTAAAAAACATGCAATCCACCTGATGGTAAGTGGATAGTGCCTCCAAACTACATCGGTAATCAACCCCATGTATGACCTAAGAGAGAGGTTAGCCATAGGCGTGTTGCTACTCATGGGGACTAAGTTGGAACGACTCGGATAGAGACGTCTCCCATGACGACCTTTCAGTTATGCCTGAGGAGTTGAATAACTGAGAGATTGACGACCCGCGTGGCGGAATGGTTACCACCGGTCTGACGTGCAGTGGGTCCCAGGGTCGGTTCCTGGCCAGTCAGGTGACTGAATGATGAGTTTAGATTCCTGTTCTGGGTCTGGGTGTTTGTGTATTCATTTTGTGTGTTTGTCCATGGTACTCCCGACACAGGAGAAAATCCTAGTGCGGGCCTATCAGTGTAGGAAGCGTTAAAGCGTAGATTTACCACATTGGTATCGTAGATTTTAGATGACCCACGTGGCGGAGCGGTTATCATACCACTCTGACGAGCAATAGGTCCCGGGTTCGATTCCCGGCCAGACAGGTATCTGAATGATGAGTTTAGATTCGTGTTCTGGGTTTGGGCGTTTATGTGTTCGTCTTGTGTGTATCCATGGTACTCACGACACAGGAGAAAGTCCTACTGTGGGACTATGAGTGTCGAAAGCGTGTGTTTTTTTAAGATTATAGACTAGTATTATCGCGAAATTGATACATTTTGATACTTATCGGGTACTGACGATATGCGGTTTTTGAATTCTCATAGAATTCTTTTTGCCGACATTTCGATCCAGTTGAATGGATTGCGGTCACGGCGAAACTGCGGTGGCGGGGAGAAACCGTTGACAAGCACTAGTGATAGATTAATCTACCCTACGACTAGTTCTTTTTTCTTTTTTAGGTTCCATATCACGACACACTACACTAACACTATCCTTACACACTGAACTTTGAATTACTTGTGATTTACATAAAGTAACCACCGGATTCCACGTTTGCGCTAACTTTTAATTGACTAAAATATTAAAAAATGTGTAATATAAAATAAGATATTTATAGAAAATAAATATTCAAACTTAAACAATAAATGACATTTACAAATAAAAACATGTACCTCATAGTACTTTAAAAATAAAACATATTCTTATAAAAATGTTACCACATAACAAAACAAAATTGTGAACAAAACATCGGCTTAATACACAAACCACAAAAAAGGTAAACAATGGCCGCAGTTGCAAAAAACATAAAATTCATATTTGGAACACAAGTTTCGATAAACCGGTGACAGGGCGCCGCCGCAGAATACTAATCGAGAGATTTAGCGGTGACCGCAAGCTAAACCGAGGTTTTAAACGATTTTGCGTAAAGCGAATAAAGATGGACCTCTAAAAAGACTTTTATGTTACGTTAAAGCTGTTGTTCTTTGCTTATATAAATCTTTGTGAGTTGATTTTTAACATTATTGAACATTTGAAGTGTTGAAGAATGGAACATGTGATTGCAGAAGTTAGGTTAAAGGTATTAAGATGATCCCTTAATTCAATATTGCGCAATAAATTCAAATGATTAAATTATAGCCAAAAATTTTCATTTGTTTGAACATTTGAAGTGTTAAAGAATGTGGCATGTGTTTGATGCAAAAGTTAGATTAAAGATATTAAGATGATCCCAAACTTCAATATTAGGTACCCAATAAATGCAAATGATTAAATCGTAGCCAACCCATTGCTCCTGCACTAGTGTGCTGATGTCTACTCTTAGGACCTTTGAACATAGTATAAAATGTATGCTTTACACACCTCTTCGATAGTATCTGATAGTAAGCTATTGCCACTAACGGACTTTAGCGATATCAAGAGTTCAAAAAGTCATTCACAGATATGTTGGTACTCCCGAGGATTAAGACGTGATAAAAGTAAGCAGCTACACCCTTTCACTCAAGTGAAATAATCGCGTCACACGATACATAGGTATTTCAGTGGTGCTTTTCTGTACGAACAATATACGTCTTTTCGACCGATCTACCATTATAGCAAATTTTAAATGCGACGTTTGTTACTCCTTCACGCAAATTGACAAGGTATATTTTTCTAAAATTTGGCACACACGTAGTTTATAACCTAGTTTAAGCTATAGGATACGTATTTCCGACAGAAGCGGGCGAAACCGAATAACCTGCTTAATTTGTAATTTTTTTTATTGTTCTCGAGGGAAAAATCCTCAAAAGGTACCCAACGCCGTGGGAGCGACGCAGGGTTATGTGGGATTTTTTGGCGCAATAAGACCAAAGAGGCCGTCCTCAGCGCTAGAAAGAGGACTCCGGGATCTCCAAAGGGCGTAATTTGTAATACTCACCAAGCTTCGATATCTCGATAAAATTGAGTTATTTCAAGTCTACCTAAGTCTACAGTAGGCTACCAGTCTTTAATGCTCGCCTATTTATCTAAAACCACCAAATAGAACGGAACTCCTACCCGAGCTTAATTAGAGATGCATTATGGCTAAGGACTAAGTTTGAGCGACGCGTATCAGTATTTGCGTTATCGTGTAAGTGATTGCACTACTGTTCAAGTTCTAGTTTGACGGGTTTGATTCAGTTTTACTTATAAATTTGCAAAAACAAGATGGTAAAAAGATATACAAAGAAAAAAGACAAACCCACTGAGGTTTTTGCCGGATCTTCTCAGTTGAGGTCGCGTTCTGATCCGGTGGTAGTGTAAGAAAAATAAATATAATGTAACTGACAATTTGTAAGTGCCCCCGTGGGCTTATGCAAAATAAAGAAATTTCATTTCATTACGTTGATAATTTAATGAAAAACTATTTTAATGACATTATTTGGTATTAGTATTTTTTTAACTATCATATGTAACAAATCACAAATCGAAACAAATTTTGCCTTGAAAGCAATTCATATTAAAAAGCCTTATTGTAAAAATATTTATATTAAATATATATGTATTATTAATTTAAATTTTCTATTATACTTATATAAATTTATGCCTATTAAATATTAAAGTAAATTAATCAAATTGTTTCTTTTTACGTATGAGTTATCTTTTCTATCCATATAATTATATCAATTAGTTGATTATTAATTTTATTTAATAGCAAAAGACATTAAACATATTTTTCCATTGTATTCCATAGATGTATATAATTCGACGAGGAAAATTCGTTCTCATCGTTCTACAAAAAACACTTATTTAAGATAAGTATATAAAAAATCAAAATAATTTATTAAAGATGAGATTCAACAGTTTCTGGCTTCCAATTAAATATTTACACAATAAAATACGAGTAGACAATCTAATTTAAAAACGGATTTTTAAATAGCTTTTTGGCTCTGGTGCAGCTACATTTTTCGAGCCACAAGATTGCTTTTCAGCGCCAATATACTGGTATTTGCTCTCACAATAAAAAACACCAAGCCATATGATGGTTATTGCCGAAATATTGTAACGAAGAGATCAATTTAATTGCGTACGAAAAGCGAATCTGTATGCGCTTTTGCAGTTTCGGCTTTTGGTTTTACATTAACACGAATTGTTGTAACGATTGTGTAACTGTTTTATTATAACGATATACGTTTGTAGTTTGATAGCAAAATGTCCGTTGTAACTATTAGGTACACCGTTTATATCACTGATTACATTCTCTATTTGAAATTGCATTGCAACGCAAACTATATTATTACTGTCAAAATTTGGTGAGCCATTCCGATTAAACTGAATTTTCAATTAATGACAATCCTAAATGAATAAGTAAGGTCCATTTTAGTGGTATTGATAGCAAAGTTAGTTTTGGAAATTTACAAAATACCCTTTCTACACTCATAGCCCCACAGTAGGATTTTCTCCTGTGTCGTGTGTTCCATGGACACACACAAAGACTACACAAACACCCAGACCCAGAAGAAGAATCTAAACTCATCATTCAGACTCCTGTCTTGCCGGGAATCGAACCCGAAACCCACTGCGCGTCAGCACAGTTATGTTTGAAAATTTACAAAGTACGCTTTCTACACTCATAGCCCCACAGTAGAATTTTCTCCTCTGTCGTGGGTGCCATGGACACACACAAAGACGAATACACAAACACCAAGACCCAGAACAAGAATCTAAACTCATCATTCAGACACCTGTCTGGCCGGGAATCGAACCCGGGACCCACTGCGCGTCAGCTCGGTATGGTAACCGCTCGGCCACGCGGGTCGTCAAAATAAATGTAAAAGTAATCGTGAGATTTACTATTTTGAGGCCACGTAGTTATATTGTCTTGGTATTCAGTGGCCAAAAGATTTGGGTCGTTAACGATAGAAATATTATTATATAAATACGTGAAGCAAAAATTTGTGACGGATTTTTAAGTAATATGCCGCGGACGGATTAGTATGAAATTTTGCACGGTTATAGTGGACGTAGAGAAGGAGTGCAGAATGTTAATATTTTTTTCAAATAATGCATTTTTCATACATAAAATCAACTAAAAACACATTACACACACTGCCTTGCATTTGTCACAAACACATATGTACTTAGTAAATGAAATAGAACATTCAATGTCTTACTATGAAAAGACACAACGTCAAGAATGTCAGATGACATTTGATTTTTAATTTAAATTACGGTCGAATTTCGGCCGATGCGACGGGCGACTAGTAAAAGAAAAAAAGCAATAGTATCATGTTACCACAACAATATTATAAATATGAACACAAGGTATACCATAACTGTCCAAAATCGAGAATCAAGACGTAAGAAATAAAGAAAGCGCACACAAACAAAAGAGAGCTGTACATTCAAAAATGTGGTATAGTCCTAACCATTAAACATAACACGAGAAACGATCAGATAAGTGTAGCACAATGGAGCCATAACATAAAGACATCATATCATTCCACGACAATAAATTTCGAAAAGGGCGGTTAATACACAAACACAAAAGACTGGCTAGGGACTCAAGCGAAGTTTTTTCAAGTGGATTTCGTGTCGCTCCGAAACCTCCTTTGTGCAATGTTCCCAGAACAAGAGGGAGTGATCAAAATACGAAAAGTTTAGTTAGAAGTAAAATTTATGGTGTTTAGATTTTTGAAAAAGTTTAACTGCTTGAAGCTACTGTGATAGAACGCGTGGGATTGCAGCGAATTTGATGATTTATACATTGAAGTTTTTAATGGAATTATAAATTTATGTATTTGTTTACTAAAAAATTGAGTTGAAGAAATAACTGTTCAGATTATGTGTTTTGTAAGGGTAACTTCATAACATACGCCATATAGGGAATCTCACAGACAAGATTTATGATTCGTAAGATGAAATATATGATAGTGCATGACAGTTGTAAGAGATACCTTTTACGTATTGATCTCTTTTATCGTATGTGATTTTTTTATAATAAAATTCCTTCTTCGTTTCCAATATTTACTTCAACAAACGTCTTAACGTTACTTAACTTCAATATGTCATTCATTTTATTTCATATAATTACTTGATTGGGTATTAGTGTTCCAGAACGATTGATAATATAGTTAGCACCGAAGATAATCATGTTAATATTATAAAGGCGAAAGTTTGTGAGTGTGTATGTTTGTTATTTTATTTAATTATTTTATTAATTCGATTTTTATTAACGCGGGCGACGTTGCGGGATTCAACTAGTTATTTGTAAAAATATTAAGACAGTTTACCAAATTGAACATTAAATGCCGCTGATATATAAAACAAAGCACTTGTCAATCTAAGTTTCAAAAAGTTACCAAAACGAAATACGATATTGACAGAATTGACCTTTCTTCAATCGTCTATTATACGATCCTAGTAGAATACCCACAAAAAATGTCAATATGCGACCACATAGATACAGTCGTACAGTAAAATATTGTGATGGCTTCCCGCTGAGGTTTATTTGCCAAAATGCGGGTGCGTTATCAAGATGTGGCATCGACAATAATGCCAGCTGACTAAGATAGTCATTTCTATTTATCGTTCCTGCAACAGTTGGTATAGATATTATTAACTACAATACCACCTAATTCATTATTGTCAGTGCTGGGGGCCACGACTTTTTAATATGATTGTCCCATTGTACAATCGAATCATAAAATAATTTTTGCGGGGTAAAAATCGGAGTACAATGAAAGTGATATTTTAAATTAAACTGCAATGACAATTTTAATGGTTTCACTTTTTTGTGAAGTTCAATATTGTCTTCTATTTAGATGAATAAGTACAAAATATCCAAACATGTAAAAATAATATAAATTAAAATAATATATTTATAATGAAAATTTAGTCAAATAAGTTTGAATGAATATCTCGTTTCAATTCTCTATGTATCGATTGTATGTATTCTGAAACCAATCGGTAATGGCACATTCAAAAGAAAACACTTTCTTTTTTCATCACAAAATAGATTTACAAAGTACATTGCACATGCCTATACAAAACATTTGAATAGAATGGCATAAACTTAAATACGTTGACAATCATGGTAATTCTCTAGCTACATATGATATATACAATATACATATTACTATATTCATAATATACAGAACTTAACTTTGTAGCAGTAACAGAAAAAAGACATTTTGCATATATCTTTATTATCATTAATTATTACTCATCAACCCAGAACATAATAAACACAAATAAATTCGCTCAACTCCAAGATCTAAGAAGCCGCAGCGTCATTAATTATTAAAATTTACGCTATACGTGAGATAAAAGTAAAGTTAATAAAGCTTAAGCTTCAGCCGAGACGTGTAAGAATTTCCGCCGTCCATGATGTCGAGATAACAAACAATATTTATTACATCTGTACCATCGCACGCGATCTAGACAAATTAAAGTAACTTGATCACAGACGTAGAAATGCTTGAAATCACGCTTTGTATAATTCCGGGAAAGAAATTAATCTCTTTTTGTCCAAATGATAAGTTGATGGTGAGTACATTCAAAGATAACAAAGGGATTTGTCTTAAAAACTATTTTGTGTGTCCTTTTGTGTTGTTTTTATTTTCAAAAATAGAACACGGTGAATATAAACTAAGCGTTAAAATACCTTTTGATGCATTTTTTGACAATTATTAACGATTTTTGGGTATCAAAAAAACAGGCAAAATCAGTATTTATTTAGAAAATCTGTTTCAACTATCGGAAATACTGAAATTGTGGAATTATTTATATGTGAACAAGTTAAAATAAATTATCTTTATAGGCGATTGGATGAGGTGGATTGTATACAGAAACAATAGTATTAAGTGGTCAACGTAACATTGACCATTTTAAAGTAAGTAAATAACGATACTGCATCAGCTGCACAGGCCCTTGAAGCCGCAACCGCTTACCCCACCCGCAAAAACTGAATACACGACTCGAGCATACTTAGCAATGAGAAAAAACCACCAGGTGCCTACCAAAAGCGTTCATTGTTCCACGGGAGAGATTAATAAATCTTTAGTACGTATATCTGAGACCGATCTCGCGGGAGCTTCAGGCCAGGACGTGTTATTGCAAGCCCATTCACATGCCATAGTTGAGGCCAAACAGCCCCTTTGTAATGACAAAGGTGTCGCGTTAAGAAAAAGGGGCCCTATCGTCGATCTGCCTTATCAGATCCAGTTCCCTTCCGAGAGGTCTCAATACGATAGCCGGTGTTTTGAATGCAGATCTAATTCCCTTAGCCACAATAACGCAGACGGACTCCAATTTAGTTGGCACATCGGATGCAAGATTTTCGATCGACAGTTATCAGATTGTCGTGGCTCGTGTTGTCTGAATACATTGGGATTTTAATGGCGTGCGCGGATTCACAATAGAAGTGAAAAAGAAGAAAGAGTATTGGAGGAATCGGTGAAATTTTCTAAAAGGTAAATCGATTCTAAGAGACGATTAAAACTAAGTACCGATAAAGCGTAAAAATCCTATCAAATAAATATGTTTGTATATTTAACTAAATAGATTTTTTCAACAGTAAAAAATGTGACACCCGTTACTGTCACAATATTATCTAAAGGTTCAAATGTTAAGATTAAGAATATTAATATGAAAATCAATTTGAATATTTCTACTCAGTTTAACGTGTTGATAAACATCTGACTTTGTGCCGGGTTCCGATAATTGATTAAGCGGAATTAAATTGATTACACCTATTGCTACTTCAACCGAACTTTAAATTTATAATTTGAAAGCTTTGCCTACTATTTTTTAGCGCATGACAAATTACAAAAGCAAACTTGAGATAAAAAATGTCTTCTAGTAATCCTTTGGTCGCGAATCTAATTTGCATGCACAAAAACTACCGATGAATATCTCGGGACGATATTTCATGTCAAGTTCCATTAATAAATACAAATCAATTCGTAGATTCAAATCGAAAATGGCAAAATAATATTTTTGTCTATCTAGAAAAGAAAATAGATTTGGATTCCACAGAGGAGAGGCCGACTACTTTATTGACTTTTCCCACGGGCAAACGATAGGTATGCTTGTAAGAGAAATAAATATATTTCATTTCTTTGCATGGAATTTATGCGTAATAAAATCTTCACTATGCTACTTTTAGTTCGACTTATTTTATTGTAAGATTTAGTTACTTAAAGTTGTAAAAGTTCATTAAAATAGTTGTTTCTTTGATGGAATTTGGTTCTGTTAGTTTCCTATTGTATACCTAACTAGCTGACCAGGCGAACTTCGTTCCGCCTAAAAGTCAAAAATCTTAAATTTCAATTTAATCAGTGTTCCTCCACTATATTATGGATATATAAAAATCTCCATATCGAATCACTCTATCTACAAACATTGCTTTAAAATCCGTAGCGTAGTTTTAAAGATCTTAGCATACATAGGGACAGACAGCGCGAAGCGTATTTGTTTTATACTATGTCGTAATAAGAGTTTAATATATCAAATTTAATGCTTTTAATCAAGACATGTCTTCGACGCTTCTGCATACACAATGGTTCTACAACCAGAACGGTTGTAGCCCTTACGTGTAACCTTCAAACGTTGATAATGATTGATGCTTGTCCTAGCATTCCTTTCCTATTTTTTATATTTTTTTTAAATCTACAGTAAGCACAATACTAACAATTGGTCCGATCAAACGGAATATTAAGTTCGCCTGTCACTTTAACGATGTTCTCTCGCTTCGTCACACAATCAGCGATGCCATCAACGGATACTCTGCCTAGACTATTACTCGAACAGAGTTGATTTTTCTTTAAATATAACGTATCTAGGAAGTGATGAGAAAGAAAGAGGTATTGTCAGAGGCATTTTATGGGCTATGATTTATGAACGATGACTCCCAACGGGTTCTAGTCATGATAATCTTATTCAGAGGTGCACAATGCTACCTAAATTAGCTACGTATCATAAGCAGATTTGACGGTAAGGACGGGAAAGCTGTGTGTGGCATCAACAAACAAGGTATCATCATTTCGACTATACAAAAACCTCCATGTTAAATGTAATCTTACATCTTAAGATTAATGATGATTTGATTTACTTCGTAAATTTGAAGATTATATTTTCCGATCGCCAAAATGTAAATGATTACGCTTGACAATAATAAGAATTGAATCATTACTTAAGATATAAAAGCAGCGACCTAATTCAAACAAAACCGAATTTTACTGTACAAAAACGGTATCAGAACGAAGCATTAAAATGAATATGTCAGTGCGTACATTTGGTAGAAGTACACATAAGCGAGTCTCTTTTACATGTGTATCCGAGAAAATATTTATTATTTAACCAAACACACGTCATAAATCGTCCTCGTACACTCGAGAAATGATAAAATAACCATGTTACTACGACGAGATTTTTCCCTCCATTTCTAAGAGACCGATCTGTCACGTCTCTGGAGGTTTCATACTAATAAAACACTAAAAAATCTTCTATTATTCCACCCTACTATTGTTACTTGGTTCGTACAGATTAGTTCTCGGTGGAATGGGGATAACATCTTAACGATGTGACATGGAAGGGTAGGTAGGTTCATTCTTCATATCGAGATTTAGGAGATAAGGTTATAGCAGTCATCTATAAAAAGGTTGAGTGCCCGCGGATTTTTGATCCCTTATTGTTAGGGGCTTGTGGTGGTTTCGTGTTTTTAGTTAAAAGATAGAGTGGATCTTACAAAACGATTGAAGATGGTAGGTAATCTTTGAGGCTCGTCTGTGGCGGAATCACTGTCATACTTATTTCTTTCATATAACGGACCTGTATCGCCATTTTGGGTTAATTTAGGTAAAACGAAATGTTGACTCTTTTCTAACAAAAGTAGCAAGGAGTTTGTAATCAATCTAAAGTGGACCTTCTGTCCTATTCACAGTTGGTTTCAAAGTTAAAGTGAAAGGTAATAAAAATATTTAATACTAAAATCAGAAGAGACTAATATTCAGTTAAATACGAAGATATTTTGTTTAAGTAACTATTAAATTGGATCATTCCTGCTAAAATATTATTAAAATCCAGTAAATACGTCCTTAGGGGACATTCAGCAATGGACCTTAAATGATGGATGGGTACATTATACGCTTTAAAACAAATAATTTACTAAAAAACTTAAAATTTCTCATAAAAATATAACACTGCCATTAAATACGAATTTAGAGATGTTGTCATAAAACTACAATATTACTGAAATATAATTGGCGTTTTAATAATAAACGAAAAAATGTTATAAACCCTTCACTATAAAGGAAAGCTGTTACAGTGTTATTAAAATCTATAAATTCTAGGAAAGTGCGTTCAGCTCGCACAGTGAACGGTTCCGCACTTATTTTTATACCTAAATGTCTTTGTTTACAAATATTTTTAAATATTTTTACTGTCATAACTTTAACCAATAGTAAAGATGTAAGCTTAATTCTTTATGACATTCTCCCTCGGTAAATGCAGAAAATTAGATGCAAGTGCTCAAATAAGAAAACAGCACATAATAACGAACTAAAATAACTTAATAACGAGTTAAAATAACTTAATAAAACACTGTAACCTAAAATAACTTATTAAAATAAATTGTACATTATTTTAAATATTATTTTAGAGCTATTAATATGAGTGTTACAACCATTTAAATACGTAAAAGTATTTATCTTTTCCACTTTTAACAGTGTGAAGTGGAGAATCCTTAATTCATGTAGGAAAACGATCGTTTTATTTAAGTTATTTTTTATATCACAGATCCCTAAAAAGAGGTTATAAAGAAAAATCATATTTCAAGCTAGTGTAAGCAATAACAGTTGATTTTCTTAATAAAACGCCAGATCTCCTTTGTTGACCCCTTGAGTTTTCGTTACAATATAGAGGACAAGAAAATTTATATTCGTCGGATAGATATGTTAGCAAATATTTTATGAAAGTATATTTCTGTACCTCCAGTGAAAACGGGTACGAATAACTTTTGCCAAATTGACTTTTAAATCCAAAATTGTTATAAGGATATTAGTAGCTCTTTGTTTCTCTGAAACAAGATCTACCTACTCGTATACATCTCCGTGTAAAATGGATATCAAACAAAAGATGTCCACTTTTCTAATAATTTATTAAAGGAGCGACGTGGCTCTGAAAACAATTAAGATGAAAAATAATAAAGGATTTCAAACTTAGGTGTATCTTTTTTCATAATAAATCAATATTTTTAATGTCGTCATATTAAGTTAATATTCCTAACCCTAGGACTTTAGCATTAAGCTTGGATGCATAAGATTAACATTATAAGATTTCAATAGAATTTTAGTCTATATTTCAGCAGTCAACAATATATAAAACAGTAAACAATTATAGAGCAGTGATAGCCTAATGGATGAAACTTGCCCTCTCGATCGGGAGGTCCGAGGTTCAAACCCAGGCACGCACCAATGATTTATGTGCGTATTAGAAATTAATTATCACTGCTTTTCGGTGAAGGAAAACATCGTGAGGAAACCTACACACCCGAGAGTTCTTAAAAAAAAAAAAAGTTCTCGGAGGTGTGTGAAGTCCACCAATTCGCACTTGGCCAGCGCGGTGGACTATGGCCTAAACTCTCTCATTCTGGGAGAAGACCCGTGCCCAGCAGTGGGCCTATAATGGGTTGATGCGACGAAACAATTATAGAAATATGAATCGTCACTCGATAATATATTTTTCATTTAAGCACTGACGCCCATTTCGTTGTCAAGTTAGCATAGCTTTATCTCCTAACAAAAGTATATTTTTATCAAAAGCAGATAACCGTGGTAGGAAAGTCTGTTATAGCACTAGATTAATATAAATTCCATATATCTTTCAATTTCATAGAAACAAAAAAATCCAATGCAAACTAGATCTCTACGCTTAATTACTGCAGAACTAATTAAGAAGAAAAACATTCAACATTCACCAGAACCGATTCTTGGTGCATCCTACTTAATTATTTACAGTGTAAGCGGATGTCTTAATTTACCATAAAATTTTCTTTATAGTGAGTTTTTCTTAATGTTTGTTCAAACGCTTCGCTTAATTAGACCACCGTTTATGTGAGGTTAGATCATTTTGTCTCTATTCTGTTCATTGATACGGAACTTTTTTTTCATAATGATGATGTCAAACGAGCATGCAGTCCACCTGATGGTAAGTTGTCACTGTCGCCCATGGACATTTGTAAGCAACTTTAATCACAGATGCGTTGCTACTCACGAGGACTAGGATGGTCGCTTCATATAAAGTGTGCCGGAAACCACACCCTTCCATCGAAACGCGAGGAATGCTTCACGTTAGGAATAGGTTTGGCGGTGGCACCTCCCTGGTCAAACTACACTCGTTTTACCACCTTTAAACATGGTGTTTATGATACTGGCCTATTATTTCAAGAAAAGAGTAGGTGTTTTAGTAAATTTTTCACTATTATGTTACTGAAGTAGTAAACAAGTATGTAGTCCACCTGACGGTAAGTGGTAACGATGTACAATGCATCTGTAAGCAACTTCATTTAGAACAGGGATTCTATCTGACTTCAATCGTATTAAACTGAGTCAGCAACCACTCCCTTTCAGCCAAGGGGTTTAAAAAAGAGGTTTCAATGTGGTGAAACCAGTGTAGTTCAACCGGTGAAGTACCACCGCCACACCTATTTCTAGCGTGAAGCATTTCTTGCGTTTTGATGGAAGGCTGTGGTTGCCCTCACACTTTCACATGAGGCGACCATCAAAGTCCTCGGGAGTAACAACGCATCTGTGATTGACTTCAGATCAAACCCATGTTCTTTATGTAGTTGATTACAGATGTCCATTGGCGGCAGTGACCACTTACCATCAGGTGGACTGAATGCTCGTTTGTTACTTCGGTCAGATAAAAAAATAGTACAAGTATTTTGATGTGGCTAAGTAGTATCAAATAAGTTTTTCTTTTTTATATAATCCCACGCTAAAAAGAGAAAAGTTTCCATAGCCATTCGTAGTGTATATAAAACTTCGGATACAGATACTTTTTATCTTCAGATTTTTTCAAATTTGTCAAATAAAACGTGAAACAAAATTGATACAGAAACAAGACAACATAGAATTCATTTGTAATAACTCTTTAGTGTGTACCGAACTTGACTAGTATTTATTTATTATTCTCTTGAAGTCTATTTCCCTGTACTATACCTTCCCCAGGTATAATTAGTCATTAGCCATCACCGCACACACTCCCCGCACGACCGACGGTGACGCGTAACGGTATTGTACTAAGCAGACAGTGTAAATATTGGTCAGACAGATGACTTTGCCAGTCAACTGTGACTAATGTGACTAACATAGATGCAACGTTACCGCACCTATCACCTATCTGAATTGTCGTCAGGGAAGATTTATTTAGAAATTATTATACCAACTTTTATTTAAGATTCAAGAATATAAAATATCTGTGCAAAGCAGCGATTAGTGTGCATCCATCCATCAGTTCTAAATGTAGTGCAAGTATTTTAGTGTAATTAGAATACAGACCCCAGCATTTACTCTAATTGCACTGAAATAAAAGTTTTATAATCACTTCTACATAAATTACGCTGGATCGAGATGTTTCTATGTTAATCAAAAGTGCATACAAGACATCGCATACGTACGCTGCTGACAATTTCCTGAATTCTACAAGATTCGTATTAAATAAAACTTAAAATCATAGTATTAAAGGAAATGAATGGTATTCATTTGAAATTATCCTCTTTATTAGCGTCTACCTCCTCATACTGTTCCTTCCTCACGTGTATAATTAGTCATTGGCCATTACCGAGCACACTTCACGCACGACCGACGGTGACGCGTAACGGTATTGTATTAAGCAGTCAGTGTAAATATTGGTCAGACAGATGACTTTGCCAGTCAACTGTAGCTAATGTGACTAACATAGATCTAACGTTACCGCACTTATCATTTTTTATCACCTATTATTTGAAGCCATCAGTTGAGATTATAATACAAATGTAATAGTAAACATAGTTTTTTATCAAAACTGCGACTGAAAGGTAGTTGGACTTGTATATTTCAACCAGACAAGTACTAACTAGCACACGTAATTGTAGCGTGAAGGGGTATTTGTGTGATGAAGGTGTCCAAGGTGGTAGAACTTTGTGATTCGACTCCAGAAACATCATCGCCACACCAATTTTGTCTAATAACAAGTTAAGCGTTACTATCTGTTCTGTTGGTCTATCTACTATCTGTTGGTCTGAAGAGTGGCAAAAGAGACATACTCGTATGTATCAGAAACGCTCCAATTTAGTCGAGAGTTCAAAGGTAACAATGCATCAGTGGCTAATCTCACGCAAGGCTCAAATTTCATTGGAGGTTTATTTTATAGATGTCCATGGGTCACAATAAAAACTCATCATGAGATGAGCTGTGTTCGTTTTACTTTGATTTTGTAAAAAAGGTATGTGGACCTATCACCATAGTATTTTAATACGTAACGGGTACTCACGATATGCGGTTTTGAATTCTTTAAGTATTCTTTTATCTAGTTCTGCCGTAACCACGATCCATGTAACTGTGTCGAAATATCGGCAAAAAGAATTCTTAAAGAATTTAAAATCGCATATTGTGAGTAAAGGATTACTTGTATCAATTCTTCGATAATATTAGTTTTAAATCATCTATCATCATACTAGTCCTCAGGTTAGGCATTGCATTTGTGAGCGCCTTTAGATACAATCCATGTGCTACATAAATTGGCTAATAAATATCCACTGAAGCTTACCACTTACCGTCAGGCACACTGCATACTCGTTCACTTCTCTGTTTCTCTCATTCCGTAAAAAGCGTTAGAAAAATTTTTCCACGTACATCTTTACAGTCACAATAAACTTGAATAACTTGTTTCGTTAATAAATCTTATCGTATACAAAGTCATTATGTCTTATAACTGTTAGATTAATGAATCATACTTTGCTAGATGATCATCATCGCTAATAAGCCTCTACTTATATTGTACGGTCAATTTCGCTAAGCCAACTTGAGAGTTAACTTGCCTAACATTCACAACGCTATCGTATAGGGTTGACAACTTTGCTCTTATTGCTTATTTCTAAGATTCTATAAATTTACCAAATAACAAAGGATGCTGAAACCTTAGTCCAAAAAGACTCTCGGTGTATCAGAAAAAGCATGGACACGTTTTTTTCTAAATCGATGAGTTTTCTTACATGAACTAAGAACATTGGTTTAACTAATGGGATACACGTTGTATTTTGTAAATGTTAATAAATAGGAAAAAATGTGTAGGTTAGTTTGTACATGAGTCATATATGTACACATTACTAGTCTAAGAAAGATGATATTACATTGAAATATAATTAGAATTATTAGGATTAAAATAAAGACATTTCATTTCATTTCATATACTCGTCTACAATGTGGAGAAGGTTTTGTGTACACTCCTGGTCGAACAAAAAATTAAATAATTTTGTCAGATGTACGGGAACACCACAAAGTACGAGTACAACGCTTGTCTTTTTATGTGTTTGTGGCATCAACGGACATAGGTTATACTAATTGAAGTGGATGGAGAATGTAACACAAACTTATAATGTCGTACAAGTAATTAAAGTTATGAAACCGATAAAAAGGACATCATATTTCACAGGTTGGTAATAATTCATTAAATACAATTTTATGTTTCTTAGCAATGTCACGACAACCCTATATGATATGCTTTCGCAATGTTTGCGCCGTTAAATTGGACGGAGTAGGTACAAAAGGTCAGCCTGTTTGCTGCAGTGCCTACCTACTCTCATTTAAATTATCTTATGGTGATAGTCTTCACCTAGGCTAATAACTCGAGGATAAACAGTGTTAGCTTATAATTATAATGACACATGATTTGATAACATTTAACACGGCTTAGTATATAAAATCCTCTGCCAATCTTTATTGATATTGGTAGATTACGAGGGTCTCCATCTGCTGCCGAGAGACTCCCTCAATATTGGGACATAATGCATATAAAGTGAAAAGTTCTATACTAACTAACTATTTGAAGGTGGTAGAACCGGCATAGTTCGACCAGGAAAGTACCACCGCCACACCTATTTCCAACGTGAAGCATTTCTTGCGTTTCGATGGAAGGGTGTGGTTGCCGGCACACTTTCATATTAAAGTGCCTCATATTAGGCGACCATCATAGTTCTTGGGAGTAGCAACGCATCTGTGATTGACTTCAGATAGAACCCATGTTCTATTTGAAGTTGCTCACCGATGTCCATGGGCGGCAGTGACCACTTACTTTCAGGTGGACAGTTCAATCAGATGAAAAAAACTAACTGACTAGTAAAGGGCTTTTAAGTATAAGACCTTTTACAGATAATATCTTTTGCCATAGGTATGTACTTTGCCTGACTGCAGGAGATAAAACTTTCATAGGAAAAATCTGCTGATTAAACACAGGCACTATTTTGACAGTTAATTTAGTCAAAGAAAAGTGCTATTCTAGGTTAATACTATTTATAACAGTGAACTATTAAAGTCTAAGGTAGTCTGTCTGATAGTTAATGGTCACTTCCGCCTATGAATATTGCCTTTTTAGGGCTAAAATAATTACATTTGTATTAATGTTACTACCAATGTGTAATTTTACATTTACTTAGTCGTAACCATTAAATTTGGATTAATTTATTTATTATTGTTGAATAGTCCAGATATGAGACAGCGAACCTCAAAGTATGTACCCGCAGACCCCTAGGGGTTCGCGGAGTATGAGTTAAGAAACACTGCTTTAAAACTATTCAATCTTTATATTTGAATAGAGCACAAACAGGTTATTGATATTCGATTACATACCATAAATCCTAAAACCTCAGTGGTCGTAAGGCCCAAAGTTGCGTGAATTTTCGTCCGTTTCGTTCGCTTATCTACTTCGCTACCGGTTCCAAGTCCGAGCTCATTACTTCGGTCAGATCATTCTTTTTAATTATCAATGAGATATTGTTGTTTATCACTACTTTAATAGTCAGTATCGTTTGTACAGTCGCTTCCAAAATGTATTTTTAAAAATACTATATTTATTGACCTTATTATAATAAAGGAATAAAATAAATTTAAATGTGTCTTCATTTGTTTCTAGTTTAGTTCTATAGCCGCAAGGGGCCCACATCTGTATATGTTAGTTGTAGCTAGTATTCTGGTCATGTGTGTTCTCCTATAAGTATAAATATATTTCGTATTACTATATAGCGTTGTTTATATATTAAAGCCCTAATCTAATAAACCTGATATTTTGATTTGTTTTTACTTATAACGAAAGGTAGTTACTATAATAAATTGTTTATATTCTGTTTGTTATCTTTATTAAATTAGTTGAAATGAATAATATTTAAATTTTTAATTATAGCATTGTAAATAAAATGCAAACGAAATGATATATCACGTAAAAACCGAATTAAATTTATATTTAAAATACGTCGCATAACTACTTTAAACATTTTATTTACATTTTGTGCACATATTTCACAGATACCTGGAAGCGTCCCATATTTCTGGATTTCGTAAACAAAATAATCATTGTGAAAATCTTGTCACATTTATCATGAATTTTTATCTCAATTTTACTATTACGAATGCGTCCATATTTCACGCGCTTAAAGTTCTTTGGGAAATGTATTCATTTCTCGTATTAAAACCGTACTTTTTTAATATATTGCTGTTATATTCGATTTTAATTAAGAAAATATTTGAAATTAATTAAGTAAGCAAACGTACATTAATGATTTTTGGTGTGGCTTTTTCGTTTACTGCTGACTATATGAAAAATCTTGCAAAATCCTTATTATATAACACTGTACTATTACTTTGTAATTGATGTTTTACTGTCATAATATCTAAGGTATGTACTTAAATCATCTTATTAACTCTTCCATATTTCTCACTTCCAACTTATATATAAACACAAAGTCGTTAAATTACACAGACTAGGTTTATATATAAACAAAACATTTACAATACGCTTGTACTAATGAAACATATCGAATACGAGTACCTGACCGTCTCCAACGAGAAATACTGGCACATAATTCGAATTTCAAAACTTACAAAGCTCTCGAGCAAAGGTCTACAAAAGAACGAGTGGTGACAAAGCAAGCACTCAGCGTTACAACTACACTTTTGTGCCGGACTGTACTTGTAGCGTCGCTCCATCTCAAGTTACCTCGAGAGCGATCGGCTAGATATTCACTTTTTATTTATTGACATTTTCTAATGTACCTTCTGACCATTCATCATTCCACGATACGCTACGTACCGATAACACTTATTGTTTGCCGTATACATAATGGATTATTGATAAAATACGTGGGTGTCCCTAATCTCGCTGACTAAAATCTCAAGACGTCTCATCAAAGGAAATATATTAAGGTAATGCGTCTATAATGAACGATCGCGCTAAGATATTAAATGGACACGATTTATCGACTTTTCGTCTTAATGTTGAAGTATCTGATAGTCTGCCCACTCAGTTAAACGGTGTAACAGTAATCCGAAAGGTAAGCGTATGAAAACATTAGTCAACGTAACGAGCGTGGTTTCTTCGAGATTAGCTGCTTCGGAGCCAATTTGTAATTTTTTTAATAGAGGAAACAGGGTCAGGGTTCGCGATTAATCTTTTTAAAAGCCCAGCACTTTGTATGTAACAAATAACTCTGAAATTATAAAGATGCTATGATACGTAATACGGAAGAAAGATTTAAAGATAAAGCATTGTCTGTAAAAATTAAACAAATATGAAATAAGATTTCATAGGAAGAAAAACTGTAAATCTCAAAACGTTTTGTGATTATTATCGCGAAATTTATCACAGAATTTAAACACTTGCCTTAAATTTACTAAGATACTCTAGATTCAATACGTATAAGTTATAAATTCGGACATAAGGTACTAATTACCTGTTTCTACTAGAAAAATATAGACTTAAGTTTTAAATCGTGCACAGATAATTTTGAAAGGATTAATGTAGACTCAATAAGTTTAAAATTTAAGTACATAATGGACGGAGAAAACGTTTAGATTTTACGTAACACTAAGAAAATACTTCGAGAAAAGCCGATTGGGACGAAAAAGCAAAACTACGACACTGAACCAATAGTGCTGTTTCAACAGAAGTCAGAGCATAAGCCGTGAAGGAGGACCACAGATTTCCCAGGAGCAATTACTGAAACAATAAACCTAAAATGTCGAGGTTCCGCGGCCACCGATCCTGAACTCACAATTACTCGTCTTCCCGACGACCTAGTGCAGAACGGCAATTCATTAAGAGCTATTCAACTCATCACAATGTGACTATTAGTGCTCCATTGAATTTTTAATTGCGAAGCGAGAAGGAAGGAACGTTCGCTGAGGAAAAAACGAAAATATCCTCGGGACAGGTAAAATGAGCAGCCCACGCAAATTGTTAAGTCCACAGAAATTCAGGATAATTTGCGAGTGAATCCTATTACATTACGTTTTTAAAAACGTCATTTAATTTTCAACTATTTTTATTGTATACTGGTATTCAAAACAAAAGCGTTAAACTTATTACATACATCTTTTATACCACGTAAAACCTGATCGCTATTTTGCATAACCGCTCCACAAAAAGAAAATAAGTACGGTTTTTTTCGGTTTGCGGAAATGTAGTGTAGATTAAAATAATATATCGTCAAGATCTAAAGTTGTATTATAATTATATTTTTTTCACATGAAATTGAAGTAGCAAACGCGCATGTAGTCTGATGACTACCTGAAGTGGTCACTGATGCCCACCGATACGTTCGAACTACTAAATATACTCTTGAAGGTCTATCCGAAATTGAAAAAGGATAAAATGCTACTCCTGAGGACAAACGATCCTCGCGCTAAACGCAAGAACTGTGCCTCGCTAGAGATACGTGCTTGCTTTTATTTTATAATTTCACAAAATAACATATTGCACTGAAGTCCATAAGTACTCAAAACATCTTGTTGATTTCAACATAAATATTTGACATAATTAGATGTCGTCAACCCATTATTGTCCCACTGCTGGGCACGGGTCTTCTCTCAGAATTAGAGAGCTTAGGCCATAGTCCACCGCGCTGGCCAAGTGCGAATTAGTGGACTGTGAATTGGTGGACCATACTGGCGTGTTACTGTCATAATTAGAAAAATAAATGTTATTCCAATTACATTAAATATTAATCAAATTATTCATATAAACTCTACGTTGAATATTAACAAATAATACAAAAAATCTCGACAAAACCGTAACTTTCTTAGCAGAACCCTAAAAAAGAACTAGTGTGGCTTCATTGAGTGCTCAATGGAAGTTTCCCTGAACGAACCCTTTGATGTTTCCCTTTATTGCTAGAATTGCTACTATTTACGTCTCTTATAAGAATTTATGTGCGAGCTGAGTTACCGCGCTTGTTGCGTAAATAGGCTTTGTTTCCATTACATCTTTTGGGGCGAAGTAAGACATGATCATTATAGTGAGCTTAACTATTCAACAAATGTTACAACTGTTGCATTTAGCTAATGTTAACGAGGATTCATGTAATAAATTCATTTGGAATAAGCATTTGGTACTCTCATCAGTTGGCAAAACGCTAGTACTGTAAATACTAAGAATGCTTGCAAGACAATATTGTTTGCTATAATAAAAATGATTAATGGTTCTTTTTATCAGTTGAACATCTTCCATTATATAAATCCATTATATATTGTAAAGAAGCAAACAGTACCTTTGAAATTTGTCATAAATGATTATTGAGAGTCGGTGATTTTTTCAATGTATAAATAATAAATAAATATGAAATTTATCGGAACAGAGTTTACAGTTATTTAACGTATCAATGCTGGTAATGGACACATTTTGCTCAAGAAGCCGAATGTCAAAGATGGAGTTAGAAATAATAAACGCTTGGGCAAACGCTTTGCATATAATGAAAGGAAGGAGGCAGAATTGAATATTAAATCATATTTGAACCACCTAACACTTTCAAGTAAATATTGTAAGACTGGATATAATTTATGAGGTGTCTTTGGTACAGGCGATCCGATCTATATTTATTAGTGATGTGATCTATACTATTCGCATTCGCAAGAATTGTGCGAATATTGAATTGCAGTGCTTTGCAAAAAAGGTCGTTAAATCTATAGTAATTGAAATCGAACTGCAATTTGTCAAACAAAAATGCTCGTTAAATATAGATTCTCAGACCCTCTGCACCAAAACGCAAGAATTGTGCGAATATTTTTGCGAATATTGAAGTGCAGTGATTTGCAAAAAAAGGTCGTTAAATGCATCTTTATTGAAATCAAACTGATTTTGTCAACCAAAAAAAAGTTTGGCAAATCTAAATTCTCAGACCCTCTACACCAAAAACTGAAATAAAACTACATTTGCATTTGTATTTTCGAATGTCGGTAAGGGTTATTCGCATTTGCATTCGCGAATGTTCATATAACAGTCGTTACATCACTAATATTTATTAACCTAGACCCCTCATAAGGGTTCCTTGTAATGAGCTACTGTTATTACGTCATAAATTATTAAAACACCTTTCTTGGTAGTATTTAATTACATACCTCAGGTGTAAAATGTGTAATTTGAATGTGTTACCTATGACTTAGAACATGTTTTAACTGAGCACTTTTCTTTAAAGATTTTTGTTACTTTTTTTTTAAAAAAAAAGATGCTTGCTACAATTACGAGTATAGCTGCACACATGCATGCATTTTTATCCTCTGTCGTGGGTACAATGGATACACACAAAGACGGATACACAAACACCCAGACCCAGAACGAGAACCGAAATTCATCATTCATACCTGCCTGTCTGGGAATCGAACACGGAACCCACTGTGTGTCAGACCAGTATTGTAACCGCTCCGCCACGCGGGTCATCCAAGTGTCTTGTTTTAAAGATTGCTTTTATGTTCCAAGTTACTTACAACAAAATACATTAATAAAACGGTTACTAATTAAACTGTGTTTTTATGTTTGCTTTTAAAAAAAATCCTTTTTCATCTCCAACAGATTTTCTTTCTTCAATCTCAGGTATACCTATTATTCCACTTATTTGCAAGAAAAATTTTTTTATAATCGAGTTAGATTCTGCTGGGATAGACTGACCGTTGTAAGCAAATATTTGTCTGGACTACCTGAATGGGATCCAGTCTGGCTGGAAACAATAGAGACTGGGAATGAATTGGACATCTATCACATTTTAATATTCTAGATTTTCTATTTCGAATGTGCTAAATTGTCAATTATATTTTACTTGATGAACCCCGCAGCTTCGCCCGCGTTACAAAAACGATGTATCGACTGTCTCGGGGGAATAAGATATTTTTCTACAGTAAAAAGTATCCTATATGTTAATCCAGAGTGTCAGCTAACTCGCTATCAAATTTTATGAAAATCGCTCCAGCCGTTTAGATGTGAAGAAGTAACAAACATACATACTCACAAACTTTCGCCTTTATTATATTAGTATGACTAGCTGTGCCCGCGACTTCGTCCGCGTGGAATAGTTATTTTGGGCATAATTTACTTTTGCAAACAACCTCCTCAGCTTTATAAATTATAGCTGTTACCCACGACTTTGTCCGTTTCATTTTCTATTATTATTTTAGACAATTTAGTTTTGAAAAGAACATAGCTAACTGATATAGCTCATATATAAAAAAATGAAATTATTAGAACCTAAAATAAAATATCCTTAAAACAAAATCAAATAGTATTTAAAAAGTATTTTTACACGACGATAAAACGACGCAAGATCTCAATATATCAATATCTTCTAAGATGTTCATTGAAATTAAGTAATATCAAAGACAATTTTGTTCACAATTAAATACTCATAATCAACAACACATTTATTTGGACTAATTTCGACCGAATTTGATTACCATGAAAACGGTTCTAGTGAGTTAATCTTAAAAGATAGACATATACTGTCGCGGACATTTTTTTAGATCATTTCAAGAGAAATAATTCTTTCATACATATATTTTTGGTATCTTGTACCGTTTTCGCAGCGCACGCAACGGAAGCCCTCAAGGATGAATAATTTTCCCCGTTTTTTCACATTTTCCATTATTTCTTCGCTCCTAATAGTTGCAGCGTGATGTTATATAACCTAAAGCCTTCCTCGATAAATGGTCTATTCAATACAAAAAGAATTTTTAAATTCGAACCAGTAGTTCCTGAGATTAGCGCGTTCAAACAAACAAACAAACAAACTCTTCAGCTTTATATATTAGTATAGAAGTATAGATATCGGGATATACTTTTCAACCAACTCCTCCACATTTAAACGTAGACGTATCGATATAAAGATTGATTTTAACTTTTCCGGATAACAAAGAAATCATTAGAAAATTGGAATATCACTGAACAGCGACAAATATTCTAAGTTCATATTTTGTTGCATGTGGTCAAAGATAAGATCTTTTAAGAGGTGCATCGAGCTATTTGTGCATGTAAATTGTTCTTTGTAGAGCAAAAGACAGAATCAAAACACTTTTACAATTCATACGAACAGGGCGCACCCGCTCGCAGGGCGCTGCCGCACCCTGCTCGCTTATTTTTTATGTTTTCTTTTATGTTCCAACCTAACCTAACCCATCCTGTTTAAAAAGCTACAGCTAAATCCAACTCTTAATAATAACATGACAATACTCCTGCATTTTTAGGATTTAGGTATTCAAAGTGACACTTTTCATCATAATGATCTCTCAGGAACGGGTCGTAATGTATTGTAATCAATAAGTACCAAACTCATACGGCTTAAGTAGGTTGTGTACTTAGATTATCAGGGTTGATGAATTGAAGTTTAATTTATTAATCACATTTCAGTTTAATGAGCTGTCATTAAACTCATGATATATACTGAAAACAACCGTAAGCATTATGTGACTACCTTTTATAATTTAGGCTTGCACTATCCCGCATCATCAGGGAGGAGTTGAAGGTAAAAAAATATCCCGTGTCTTTGCTTAGTATTCTTATTACTTATACGTAAGCACTTGCGAGCCAACTTCTATAGCTTGGGCATGCAGTACCCTGCATCATCAGGGCTGAGGAGCTTAAGGTCGAAATTGTCATCATGTGTCTTTGCTTAGTAATTATATTACATACCCGAAAGCATTAAATGGCCAACTCCTATGGCTTAGGCTTGCAGTACCCTGCATCATCAGGCTTGAGGAGTTGAAGATCGAAATTTTCATTTTGTGTCTTTGCTTAGTAATTATATTACATACCCGAAAGCACTAAATAGCTAAATTCTATGGCTTAGGCTTGAAGCACCCCTGTATCATCAGGATTGAGGAGATGATGGTGAAAATTTTCATCTTGTGTCTTTGCTTAGTAATTATATTACATACCCGAAAGCACTAAATAGCTAACTTCTATGGCTTAGGCTTGAAGTACCCCTGCATCATCAGGGTTGAGGAGATGATGGTCAAAATTTTCATCTTGTGTCTTTGCTTAGTAATTGTATTACATACCCGAAAGCATTAAATGGCCAACTCCTATGGCTTAGGCTTGCAGTACCCTGCATCATCAGGCTTGAGGAGTTGAAGATCGAAATTTTCATTTTGTGTCTTTGCTTAGTAATTATATTACATACCCGAAAGCACTAAATAGCTAAATTCTATGGCTTAGGCTTGAACCACCCCTACATCATCAGGGTTGAGGAGTTAAAGGTCAAAATTGTCATCATTTGTCTTTGCTTAGTAATTATATTAAATACCTGAAAGCACCAAATGCCCATCTCGTATAGTTTAGGCTAGCAGTATCCTGCATCATCAGGGGTGAGGAGTTGAAGGTCGAAATTTTCATTTTGTGTCTTTGCTTAGTAATCATATTACATACCTGAAAGCATTAAATGGCCATCTCCTATGGCTTAGGCTTGAAGTAACCCTGCATCACCAGGGTTGAGGAGTTCAAGGTCAAAATTTTTACCGTTCATCTTTGCTTGGTATTTTTATTACATAATTGTAAGTACCAAATAGCCAACTCTTACGGTTTAGTCTTGAAATACCCTTACATCATCAGGGTTGAGGAGTTGAAGATAAAATCTTTGTCCCACGAATTTGTTTATCAATCTTATTATATATCCATAAAAACAAATTGACTTACTTCCACGGTTCAGGCTAGCAGTGCCCCTGCATCATCAGGATTGAAGAGTTGAAGGTCAATTTTTTTAGGAAATATCTGCTTAGTAATCTCATTCTACATTCAACCCAATTGGACTCCTACAGCTTAGGTTTGGCCGAGTATCGCTAATTTCGTTAATTTGCTTCAAGGAAATGGATCCTATGATCAGAACCGTATCAAACTCATCAGAGTTCTTTTGAAGTAGGTACATTCTTTCAAATAAAAGAATAGTCATCAAAATCGGTTGGCGGGAAATTGAGTTATTCATCTATTTATCGCGCACATCGTTAATGCAAATATCAGACTTATGCGCTTTTCTTATGGATGCCATTGTCAAAAGTGAACTAAAAATAAATGGGACCCCATGACACGCACTACCTTTCAAATGAAAAAAAAATCATCCAAATCTGTTCACCCAGTGCGGAGAAATCGAGTAACAAATATAAAATTAAAAAAAAAATACAGACGAATTGATAACCTCCTCCTTTTTGGAAGTCGGTTTAAAACTATGTTTTAACATAAAAATCAAAGCGAAATACTAAATTTTATTGAGGTAGCCTCCAAATTGACGGACTTTCATACAAACTTACATCTCCTATTTGGGTTAAATTGGGGGGGGGGATCAGAAAATTCATTCTTAACTGACGTCTACGTCATAAAAGGAACCCCTAGTAAAAATCATATTCGTATCTTTAGCAGTTTATGCTCTACGATGTTTATTCAATAGATGAGTGAGAGAGCATCCTTTCGTTTTTATATAAGTATATATAGATATAGAGATATAGATTTGTATAGTATCAAATAACATAGGTACACACATAACCAATAAAAATACATAACAAAGGAATACATTTTACAGACCATAACATGTTTAGTTTCAACCAATTCAACTATGCAGTTACATATCTTGTTAACACGTCTTATCGAACACAGAATAAATACTGTGTAGTTTTAAATTGACATAACTTTTTTATTTATAAACCGATTTACATAAAATAAACACTAAATGTTAAGTGAAGTTTCCCACAACACATTGGTGAAAATTATATTCAAATTTGATAAGCCGTTTCTGAGATTAGCGTTTTCAAACACACAGACAAACAGACAAACAGACAAACAGACAAACAGACAAACAGACAAACAGACAAACAGAAAAGATTTCTAAAAACCATTATTTTGGGTTCTATATCGTATTAAAGACCCCTAGAAATGGTTTTCACCTAAATTTATTCCATGTACAGACAGAGACCTCTTACAGATTTATTATAGTATAGATTTAGACTGAATCTTTTAGTTTTTGATTTTTAAAGGTATATCATGAAACCATTATTTAATTTGTCATCGACCTCTACATTATGATTTGTATAGCTACTTCATAAATCACATTAATCGCTTATATTATCCTTCAAAAAAAACGAGTGTCTGTGTCATGCATTTTATTTTAAAATCCTAACTACTACTGTAGGTATTACTACTACTAAACTCTATTTTTATAACCGATAATTAATAAATTGAGAAAAAAATACACGATTCAACTGTTATTTACAATTTTGCAGACAAATTAATTAAAAATCAATTTTTAACCAAAAAAATTAATGGCGCACACATAGATGTTAATAGTTGTTAATTTTACTAAAAATTCCGTCACTAGGTATCATACTTCATACTAATATTATAAAGGCGAAAGTTTGTGAGTGTGTATGTTTGTTACTTGTTCACGTGTAAACGGCTGGAGCGATTTTTTTAAAATTTGGTAGGGTCTTAGCTAATACTCTGGATTAACATATAGGCTACTTTTTACTATGGGAAAATGTGTTATTGCTACGGGACAATTGATTTTTGTTAACGCGGGCGAAGCTGCGGGATTCAACTGGTATAAAATATTTTTTAATATTTTAAATAAATATTTTTTATTTCTTTAAAATACTACATCGGACTTCTAAACACATACTCATAATTTTGCTACCGGATCTCATACTGGCACTCGTAGCTTGAATTAAGCTCTGCCTATTCACTGAAGAGGATGTTAATTAAGCTCCTGAAAGCATTAGTAAAAAGCTTTTGAATGAACTTCGTTGCAATATGAAGCTCTACTTGAGCTCGGAATAGATGAAGTGAAATCATTTCATAAGAGTATATTTATTTAATTTTATAACGTGTGAAGTATATTTAATAAAATGCCGCCTTCTTCAGTAGAATTATTATGCACATAAATGTTTTCTTTTTATTGTAAGAAATGTTGCTTCTTATTTATGTCATGTCCCTACGTACAATAAAACCAAAGTCGCTTTGCGCTATCTGTCCCTATGTATGCTTAGATCTTAAAAACGCTGCGCTACGGATTTTAATGCGTTTTTTTAATAAATTGAGTGATTCAAAAGGAAGATTTTTATGTATCATACATGCATAATATAGTAGTGGAACTCTGATAATATATTTAAAGGTAGAGCTCAATAAGGTTCGAATCCGTAAACCAAAGCACCACCGTCACATCTATTTTTGCCTATAACAGCAACAACCAACATACGATATAGACTTCTCCAAACGATACTGATGGGAAAAATTTTAGGTAAGAGGAAAGTCAAAAGGAGACGCAAATCTTGACTCCGGAACATCCGAGAGTGGACAGGAATCGCGAGTGCCGCCAAACTGTTTAGCCTTGCGAGAGACAAAAAGGCCTTTGCTAAGGTGACTGCTAACCTTCAGTAATTGGAGTGGCACAGGAAGAAGATAGTCGTAATAAGAAAGAATTCGCTGCAGTCGCGCGGCGGACGCGCAGCTGCCGCACTACTTGCGAGGTAATGTGTAGGCGCCCTAAGTTTCAGGGGTAGCAACTCACCATATCCATGGACAGTACTGGCCACATAATTCATTAAGAGGCTTCTTTGTTAGCACAAAATTATGAATAGAAAAATATTATTTTCATAATAATTCGTAACTAAAAAGGCGTTTAAGTTTTACTTTATTTATTTGATAGGTCAATATAATAACACAATTAGGTGTTTTTAAATTGACCTATCAAATAAATAGAAATAGAAGTTCAAATAGAAAACCAATAAAGTACATTAATAATGCCAATGCATACATTGATAACATCTGTATGAGAATGCAGATACTTTCAATCAATTCGTGGCGAGAAACGATCTACCGAAGATTTAGAGCTCGTTGCAGCCGAAGCTGGTTATTTGCACATGAACATCTGAAATTTTAAATTCAAATGTTACCAAATAAATTGAACTTCAATCTTGAGATGTAATTGAATACTTGAACAGTAAATACCGTTATTTTTTATTTATGTCATGATTCACTTAAACTTTTATGGATTTATCGCCATTGAATAAATGAATAAATAAATAAATAAATATAAGTTACTTATTTCAGGTTGTTTTTTTTTTATCTGACTGAAGTAAGTGGTCACTGCCGCACATGGACATCTGTAATCAACTTCATATAGAACATAGGTTTTATCTGAAATCAATCGCAGATGCGTTGCTACTCCCGAGTACTAGGATGGTCGCCTCATATAAAGTGTGCCGGCAACCACAGCCTTCAATTGAAACGCAAGGAATGCTTCACGTTAGAGGTGTGGCGGTGGTACCTCCTGCTGGGCACGAATCTTCTCTCAGAATGTGAGAGTTTTAGAATATAGTCCACCGCGCCGGCCAAGTGCGAATTGGTGGACTTGACACAACTCCTAGAACTTTTTTTTTTCGAAAACTTTCGGGTGTGTAGGTTTCCTCATGATGTTTCCCTCTCGAGAACAAAAAAAAAGTGTCACCGAAAAGCAGTGATAATTAATTTCTAAAACGCACATAATTTTACAACAATCAGTGGTGCGCGCCTGGGTTTAAACCTCGGACCCCCCGATCGAGAGGGCAAGTTTCAACCATTACGTTTACCAAGTTTACCTATCACTGCCATAGCCTAATGGCTATTACTGCAGAATGAAGATGGTAAACCTTAAATGAGTCTGTCTCTCATACCGTTCAGACCAGAATGCAGCAGTACTTATAACTGCTGTTATAAGACACTAATAGGTGTGATAGTACTTCCAAAGTCGAAGCACAGAGTTCTATCTTCGATACTTCCATCACACGCAAAAAACTGTTTCAAATTAGAATAATACTGGATCTGCACCCTTTCAGTTTAAACTTTGATGCCAATGATTTCTAATGAGATTCTATATTATTATATTCGATTAAAGGTTATGTAGCCAATATTATTTTATTTTATTTTATTTATTTAGACATACAGACAGCATAGTATACCTACAAAACATTTTCAATAAAATATTATGTTATAGTAGAATTATACCCTATATACATGCCAATTATAAGTATGTACAGCATTCTCATAATAATGTGAAGACATGTTATTGACAAATGAACATGTAGTTCAACTGTTTTTTTGTGTTATAGGTACCACGAAAGCACATAGAAAAGAGTCCGTAAGCAATATGAATAGCCATATAGGGATTGAACTCAAAACCATCTTCATATCAGACGAGTATTACGACCACACTCAAACTATATGACCGCCGATCAGAGTTTCAATCCATTGCTACTTCTCTTATATGATAATTATGTAGCAGGCTCAAGTTGAGACACTAGCCTATCATAACTGTACGTCAATGGAAACGTAAGCAAATTAAAATTTTGAACATTAAATCTTATTTCAGTGCGTAGTGTGAACATCTGGAAGGCCGATCTAAAATTGAGATATGCATTTTATAACGTATTTGGATTTTTTTTATAAATTTCGTCAATCACAGCTTCATTTCCATTTTATTAAAACCGTTGAGTATAAAAAGGAGAAAGGAGTCATAAGTAAATGAACGCTTTCAAAGAAATATTGGTGTTAAACAATATTCTAATAGAGGATTATTCGAAATTTAAAATTCTCAGAAAGTTTTTCAATCGTTCAATTTAACTGCATTAATGAAGAGCGAAAAACGTGTTATAAAACATTTATATTTTTTAGAATCAAATTCGCGATAAGAAAATAAGAAAATCGAGATAGAATCATATGGAACGAATCTAAAGTGAACTTAATTACGATCTCAAAATAACGTTTCATTAGAGATCCAGATAAATTGGTTTACTTGTTCCGAAAGTAACATTCATTAGCATTTAAATAAATTCATTAATAAGGCTCCAGAGACAAGCAGTCAACGAACAAATCTATAAATCAAATAGTGAGGGAGTGTCAAAGACAAAAGGACTATGGCGTGACGCTCGGTAACGCTACACACGGCTGATAAGTTTAGACAACGAAATTTTTGTAATACTCAAAAAAATGTTTTATCTCAGAGCTGTGTACCGTGTTGACCAAGCCAATTTATTGAAGATACAAGAAAAAACATTTAAGATATTTAAAAGTGCTAAGCTCTCATACATTTAGATATCCTAGAATATATCAATAAATACACTTTGACGTATCAGAGGTATCTAGAATTGAAAGAAATAGAATTTCGTACCTCTAGCCTATAAAATACTACATATTACTACATTTATTCAGTAATATTCTTATATCATTATTCATAATGGCCTAAAACTCTCTCATTCTTCTCACAGAATGAGAGAGTTTTAGGCCATAGTCCACCGAGTTGGCCAAGTGCGAATTGGTGGATTTAACACACCTCCGAGAACTTTTTTTTAAAGAACTCTCGGGTGTGTAGGAAGCCTCACGATGTTTTCCTTCACCGAAAATCTGTGATAATTAATACCTAATATGCACATAAATTAGTGGTGCGTGACAGGATTTGAACCTCAGACCTCGCGATTAAGAGGGCAAGTTTCAACCATTAGGCTATCACTGCTCTGCTATTCATAATTAATTCTACTTAATTATATATTTATTTAACGTAACTTCTGGTGAGTACACTACTTCAACTTTCTATATTGTTAAGTTCTCTGAACCGCTAAGCCGCGTGTCTTAAATTTCACTCAATTTCCAAAAGCGGTTCCCACAAAGATCTTTCTTCACATGCGACGGCACATTAATCTAGGTAACGGTGATCGTATTCACATGAGCGACCTTTGTTATATCTTTGTTATTGCTTGACAGTTTAAATTCCGTCTTTTATCTTATGATATTAAATTGTCGCTTTTTATACGTTACCACGCGGTACAGAGTATTTTTAAAAGGATGATATTTTGAATAAAGTTTTATGAATAATTTTGCAGGACTGAATAATCTCATTGTTTTTGTAACAGTGCTTGCTGTAATAATAAAATGTACTTATGATTATTATGGTTTTGCTACAGATGTCAGAAGCTACATATTGAACAGTTCGATTAAACCAAATCGTAAATCTTAATTATTCGAAAGCGTTGCTTGTTTCTACTTAGAACCAAACAACGCTCAGTTCAAATACGCAAGTCTCAGATATGTGCTTGATTACGAAATCCGTTTATATTTATTTATTTTTTTATTTATTTCTACGTAACTTGGTAGTTCTGTATTGTTGTTTCGGGATCCGTATAGAACTACAGTAAATACTGTTGTCGTAAGAGGTGACCATAAGTTGGCTTCTGCAGTTATGGGAGGCAAAAGTGCGAACCCGAATCGTTAGGCTTACGACTTATGACTCCGAGAAGGATGACGGTATGTATGGCCGCATACTGTCGTAAGCACCTAAAGGTCCAGAAATACTCATGCTCTCCAGAGCATCGCTCGGGGACAAAGGGACATTGCGTCGTGTTCCGTTAGAGATCTCGGGAAAACAAAATTATATAATCCACTCTCTTAAGTCTCTCTCTCCCAAGCCACTATAGTACCTTTTGAAAGTCTCCCTATCCCGCAGAAAAATATTTGTTTAATTACGAAATTACAACTTACGCATTCGTATTATTTTATGCATACACACTCAACAAAACCTAGCTACGGACATGAGTATAAAAACATAAAATAATGATTAGTAAGCATCATTACTATTATCTGAATTTGCATCTGGCGCTACGGCACCGTTACATTTTCTTTAACGTCACTTATAATACGCACACGTACGTAAAAATCACCTTTAACCCTTACCCGATTCCACACCAAAGGTCGTTAAGGAAGGCAATGTAGCGGGAAGACTTCCGACCGATTTACTGACTTGTCACATTGATATAGAGTAAGCGAGAAATAATCAATATTTTTTATATTGAGTAGTTGAATCTAATTTCAGATCTTAGTTAACAATAATTAGGTACTATAATAAATAGTAGTTTGTAATTACTGTTATTAGATAGTAAGTACTTAGTAACAACTTTTTTATTAATAACAGTTTACAAAAAATGAAAGATACTATGTACATTTATAATTTAAAGAGAAATCCCATTATCGATGAACACGAATATAACATACAGACAAAGATACATATAGGTACATACATATACAGACTTACCCGTACTGCTTGCATGCGAGAGTATCAGGCTCCACACAGTACCATCCTTGAAGAGTTGCAGTTGACCACGGGTACCTGCATCAATAAACAAAATTGTGATTAAATTCTATAGGTTATTGATTTTTTTATGTTGAATTACTTTTTTTTTTTTTTTTTTTTTTTTTTCCTAAAGTGGCATTCACATCTCGAGTGTGAGACGTGTTTAGCCAATTACGACGTTATATGAAGATAACACGAACGGGAAAGTGTACGGTATTTAATTTATGAAGGTGACAGGAATTTGGCCCAGGATACCTAAAACAAATAATATTAAATGACGACACAAACATTAAAGACAAAAACGGTATCATACAAATATATATGTATATAAAAATGTTAATAGGAAATGGAAAATATTAGTTGGAAGAAAGAAAATAGTTTAAATAAATAGAAATACCCTTCAGACTTTAAAATTTTAAATCATGAAACGAAATATACTTAATTAAATACACTATAAAAGGTGAATGTGTATAAGTGAGGAGAGACTGAAAGTTGATAGGTCGGGGTATATCTTGAGGGAGAACATCATATAAGGAAAATGCTAATTTAGGACAATTGAAAAAAATGTGATCTACTGTCCCATCGTCCAAACCACATTCACAAAGAGAGCTATCGCGTACTCGGATTTTGGCAAGGAAGACCGGCGTGCATGCATGACCCAAACGAAGGCGGCATATGGTAGATGTAGCTTGTTTGCCACCTTTACGGAATCGGAAAAACCAGGGTTTCTGTGGTATCAGAGGTTGTATATCCCCATAATAACGCCCTTTAATAAGTCTTGTGGAGTCCCATAAATCTTGCCAGTCATTTCTAATATGCGAGTTCGCTAAACGGAACAAATCGGTGTGGTATATTTGCGCATGATTTTCAGATCCGCTTATTGTAGCATCTCTAGCCCAAGAATCCACTATCTCATTACCTAAAATACCAGAATGCCCAGGTATCCAAGCAAGGACTATATCTAAACCTTTTTTGCTACAATTAAACAGTAACTCTTTAATTTTAAAAATCACAGGGAGTTTAATTTTCATTTTGAATTGGTTACTGCAAATTTTTTGTAAACAACTCCTACAGTCTGTAAAAATAATTGTTCTAGGGAAATTATGCGAATCAGCAAATAGAATTGCTTCATATAAAGCAACAGCTTCACCTGTGAACACAGAAGTCTGAGAAGGGCATTTAAAGGATAAAGTCACATTGAATCTTGGAATCCAGACCGCAGCACCAACATTGCCATCAGTGGATAATTTGGAGGCATCAGTGAACACTGTTGTCCAGTCTTGCCAATCAGACAGGAGTCTACTAAAATTTTGGTTAGCTGCCGGATCATCTTTTTCAATTCCAAAATTCAAAATGACTTTAGGAGTAAACACTAATGAAGAAAAATCCGTTTGAAAAAGAGGGTTGATATGATAATTAAAAACAGGTGCAGAAAGATTTTTGATTTTTAAAAAACTCTTAATAATTTTGGGGGTGTCCTTATGAATCCAATATGGATTGTTTAATACCTCTTCCGAAAGTCTATCTAAACGAGGAATGAGTGGATGAGATGAACATGACATAACCCTAAAGATGAATCTATCAGATAGATATTGCCTGCGAAGGAATAGTGGAGGGTCTAAGCATTCCACTTGTAGAGCATTTATTGGTGAAGATTTCATAGCACCAAGAATAATACGCAAGCATTTCGCCTGTATGGTGTCGAATTTCTTTAGGGCTGTTTTATTACAAGGTTCCAAAATGAATGATCCATAATCGATACGGCTGCGAATAAGGGCATTATAAATAAGTTTTTGATTATATGGGTGAGAACCCCACCAAACACCTGAGAGAGCACGAAGGACATTAATACCTTTTTCACATTTATTAACTATATAATTTAGATGAGGGACACCAGACAATTTGGAGTCCAGGAGAACTCCAAGAAATTTCGTAAAGGGTACATTAGGGATGGCTTGTCCTTCATATGTGACGTTAGCAAATGGAGTGAATCTCGAACGAGAGAAGACAACAACTGTACTTTTAGTTGGGGATAGTGAGAGGCCATGTTCATCTAACCAGACATTTAGGTAACTCAAACCTTCGTTTATACGGGATGTTGCCGTATCGATACACTCAGAAGATGTATATATGGCGATATCGTCTGCATACTGAAGAATATTACAAAAAGGTAGGACCGATTGCTCTAGATCATATGTATATATGCTGTATAGTAAGGGGCTCAATACTGATCCTTGTGGGATGCCTTGCCATAGAGTTCTAGGTGGGAGGACGGAGCTACCATTCCGTATTTTAATAATTCTGCCCATAAAAAGTTTACAGACATAGTGTACAATTCTCGCAGGAACACTCAGCTCTAGCATTTTTGCTCTGAGCACCGGAATATTGACACTGTCATAGGCGGCGGAAACATCTAAGAAGCATCCCACAAGGTGTTCTTTTTTAGAGAATGAAAGACGGATATCAGTTGTAAGGATATTTAAACTGTCCATGGTACTTTTCCCTTTGCGAAAGCCAAACTGGCTTTTTGCCAGAGACTCATTATTTTCTAAATACCATTCTAGTCTGTTTTTAATTAAGTGTTCTAAAATTTTACCTAATGTTGATGAAAGAGCAATCGGTCTATATGAGCTAGCCTTCTCTGGGTCTTTATTTTGCTTTAAAATAGGAATGATGATTTGGCATTTCCAGTCTTCAGGTATTTCCCCCGTAATAAAAATGTCATTCATAAGGTCCAAAAGATAATGAAGGCTAGAAGTGCTTAATTTTGTTATAAAGCTATATGGGATACCATCTTCACCTGGAGAGGTATCTTTCAATCCAGTAAGCGCCGTATTTAACTCGCCAAAAGTAAACCTTTCATCGAAGGAAGATAAATTAGGACAGGATACAGAGAAAGGGAAATGACAAGGAACAGTGGGCGGGGCTAGGCTGTCAGCGAAGTCCTCCAGCCAAGCCGAAGAGCCATAAGAATGGAGAGAATCAGGCTTCAATGAACCTCTAAACCTTTTCATATTTCTCCATACAAGTGATGGGCGAGTTCGGGGTGACAAATTCTCACAAAACCCCTTCCATCCTTTCTTCTTTTTCTTAGAAAGTATTCTTTTTGTACGGGCAGTGATCCTTTGTAAGGTTTGAAAATCATCGAGGTTTAGAGATTCATTAAAGACGATCTCAGCACTATCTCTTTCTTTTATAGAAGAGGTGCATTCAGAATCCCACCAAGGAGGTGAGGGAAGTTTGAAGGAATAGAGCTTTTTCCTGGGGATGAATAAATTGGCAGCTGTAATCAGTGTATTACGAAAATGTAAGTAGTTTTGAGAAGAGGGATTTTGGTTAAGGTTGTTTAAAGTACATTCAACATGTAACGAAAATTTATGCCAATCGGCTTCTTGTAATTTGTGTTTTAAAAGAGGTTCTGGGAAAGGGAGAGGGACTACTGAACAAGGTTTCGATATTATGATCGGGAAATGATCGCTGCCAAAAGAGTGGGATAGTGTGTTCCAATTTAATAAGCATGAAAGTTCTGGAGAGCAAGCAGAAAGGTCAACTGCAGATTTAGGATTTTGACCAGGATACACACGGCGAGTAGGGGAGCCATCATTAATGATACAAACACTAATATCATCAAAGAGGTCCACCAGCCAAGGGGAGAAAGAATCTGTATAATGGGATCCCCAGGAAGTGTGATGTGAGTTGAAATCTCCTAAAATAATAAGTGGGGGGGGGACTGAGGATAAAATTGTAGAGAGTTCAGGCATCAGGGAGAGTTTAGGATCAGGAATATAGATTGAAATGTAATTGATATTGGCTACGCAAGCCGCAACAGCATTGATTTCTTGGGAATGAGGAGGGAGAGGGATAACAGAAAATGGAACAGATCTTTTAATCAGCAACGCACACCCTGCCCTTCCATCATCACGATCATCCCGCAGACAGGCGAACCCCGGGACTCTAAAGTGAGATCCAGGCCTCAACCATGTCTCCGAGATGGCCGCAACAGACACAGAGTGAGCATTAATTAAATTAAATAAATCCGGTTTTTTCGGGGCAATGCTTCTACTGTTCCATTGTAGGATTTGGATTAGACCCAAAGGGGCCATTGGAAACAATTTCAGCGAGTTTGACAAGTAAGGGTGCAACGTCGTACGGTAAAACATCGCTAAATTTAGCGAAGATATTGGTGATCAGCATAATGAGCAATTCTGGTAAATTTTCATTAGGTAATGTATGAGGTCTGCTCAGTCCACAACCATTGGGAAGAGAAGATGACGGTTCTCTAATAATTTCCTCATGGGCATAACGGTCATAACCCTCCGGAAGTGGGGTCCTCACACGGGGGGGGGCTTTAAATGTCTTGCGATATGATGTCCTTTGATTAGATCCAGAAATTGAATACTCAGAAGATGGAGAGTTCTGTACTGGCTGGGGTGGAGTTTGCGCAAACATGGTTTTTGCGACGTCTGAGTAGGCTCGTCTCACCGAAGGTTCCTGAGCAGAGGCCTCCATGTACGAAATACTGTGCTCGGACATGATTTTTTTAATTCGCTTCTGTCTGTCAAACTCGGGACATGTCGGGTCAGTGGCAAGGTGTCTCCCTGTACAGAGAAGACACCTGACACGGTCAGAGGGGATATCGCAACTATCTCCAGAGTGAGACTGACCACATCTGTAGCAGCGCGCATTTGACCGGCAAGCATTTTGAACATGGCCAAACCTAAGGCACTTCCTACACTGAATGGTAGGAAGCTGGTAGATCTCAACTACCAAAGCAGTGTAGAAGGCATAAATCTTCTTCGGTAAGGACTGGCCCTCAAACGTCAGCACGACGGACTGTGTTGGTAACCATGCTGGGGAACCGTCGTCTTTTTTAATCTTTCGGTTGAGTCGGCGAGCTTTCAATATTTTCCCATACCCTTCTTTGTATTCGGTGGCATTGACAAAGTCTTCCATCGTCCACTCTGTTGGAACACCACGTACTAGACCTAATCGGGAAACATTGTAAGACGGGATTTCAGCCTTTAGGTTATGTTTGGTCAGAAGTCCATGGTCCAGAAACTCATTAGCTGCCTTAGCAGATCCGAACTCAACCGACAACCTGTTACGACCAATTTGTTTTATTCCGTCTTTTTTAACATGTTGGACACCACCTTCAAATAGGAATAACCCCAATCTAATAGGTTTCAGGCTCACCCCGGAATTCGGGGAGTCAACTATCCGGGACACATGTACAATAAATGGGCCAAAGTCTTCGACGCCATATTTACGAGAGTCAATCGCGAGAGATGGATGTTTATAGATGTGCGACTCTGATCCAAGACCACCCTCTGGATCCGTAATAGTGCGTTTGGATAATGGCTCAGGGTTCGACTTGTCAGCCGTTCTTTTCCGAGATGTTTGTGCAGCTGTTGAAGCCTGAAAACCTTCAGTCTCCCCCATACATTCGTAATCACCACCCCCCTTATCAGGGGGCTTCAAACGCTCATCTCCATCCATGGCCGCAATGGCCAGCAATAGATCGAGGTTCACTCACCTACTCGGAGTTAAAAATAACCACCACCGCACAAAAATATAAGGGAATAACTGGATTCAAGGGAACTAATACACCGATACACGTGTACTTCCGTCAATGTCAAAAAGCCGAAAAGACTGTTGAATTACTTCCTTCCAAACACAACCAACAACTATTTACAATTAGGTAGAGTTGTAACAAAATAAGGTCTTAGAAATCTGTCGATCGACTAAGAAACGTAGTTGTATAAAACTTGTGTGTTCTATTGTAGTGTGTGGTTAGATCTTTGCCCTATCTGTTATATTTTAATAGGTCAATAGGTCTTTTATATTTACATAACCCCATTTTTGTTTTTGAGAAAATTATATTTTTGTTATTTCCTTAACTCGCTTAGGTAGCGATTTGACTTGTATCTGGACTAGCTATGTTACTCGTTCCTCGCTGTTAGTGAAACATTTGCCGACTTCCGACCGATTTATCTGCGTCGGCGCTTCACCATCTATCGCGCGTTAAAAATGACGGCGTCATGTTTTCACGCGACATTCAATATCGACACATCGAATATCGGGCTCGTTTACATATTTTTCAATTTACGAACTTGATCGAATAGCTCCGTTGTAAATAACGCTTTGCGATCTATCGACCTTTATACACAGATGCCTTTGTGCTAAGTAAGCCAGTGAATGCTAGATAGTATCAAGTTTATAGAGCGATGAAATCTGATGACTTTGTTTATTTATGGCATTATTAAAATCTTATCGGTACATGTATGTACTCGTACATTATAAAAAGAAGGTGCGTGACTCAGTACTTTAGCGTGGCTCAATGTAAGACAAAAATCACCTATTCTAACTATGTATTTTTTACAGATATATATGTACTAAAATTTTATTGTGAAATACTTATATAAGTAGAAAAGTAGTAAAGTTTCAACAAAGTGCTATGTATTAGAACATTATAAATATTGATTGATTTGAATCATATCGACTCTCACCGACCTGCTATTTATTTTAAAGTAACTAAGTAATTGTAACCTGAAACGACTCGAACTTAGGGATATATTAAAATAATTTTATGGTGCAAGAACTAGTTTAATTGTCTTCGCTAACCTTTAAAGGTCATATGCCACTATTGGTTTTGGTAAATATAGCAGAATACCAGTTATAAATTAAACATAGTTTAAAAACAGCGAATTAAATCTAAAAGTGTTTGTTAGCTGCAAGTACTATTTAAATTTATTCAACTATTTAATTTTTGGTGAAGGAAAACACCGTGAGGAAACCTACACACCCAAGAGTTCTTTAAAAAAAAGGTTCTAGGAGGTGTGTGAGTTCCACCAATTCGCACTTGACCAGGGCGGTGGACTATGCCCTAAAACTCTCTCATTCCGAAAGAAGACTCGTGCCCAGCAGTGGGACAATATTGGCTTGACGATATACTATTTAACACCCGATGGACAATTTTTTTCTTATACTCCAAATCGAAAATTTTTCAATTACTTCGATAAATCAGTTAAACAAATACTTCCACTTACTAAAACGGTAAAATTACTAGGTCAGTTTTCACCGTATTTTCGCACAAGACAAAATCTTAAAGAGTGCTTTCACCCACTCTCGAGGACTTTTAGAGTGCTTAGGCTCGCTTAAAGAAGCTTTATGAAACGCGTGTACGTTCAAAATAGTTCTTTAGGTACGTGTTCCACGTTTTTGTAGCAAACGATGTCATGTGATATGATGATATTTTTTTTATCTGAGTGAAGCAGCAAACTAACATGCAGTCCACCTGTAATCAACTTCATACAGAACATGGGTTCCATAACTAGAGAAATAAATCACAGATGCGTTGCTACTCCCGAGGACTATGATGGTCGCCTCATCTGAAAGTGTGCCGGCAACCACACCCTTCTATCGAAACGCAAGAAGTGCTTCACGCTAGAAATAGTTGTGGCGGTGGTATTTCCCCGGCCGAACTACACTGGTCTACCACCTTGTACATACATGACATATTTTAATTTAACCCAAAACGGAACTAAATTACGTCAAATTGACGTTCGCACATCCAATCTTTGACTATATAAATATCGGCACAACGTATTCAAAACATATCACGAGTATCCGTTACATCTTAAAATAAAATAAAAACTTTTTAACAAAAAATATCTACCGACTTCCATGTCACAAAAAAGTAAAAAATAATTTAAATATATTTTGGTCTAGAACATACTCAGTACTTAGTACATAGTTCTGAAGTCGGTGCTCGACATATTTCGCTGGACGACGGTAACTACGTCCTATATGAGCACCGACTTCAGAACTATGTACTAAGTACTGAGTATGTTCTAGACCAAAATATATTTAAATTATTTTTTACTTTTTTGTGACATGGAAGTCGGTAGATATTTTTTGTTAAAAAGTTTTTATTTTACACTTTTTAGTGACTATATTTTTATGTTTGTATTTAAATAAAGCCTCTAAGTTTGCTTTGTGCATCTACATATTCACAAAAATTAAACATAAAACACTTTTACAATTCATACAAACAGGGCGCCCCCTCTGGAAGTACCCCTCCATCATCAGGGTTGAGGAGTTGAAGGTCAAATTTTTCATCTTATATTGTTGCTTAGTAATCTTATAACATATACGTTAGTACCAGGTGGCTAACTTCTATGGCTCAGGCTTGCAGTACCCTGCATCATCAGGGTTTAGGAGTTGAAGGTCAAAATTTTAATTTTGTGCCTCTGTTTGGTATTATTTTTACATACCCGAAAGCACCAAATTGCCAACTCCTATGGTTTAGAATTGAAGTACCCCTTCATCATCAGGGTCGAGGAGTTGAAGGTCAAAATTTTAATTTTGTGCCTCTGCTTAGTATTATTTTTACATAACCGTAAGCACCAAATTGCCAACTCCTATGGTTTAGGATTGAAGTACCCCTTCATCATCAGGGTTGAGGAGTTGAAGGTCAAATTTTTGATTTTATATTTTTGCTTAGTATTTTCTTTACATAACCGTAAGCACCAAATTGCCAACTTCTATGGTTTAGGATTGAAGTACCCCTCCATCATCAGGGTTGAGGAGTTGAAGGTCAAATTTTTCATCTTATGTTTTTGCTCAGTAATCTTATAACATATACGTAAGCACCAAATGGCTTATTCCTATGGTTTTGGCTTTAAGTACCCCTGCATCATCAGGGTTGAGGAGTTGAAGGTCAAATTTTTGTCCCATGAATTTGCTTAACAATTTCATTATATATTCGCAAACATCAAACGACCAACTTTTATAGTTCAGGCTAGCAGTACCCCTGCATCATCAGGATTGAAGAGTTGAAGGTCAAATTTTTCATAGTAAATACCTACATAGTAATTTTATTCTATATTTTACTCAATTGGACTTCTCCAGCTAAGGTTCGGCCGACTATCACTAATTTTATTATTTTGCTCCAAAAAGTTGAAGATCCTATGATTAGAACCTTATCAAACTCTTATCAGACTACCCCTGGAGTACATCCTTTCTAATAAAAAAAGAATCATCAAAATCGGTTGGCGGGATATTGAGTTATTCATACATTTATCGCGTACATTGAAAATGCAAATTTAAGACTTATGCGTTTTTCTTATGGATGCCCTAGTCAAAAAAATACTAAAAAAAAATGGGACCCTATGACACGCACTACCTTTCAAATAAAAAAAAAATCATCTAAATCGGTTCACCCAGTCCGGAGAAATGAGGTAACAAATATAAAAAAAAAAAAAAAAAAAAAAAAATACAGACGAATTGATAACCTCCTCCTTTTTGGAAGTCGGTTAAAAAAAAAAACCTAAAACAATTAGTGTTAATCTGTTTGTTCTGGTTTACAGGGTATATTAGGTGAGATATAGCTACTAAAGGCGTTCTAATGTAGTCCTTAAAGTATATTATTGGGATTATTTGACTTATTTTGGATTTATTGCAGCTATACATAGGATGCAGTAACCACATACATCCAGATGGACTTACCTGTTTCCTATTTTTATTATAATATTATCCAAAAACCGGACAGCATCCAAAACAACATAAAAATCAAATCAAAATCAAAATATTTTATTTCCTTAACAAATATTGTTGTTATTTACAAATTAGTGGTATGGAGACGCCTAGTAAAGTAAAAAATAAATAAATAACATTATTTTCTTAGGAATACGACTTTAACAAATTATGGGCATTACTAAAAAAAAAAGGCCTATGGCCTGAAGCCCTCTCATTCTGGAAGATGGTACAGTAATAGTTTGACCAAATTTAAAAAAAAAACTAACGTTTCACACGCGTTTTTTAAAGAGATGCTTATAGTAGAACAAGTCATTAAAGTTTGTGTGAAAATGTTTTCATTCGAAGTAGTCCACAGTAGTAATGTGTTGCTAAAGAAACGGGATTTACCTTAGTTTTCTTTGAATGACATGATCCTTTTAACTAATCTTCTTAGAAATGTTTCTAAAGCATTAACTAGTTTAAGCACTATGTACTATTCTTGCGCTTATTAGTCTCTTTTGTTTGACTTACAAATGGATAGGTATCCTAAATGGAAAGTTAAAATTAAAAGAAGTATTCGTAACAAGTTCAGTCTATGCGCTAAAGCTTTTAAGATTTTTTGGAATGTCCTAAACTATTAAAAGCTTAAGTAAATATACACTTTTGAACTAAGGCCTCTTCTAATTTGCTTATCATACTTCATCAAACACATTTTTTGCCGTGGACCACACATTGACGTAATATTTATTTAGAGACTTTTTCCCTATGAGATAAATCTCTGAAAGAAGTTGGCAGAAAAACAATGTCTTCTTTTGCCGAATTTCTCTCTATTGGAAATGTCTCTAAAAAAAGGTTTTCTAATAAGACAAATACAAAAAAATCGAAGATCACTTTGGTTGCCGCCTTTAATCAGACTCGTTGTTATAAGATATATACAGCTTCTTTTAGTTTTAAACCAAAAAATATATATTTCACTAACTAGCTATTATTTATTAATATTTCAAATCAAATTATAAATTTAATTTAATTAGGGAGCCAGCATACAGTTTGTCTTATACTATTAGACGGACTGAATAATCGTTAGTGATCATTACCGACATAAGGTATACCGGTCTTTAATCAACGTATTATAAAAAAGGTGTTGTGTCTCGCCCTAGATGTTGAGAATTAACTTGGAAAGCCTCAGATTAGTATTTTTCCTATCCTTCAAACTAGAACACCAGTCTTAACGCTGAAAGAAATCGGAATCTTGAAGGAATCTGTTACGACATTAAAGAAATGCAGTCGCAATTGAAACTTAGCAGGAATCTTAAGCATTACGAGGCTTGAAAAAAGGATCACTTCTCAGAACTCGTACAGTATTTACTCAGAAGAAATCCTCATGAAAGCACGTGTAATTTTCTCGGCGGTTTGCGCTGAATGCTTGTTTGAGAACGTTTCCATTCGCAGTCCACCGGTCTGCGCTGAGCCCTCAGGGATTAACACAAATGGCTCTTCAATGGCGCAGTTGACTTAAATAGGAACTCGTTTCAACATGAGGACTTACACACAGTAAGCCTAATGTTCTATTAAAGGAATGGTACCTACATAATGCTTGATGTGGTGAAATCCGCTCCGCTTTATCAAAACTTTATTGTGAATCGACGTCGTTCTAGTATAATGTTAAGATATTTCTATCGATTACATCGCAATTTTATAAATAAAGGAAGGAAATTTATAAGAAAACGATTTTTATAGTATTTTTTTTCTTCGTTTTCTGTGATCTGCGTTTCCCTTCAAACTCTAACTTTCCAGTCTGCGCTGCGTCCTCGGGGGTTCGTAGAAATACTACATTTCAGCTCCCTTTAAAGTGCTATAACTTACTATTACTTAACTACATATTTTGTAGTTTGAACAAACGGCTGTGAGTAAAAAATGATATAAAAATAAGTAAAGCTATGCCGTAATAAAAAATTGGCTTTGAGGCATTTGATAGTCCTTATTTTATCATTTATATTCATGTTACATAACTAAATGTTAAATTCTAAGACACTATATTAGATACTTTAATTCTAAAGTAGCCAATGTAATGAAAGTTAATAACAATTTCCTCAATCGCCCTTAGAAGATTCATTACTAATTAATTTCAAAGAAATATACAACATTCTATATTCACGTGACTGGACAGTCTCCGTTCAATCTTATTATGTAAGCCGCGTTTTGGAAAACAATGCTTTTGATCTCTTTGTACTTACACAATAAATATTTATCGGCGTCCTATGAAAGCTATTTGAGTTCCTTATCAAACATCATCTCACGATTCGAAGACATTTGTATAAAAACAGTAATACACAGCTTTACTTGATAATAGTGAATGAGTCGGCTGTATTCTAAGATATTAGTTATGATATGGTTCTCATTTCAAACTTGGCTGACCTGTGCTTAGCTTTGCAGAAAGTGAATTTTACTATCTTTATGTGGATCTTGGTTCACGTTACAAAGAAAGCAATTTCGACAGAAACATTGATAACCGAAACCGAAAGTCGATGAAGTCTTTTTAGGGATGTTCGTGGTATATTATTTCGGAACAAAATATAATAATCTATTAATGCTATTAATATTTTACAGATTTTAATATTATCAATCGTATCATTATTGAGGAGGTTGAGGTCGTGTTCCGACACGGTGGTAGTATAAAAAAAATATGTAACTGACAAATTGTAAGTGCCTTCTTAGGCCTATGCAAAATAAAGATATGTCATTTCATTTCATTTGATACAATACTCTTTGTTAGGAAAATTGTAAATCATGTATCAAAAAGGTTTAAAAAAGCACTTGATATATGAGCAGCGGTAAAAGATGACATCTAATGTTATTTAAACTTACGTTAAATGTTAAAAATATATCAATATTTCGTGACATTTTATCCAATCATTACATAGTTAATTTAGTTAAATAAATTATTACAATTATGACTCTTTGATTTATTACACAAAGGTCACATATTTATTTCATAATCAGTTTATATAATTTCATTTTTTTTTTTAATATTTAATAGTTACGGTAACAATTCCGAAGATTAGAACATCCCTATTCAGAACGGAACATAAAATTGGAATTATTTGAGCGGTCACGTCGCAGAAGCACGTGTTTGGTGAAAGTAATGTTTTTATAACTTCACACTTTGATAGAAATTTGTATTGCAATTCGTTAAATCATACCAAATTTCCATTAAATACAAAGTAAAAAGGTTTTATTGCCAGATGTAAATGCGTGTTTACGCTGAAGTATAATCAAAATACATTTCCATAATTCCATTTTTTTATCTGACTGATGTTGCAAACGAGCATGCAGTCCACCTGATGGTAAGTGATCACTGCCGCTCATGGACATCTGTAATCAACTTCATACAGAACATGGATTCTATCTGAAGTCAATCACAGATGCATTGTGACTCCCGAGCTCTATGATGTTCGCCTCATATAAAAGTGTATCGGCAACCACACCCTCGCCACACATATTTTTAGCGTGAAGCATTTCTTGCGTTTCGATAGAAGGGTGTGGTTGCCGGCATACTTTCATGAGGCAACTATCATAGTTCTCGGGAGTTGTAACGTATCTGTGGTTGACTTCAGATGGAACCCATGTTCTGTAAGAAGTTGATTACAGATGTCCATGGGCTTCAGTGACCACTTACCATCAAGAGAACTGCACGCTTTTTTGCTACTTCAGTCAGATAAAAAAAGACGTGATTAATGATAAAGGATCAGATGTCAACAATCATCGAAACATGTTCTAGAAGACTTTTTATATAATAAGCATAGCTATTTACAAAATTGTGCAAGATATTTTAACAAGCAAAACATTGCCCCTCTACAAGAAAATGATTTAACTAGTTTTCGACTTGGGAAAGCTCGTTTAAGGTAGTTAAATTACTGAGAAAACTTAAGCCTTTCAGAAAGTTCTTCACTTTATATGACAGTTAGGAACTTGGTGGCCGCTGCTATAGCGCTAACTTTAACTGAGATACACATCCTTCCTCATAATATTATACATGTTTTTTTGTATGCATTGGGATAGTTAACTTTATTTTATAGATATCCTGATATTGTATACTTAGAATATAGTATAGAGGCCTATGTCCAGCAGTGAACCTTATAGGCCTAATGGATGGATGATGGACGTATTTTTAGAATACTCATATTTAGCGTATGTATAATAATTTTTACATACGCTAAATATGAGTACACGTAATATTTTGTAATTTATATATCTTATCTTTCACCAATTCGCACTTGAGCAGCGCGGTGGATTATGGCCTAAACTCTCATTCTAAGAGAAGACCCGTGCCCAGCTGTGGGACAATAGTGGGTTGACGAGAGATATCTTCTTTTACATCGATATGTTATCTTCTTTTCAATGAGGCAAAGATCCGCTCGGTTTTGGAACTATTCCTAAAAATTTGGATAAAGCATATTTCATATTGTATTATATATTAGCTATTTTCTTTAACACGGCAAAAGAAGTACCTATAACTTCAAAAAACACATATCGAATAAAAGGTAAGCGAGAAACGGATGATCGCTGAAAAGGTACTCTAGTGTACGCATCAGCATTCTACAAAGTACATAAACTATCGTGAGAAATGTATGTGGACGTCACGATATTTTTTGTCGGTGAAGATTTATATAGACGGCGTATGCAAAGGTAGTATTGGTAGGTCTCTTGCGCCGCGATGATTTATACTGTGAACTCGAAGAGGTTCCGCCATACCGTTTAATATCTTTGATTTACGATAGAAACTGCGCGTAGGGCACATTCCGTCTTTACGATCGCGAGACGACTAGACGGATAGTTATAATGCGTACAGTCTAAATGTCATGTAACGGTGCCGATTCGGTAGTGCATTAAACAAATTTAAGTACCCTTTTTTTTTTTTGTTTTCGAGGGGGAAACCTTCCAAAGGTACCCGACGCCGTGGGAGCGACGCAGGGTTAAGTGGGATTTTTACAAAGGTGGCCGTCCTCGGCGCTGAAAAGGAGGACTCCGGGATCTCGAAACGACTTCAATCCTGTAGCCCTATTCTGACCCCGAGGCTACAGGGACGAAATTCAAGTACCCTAGTGACTAACATAGTTAAATTTATTATCCAAGCTACTTAAATTCACTAATAATCAGCTTACTTTACAAGTTGGTGCACTATCTCTATAAAATATAATTAGTTACACTCTTTTTATTTCTAGTCCAGAAACTTACATGTAGTAATCTTAGCAAAATAAATTATTAGAAAATAGTAATTTCTCAAATTAAATATGCCGTAATGCACGCAACTTTACGTAACTTTTATGCACTACCATCATTATGTGGACGATAGATTCCGGAAGCTTTTATGGCGTCTATTATATTTGCAATTCGAAAGCAAAAACAAACCTAAGGTGGTAGAACCAGTGTAGTTCGACCGGGGAGGTACCACCGCAACACCTATTTCTAGGGTGCGGTTGCCGGCACACTTTCACATGAGGCGACCATCATAGTCTTTGGGAGTAGCAGTAGCAACGCATCTATGATTGACTTCAAATAGAACCCATGTTCTGTATGAAGTTGATCACAGATGTCCATGGGCGGCAGTGACCACTTACCATCAGGTGGACTGCATACTCGTTTGCTACTTCAGTCAAATAAAAAAAACAGTACATATCAAATTTCAGCTTACTTAACAACATTGGATACTACAATTCACAAATGATTTCACACATTTGCAACTGTTCTAGACACGGCCACTCACATCACCTAGTTTTTTTAGCCGCATCGCAGTCGTAAAGTCTGATCGCGCCATAAGTGCCAGTTCCCTCGATGATATGTGGCACGCCTGTTACGATTCACTCCTCCTTTTTCGTTGTTTCTAGAATAATGACACAGTATGGCCATTTAATAACCGGTCGCCATACGTCGGATGGCCTTAGGCGCGGATTTTACAATTTATATAGGTATGCGTTTTAGCGACGTTGCTTTACAATTTTAGATTAAGCTGTAATTTCGTCTCGCGGTCTTTTTGTAATCATAAAACTGATTCTCATAAGCGTGCATTTTAATATTAATAACACGTTTTAATTACCAGTTCTATGAAAATTGCTTGAGATTTACGAGTTGAGAGTATAGCACATTTCAAACGCTTCGCGTAAGAGACGTACAATACAAAGTAGGTGTCTAATTAGACATGGTGTAATTACTCGTATTTTTCTTACTTGATAGCTATTTTCTTACTAGCTGTGCTCCGTGATTTCGAACGTGTTTAAAATAATGAAACATTATTTAAAATAGATAGATTTTAATGAAATAAATATTAAAAGTTACCTCGAAATATGAACTACGAATATAAACGAAGACATTCAATCCTAATGTTAAGTTCAGAAGTTTTTACTTGATGCAATTTCAAATACATAAATAAACACATTTTTTTAAAATAAAGTTATCTCTATTATTACTAATCATCAATCTTCTAAACTTTTTTCCAATTAGTATATGATTTTAGATTAATATTATCGCGGAATTCACACATTTTAATACTTAACGGTTACTCAAGATACCGCATATCGTGAGTAGGTACTCGCTAAGTATCAAAATGTTATACTGTCATATAATGTCAAATGATATACATACCTGCAAAATATTTATTTTTTATATAGGTACATTTGAATTAGCTAGTCTGAATTAGTTCTCATATGACAATAAATATAAAAGAAATATCCCGTTTAGTATAAACTAAGAAACGATTTTTCAACCAAAAAAGCCCGTGCAAAGTCTTTAGGACGCTCTATCGGGTCTATCAGTTTATGCCTGTTGCCTGATGTTTTCGATTTTTAAATAGATTCCGTCTAGCATTAATTTTGCTTTTTAACTGTAGACATACATAAACTTAATTTATAATTATTTATTTATTTAGATGTCCTATACAACATGTTCCGTTTTCTTATACTAGGATATTCACAGATGTGTAAAGCAGGAGCCAAAGGCATATCTAATTCATTCATAATTTTTTTGCTGACATGAAACTGAAGCAAACATATGGACGTCTTAAACAAGACCTTAGAGATAAACACACAACACGCTTTCTACACTCATAGCCCCCCACTAGGATTTTCTCCTGTGTCGTGGGTACCACGGACACACACAAGACGAATACACAAACACCCAGACCCAGAACAGGAATCTAAACTCATCATTCAGATACCTGTCTAGCCGGGAATCGAACTCGAAACCCAATGCGCGTCAGACCAGTATGGTAACCGCTCGGCCTCACGGGTCGTCAAAATCGTCGTCAAAATAACCACAAACAGTTAATAAATCATCGAAATAAACTAGTTTTCTTTTTACAGTTACTAGATTTACAGTTTATTGCTTGTAGAGTTTTACACAAGGGACAAGCAAGTTATATTTCAACAGATGTGACTGAGCAAGTTTCTTTGACAAATGTCTCGTTTGTCACCTTGTTAGGGCATAGTGCCTGCCTTATTTTTCTTGAAGTATCATAAAAATTAAGTAATATTTTAAGCATATAGTGAGAGTAAAATAAAATGAGCAAAAAAAAAAACATAAAATATCTACATGCATTTATTGCATGTGAAGACATTTTATGCTATTTTTTGACAAAAGTATGTGCTATTTTCTTAACTATTGCTATTTTCTAAAACATATTGTGTTATAAACATATTGTGCTATTTTCTAAAACATAAAATATCTACATGCATTTATTGCATGTGAAGACATTTTATGCTATTTTTTGACAAAAGTATGTGCTATTTTCTTAAATATGTTTTATTAGGTTAATAAGCATTCGTAAATTGCATTTTTATTTTTGTAATATATTTTATATTGTTACATAATAGTGACAATTGCACGTATAGATTTATACAAAAGTATTGTTACTTTTTATTTGTATTGTTTTATAACACTGATAGGCAAGTAATACAAATTCTTGCTTGTACTTTGGAAATTTGACCACAATTTAACGCGATGTCTAAGGATTTTATCAGTCATACTCGTAATTATAACTTTTAAAAAGTGCATGTTAAAGCATTGACTTTTAGTGATCCCTACAAGTCAAATACGAAATATTTAACGCTGTAATTTTGTGAAATTAGGTCCTTTGACATCAACTCATGTTCTTTCCACTCATTCACTTCATTAATTAAAAGTAACATATGATTGTATATGTAACATAAGTAATATGTTTTAATACATTTAATATGTTTTACTCGGCGTGAGTGCCCACAGTTCTCAGGAGCCGCTACGCTTGTTCGATTGACTTTAGATAAAACCTCTGTTCGGAATTTGCTTACAGGTGTCTATTGGCGGCAGTGACCTCTTACCATCAGATGTACTGCATGCTCGTTTGCTCCTGTATCTTATAAGTTACGTGAAAAATATATCGAATTAGAAAACAAATGCTACCTACACAAAGAAACGTCAACAACTAATACTTCATACGATCCAAGTCAGTAAGTTCCCGAGACAAATAGCTTGCATGTCACAACGATGAGGGGACAGCGATTGCAACGTTCCCTTTGCGACATGAACGTGAGACACGCCGGATTTTTTATTCTTTACCTTTATTTCATATTTTCATAACTGTATAGCTCTATCTTTGTACATTTTTATACTTGAAAGTAATCTTCAAGCAACAAATTCATTAATTTGTAAGTATCATTCAATTATTTAATACAATGCACTTTAGAGGAATAATAAAATAACAAGACTTTTTGGTTACAATTAAGTCATATAGGTGTAAAATAATTTTGCACTTAAATGAAACTTCACTTTCGTTGAAGCTATCTGCCGTTCTCCACTTCTGTAGCATTTTTTATGTAATTTATATATTTATTTCTTGTATGTTTTTTTAATGATGGTTAATTTATTTCGTTTTATTTAATTTAATGGGTAAAAGTTTAATGGAATTTAATGTAATTTAATTTAATTTAATCTGACATTTCAACTCAGCATAACATTTAATTTCGACTTTTTTTTTTTCAATTTATCTATTTTAATGATATTAATTTTTCTTCTCTTACCATACTGCTCTATTGACATAAATACATACATACATTATATTATTAGATATCTTTAGTTATATGTTGCTATTATTATTGCTCCTACAGCTGTGTTACTCGCTCTCTTTATTTGCATGTTGTCTTCACCTGTAATTGTAATAACACTTACCTTTGTTCTCTGTATTTATGATTGTTACTTTTTCTGAGTGTATATTATGTTGGTGATCATTAATAAATAAATAAATAAATGATTTTTTTTTGTTATAGTATACGAATGAAACAAGTATTTTAAACTATACAAGACTAAATATTAATACATTTATCCAAAAGCAAAAATATTTTAAAACTATAAATACACGTGAATATTTAGAAACATTTAGTAATAAATAAGCTCATTAAAAATCACATGACTTTTAGTTTCGTGTAATGTTACGGACGAATGTGGAACAAAACATTAGAGCAGGCACGCACTGTTTGATTTCTTCTTCAAAGACAAACACAAGGAAAACAGTTGTTATTTCATATCGACAATAATGTTACATAGTGTTATATTTTAAGCAATTTCCATCTCTATACTATTACAGTAAGAATCAAAGTTATTTGGGGTTTCAACTCGTAAAACTCACAATGGCGTTCTTTAGTGCATGACATTTCGTTTTGGAGAGTTATTATATTTGTACTAAGATGTGTAAACAGTAATAAAAATACAGTAGGTTTAAGTGTTTCGTATTTCGCAATGGAAGAATTTGTTCGTGGTCCGGTGAATGAATATAGAATATAATTTAAAAGTAATCTACAGTATCAAAATATAATGATTATTGCATGTAGTATCTATGTTTTTAGTATTAATAAATTAAGTAATACAATTATGGTCACAGGTCTACTTCTTGAATACGATGACCTTGGTTAAGATCATAGCTTGTTGTAGTGATCAAAAATGTAATAAAGGTATCTTAATTATTTCGTCGTAATGCTAATTTATTTTTTTCAATTAAAATTCACTAATGTTCGATCCGTGTCCTTCACACTGCAAGGATTCAGCTTCGTATGACTTCATACGAAAAATACCTACAGTGTAATGATAATTACAGTTCTTTAAAGTTTAAATAGTAAATGCGAAAATACTATAAATATACCTACTTTAAAAATTCAAGGTTTTAATAATAAGTTATATTTTGTACTATTTTTTAAATTCATGGACCTAACGCATAACAAAAGGCTTTGTTTATCATAAGGTGGAGAGCAGCTAAAAAAATAAGTCATCCTTGCAATTGTTGGACAAAATTAACAATGCGTTTTAACAACCCCAGCACTGCGTTATAACTATAAGCATAAAGTTAATAATAGCATAACATGAATAACGGAGCTGTAATATACTTTGTTACGTATCTAATCCTTTTTGGCAGTTTGAAATGCCTGTCAAAGTTGCCAATTGTTTACAACTCTTTGCCGATTATAGAGCCCGTAAGTGACATTCTTTGTGGCTTTCTTTCGGTAAAATAAACATCGTAAATTTTGCTTTTGTCGTACTTTTGTTCAGGATAATACCATACGAATGGGTCTGTTAAAGTAAATATTATTGAAAGTTTTTTTTTTTAATTAATTCGCGATGCAAGAGAAATTACTTTATTGTTCAGGTCTAAATTTTTTTCCACTTTATATATTGCTAATTATTTTATTTGGTTTATTCTATTGTAGGTATTGGCAGTGGATTATTGTGCGTAGTAATATCGTTGTTAAAAGACACCACCCGTTTTTGTTTCGCAGTTATTGTGAAAGACTACTTTGAGACATAATCCAGGAGACAGGCAGCAGCGTCTTCCTAGGTTGTTACCCAATACCCATTAGGATCAAATATTTTCATGTCAGATGCTAGTGGGACAGACCTCTTTTAGGATCATCAAGGTGGTAGAACCAGTGCAGTTTGACCGGGGAAGTACCACCACCACTCTATTTCTAGCACAAAGCAGGTCCTGCGTTTCAATAGAAGGGTGTGGTTGCCGGCACACTTGCACATGAGGCGAACTACACTGGTTCTACCACCTATGAACCTAAATCCTATGTGTTAAACATAGGATACCTATTACCCGTCCCTGTAGTTCCGGGATCAGAATAGGCCTACGGTGTCCCCTGTCTGTCGTAAGAGGCGACTAAAAAGGTCTTCCGGGGTTATGAGCGGCTAGAGTAGGAGCTCGAACTGTTCGGTCAGGCGATCTCGGGAAGGCCGGCGGTATGTGTGGTCGCATACCGCCGTAAAGACTAGACGGGGTGGTGGGCCCAGCCATCTATCTGGGAGGAGATCGATGGGGCAACGCGCTTAAAGGATTCCGGTTGCGTTTCTTTGGAGATCCAGGAGTCCTCTTTATAGCGCCGAGGACGGCAACTGGGGTGTTTAATGTGGTATCCTACATAACCCTGCTTCGCTCCCACAGCGTTGGGTACCTTTTAAACCGTTCACCCCTCGAGAACAAAAAAAAAGGATATACCGTGGTATTCGTAACCGAAGTGGGCAAAGTTGCGAAGCTAGTACAAAATAAATACATTGTGACTTATTTGCTCTCGATTGATAATAAAATAAATACACGTACATAATGTACAACATTACCTCTAAGCGGAAGTTACCCACGAACCTTCGTAACGTATCAAAGGTAACGTATCGCAAACAATCAAATGGCAAATAAACCCTTTACACACATTTCGTTTTATTCGCTTTTAGTGCCAATATAAGAGAGTGTTCCGTGTATCAATAAAAGTAGCCGAATTGTTTGCTCGCGTATATTTCCTCGAGTGTACTTTCTGGAAGTAGGTAAAATAGGTCAACTAAATATTAATATTTTCCTGTATTGTACGTGTGCTCGTATCACGTTATGATCAGGATTTGAATAACGTATGTGATCACTTCAGATTTGTTTAATGGAATTGTAATCGCAGAGTATCTTAGTTAGATTTGAGTTCCAACTGATGTCAGCAACAAATACATTAATGCTGAGGACTATGTTGCAAAGCCCTTTGTTGCATAACGCAGCAAAGAAGTGTGCCGAAATGGAACCATAGAGAGTTCTACAACCTTTAAATATAATAATATAGTAACGCAATTTAACGTTGACATTGTTACGTAGAACGTTTAGCTATGATAGTGAAAAAAACCACAAAGGGTCCTATAGGTATTTGACATTCGTAGCATAATTATTATAATTAAATAATCAGTATCAATATAGTTTTACTGGAGTAAGTTGGCAGCGTAATGTAATAATAGGCATCCATAAAGGAAATGTTCAGAAAGCAGATGTACTGATGCTCTCACAGCCCAATTTTTTTTGTCATGATAGCAGCAATTTCTTGTAGCCTGATTCCCCCCCCCCCCCCCTAAAAGTAATAGTTTTAACAGTACAGATCGAATCAGTACTTTGAGAACTGTTGATGCAACAATACGTTTAGTTATAAATTTCGATATAATCCCCCTTTTTTACGAGTGGATGATCTTCTAAAGGTACCCAATGCTGTGGGAGCGACGCGGGTTATGTTGGGATTCTTACCGCACTAAAACCCCTAGGTGGCCATCAGCGCTGTGTAGCGGATTCCGGGATCTCCAACGGAACACAACCGGAGTACTCCGAGCGCGATGCGTATTTCTCATCCCTGGTATAGCGAATCCCCAACGAATACGCTCACTGCACCTTCTGCCATTTACAGCGGCGTGCGACATCACATGCCACCGTCCTTCCCAGAGTCACCTGCCTGGACTGTTCAAGCTCCCACTCAAGCCGCCTGCAACCCCAAAAGCCCCTTTTAGTCGCCTCTTATGACAGGCAGGAGATACCGTAGCTCTATTCTGATCCCGGGACTACAGGGTCAAATATAATAACCTACCAAACACAACATATTCGTAGAACCACTCATATTATACTACAAAACTGTATCAGATAAGTTCTGAAGTTTTTAACCACCCTTTACAGTTTTATACTGTTAGTAATTAAGAAATATCACAAGATAAATCTATCTTACGGTTTAATAAACATAACTTTCATCCAGTCCTAGACCAGTTATTACTCGTCCCAGATAGTAATAAACTATAGAAGTACTCTATATACCGATCCGATAAGCAGATTCAGGCAGTGAATAATGGTAAATTAAATCAATAAATAACTAAAATAAATCGCCTTGTATTCTAAGTTATCTGTTGGTATGATTCAGGACTTGAAACGATAAGAGATTATATTTTTTTTTCAGTATGCTAAATTAAAATAACTACAAGAATAAAAATGTCATTTGCTTTCCCTTGAGTAAAACTATTAGGTATAAAAATAGTTTTATTTTTATTGTGTGCGTAAATAAAACGATATTTTAGTATGCGTAAGTAATAAGTTAGGATAAGTTTCATATTAGCACAGTTATAATAAATACATAGTTAAAAGAAACCACCTTGTAACGCGTCATGCCTTGTGGCATAACTACAACACAATATATTAATACACAATAAATAAAAATGTGTGGCACTCGGGGACTGTCGCGGTGAAGCTATTGCATAGTATTTTTATCAACTTATGCAATTATAACTATTTATTTATTTATGTAGTGTTTTTTTCTTGGATATTAATTCAAGTTTTTTTCTTTGATACTATATACTTTCTTATAAACAGCTGCTTACTCGCTACCTAGCTGCTAGCTCGTCTCAATCCATGCGAGCTTCTTACTGTCGTTAATATTCATACACGTTAAGCGAACGCTCGGCCGCACTACATGGTAGACGGAGTGGGGGGTGTTAGGTTTTTTTTGTTACGGAATTTCTTGGTTCGGCCTCCGCGCTCAAAGCCCGCGATAAAAGATATACGATAGCATAAAAAATCTGTACTGAGTTACTGCACGCGATTTACTGTCAAGTAAGTTTCTAGCGTAAATATTTTCTCTTTTAAGTAGAACCAGTGCCTAACATTGGGACTTATAATTATTTTGATGTATGCAGGTGTTCTGTTTCGCCTTTTACCAAGCAAAAGTGTAGGATATCGTGTAATAATTCTTAATAAATTTTATGAGGATACATAATAAATTGTTACTACTGTGATAAATAAATATAATTGTCAAAATATTTATTTCAATAGTAGTTGGTGTGATTGTTCATAACACTGAGTTGTAAACAAGTATGGAGTTCAACTAATGTTAAGTGGTCAATACCGCCCATGAACATCTGTATACACCTGTGTGAACACTAGATAAATTTTAATAAGTAACGAGTACTGGCAATATACGGTTTTTAAATACTTTTTTCGTTTTATTTGGGTAAAAATGATTAAAAAGCCAAAGATATAGTCAGACATAAAAAGTTACCTATTCCGCGCTAATATTAGTGTTTTATATTGGTTCCCCCAACTGCTCAGTTGAAATGCTTATTCAACTGCGCAGACTATATCAATGACATAAAAGGTGGTAGAACCAGTGTAGTTCGACCGGAGAAGTACCACCGCCACACCTATTTCTAGCGTGAAGCATTTCTTGCGTTTCCATAGAAGGGTGTGGTTGCCGGCACACTTTTACATGAGGCGACCATCATAGTCCTCGGGGGTAGCAACACATCTGTGATTGACTTCAGATGGATGGATGATGGATGTTCTGTATGAAGTTGATTACAGATGTCCATCGGCGGCAGTGACCACTTACCGTCAGGTGGACTGCATGCTCGTTTGCTACTTCAGTCAAATAAAAAAAAAAACATTCATAATTATTACATAACTTATGCCAAAAAATCACAACTGATAGCTACAAAGATACCTTAACACGATTATAAAGATAATAAAATAAGATAACAAATGAACTTCGGGTGTCATTTCCATGTGTAGACAGCGCTGGGTACAACATGTTATGCCTACTTCCTTTTATTGTAACTTAAAATAAATTTGTTGATTCTTGATTTCATTTATTTTACTAGTCGCCTTGTTCGTCGCTATTTGTATAAAAACCGTTGTTACGCGCATCCCACGCAAAGCTTTGAATACATTATAAATGTTTATGACTTAATCTCTATCGAAGTATCGCGTATGGTAATTTAATAATTTATTTACGATACGAACGATTTACTCGAAGTCGAAATCAATGGTAGAGATTTCTTGAAATTATTTGATAATATTACGAATTATTGATAACAATTATACTTTCGACACTCATTTACAGGTGGTTTCCAGTGTAGTTCGACCGGGGAAGTACCACCGTTACAGCTATTTCCAGCGTGAAGCATTTCTTGCGTTTCGATAGGGTGTGGTTGCCGGAACACTTTTATATGAGGCGACCATCATAGTCCTCGGTAGTAGCAACGCATCTTTGATTGATTTAGACAGAACCCATGTTCTGTATGAAGTCACTTACAGATGTCCATGGGCTGCAGTGACCATTTACTGCTATGCTCGTTTGCTACATCGATCAGATATATACAAAACTCAGGGCCCTACACTATAACTTTTTCCTGTGTCGCAGGTGCCATGAACACACAAATATGAATACGAAAATATCGGATATAATATTCGGATATGTGTCTGACTGGGAATCAAACCCGGAACACACAGCGTGTCAGACCAGATGGTTATTGCTCCGACACTCGTGCAGAATTATTAGTTCAATTGCTATTTATCTAACTTCTGTTGTAGTAATGAAAATAACATATAAGTAACTGCTTTTAAATAAGTCTATAAGCTGTTAATATAAAAAAAAAAAACATTACATTAAATCTATAAAATATTTATATGGTAGTAATAGTCGAACATTCTGACAAGCAACAGTTTAATATATTACACAAGAAACTGCTACTTTGAGTAAAGGCACAATTATTCTAATGTGCGGTAATTTAGACTTGCGGTTCTAAATCTGCTAAAAATATGTATGTAGCGGTATTCTTAAGAATTTATTATGAGACACTTGATCATTGAATATAAATCACAGGGTTTAAGATTTCTTTACTTTATATTGTTGATAGTAAAGTTGCGTAAGAGGATTGTGTGAGTCATATTAACAGTAATTAAACTACCCTTAAAGAAGTTAAATTGTTTAGTTAAAATATTCACCTTAAGTACAGATCACATAGATTAGACGTCAGTCGCGGTATTATTTTTACATAGACTACTGGTCAGAAATTAAAATATTAGTAAAAATTATTATTGAAATTATTCGCTGAAATCTGGCACACTTAGCTTAAGACCTATATATAGTGATATCTATCACCGATACGGGCAAAGCCGTGGGAATAACCTATTATATCTATAGAAATAAAAGAAATTATGTTTTCTTTATCTAATATAAGCCAAGTCCTCACTCGACGTGCCTTCTGCCTTCACATCAAATTTATAGGCTTTCTTTAAGAAATCCAATATGTCAGCATCATTATAACTTTTAAAGTGTTTAAGATATTACGCTGAGATAGAGTAATAAAACTAATTTATAATTCACACATTCAAAAGCAACTTATAAACTACATTTTATTCAATCAAGCGATTTAATTTGTAACTTAATGTACAGTTTAGTTTGTACGAATTACCTTTAAGTGTTTACGTTGAAAACTTTAAGCAATAATTATAAGTAGGTACCTTAATAATGAATAATGTATGTTTTGATATTGCTTGAAACAGAAAATCTAACTTCATGTAGGAGACCTGACCTCAGTAATATCAGTTTCGCTTCTTGCATTGCAATTACAAAATAAGAATGTAACATCTCAATGAAACCCATTTATCTCTAAGAAACGAATATGAAGATATCTGATTAAATTAATTTACACATATTTGTCAATCGAAACACATTTACATTTTAAGAGAACTCATTTCCTTAATACCCAACATCAATGAAAACGTCCACATTATTTATCAATAAGCCTAACAAATTCAAATTAGCGTTGACATATTGTTTCCCTCAAGTATAAATGATTTTTATCTCAAACAACTAGAAAGGAGCTCCGTCTGTATTCTGGAATCGTCAACTCCGGAACTACTGAATCAGATCGCAATCTTTCAAAATGACAAATGTCGCTTCCAGTCCCTTATTTATTACCGACGCGTCCTACCCACAACTGTAAGCGAAGTGATGTAATTTAATTTTAAAATATTAAGTTTTACTTAACTGTAAACTTAATTTAATTAAAAATAACCTAAATTAAAATTAATACCTACATTAAAAAGAAAAAGACATTATATATAAAACGTCATCTAAATTATTGACGCTGGGAAGCGTACCCAAAACGCTGGCGACATTGCCTCGTTGGATGGCAATACTAAACCTTTGCCCGAGGTAAGCGCCAGCCCTTTGGTCATTGGTGCACTCATTTTTTACTAACCTAAAATATATAGGTACATATGTTGGCCTCAATATGACTTGCAATCTTTAGAGATAACAAAATTAATTTAAGCAAACGATTGGGGTATAACCCATTATTGTCCCCCTGCTGGGCACGAGTCTTTTTCTCAGAATGAGAAAATTTTTAGGCCATAGTCCACCGCGCTGGCCAAGTGCGAATTGGTGGACTTCACCCTCCTCCGAGAAATTCTTTTTTTCTCAAAGAACTCTCGGTATGTAGGTTTCCTCACGATTTTTTCCTTCACCGAAAAGTAGTGATAATTAATTTCTAATAAGCACATAAATCAGTGGTACGTGCCTGGGTCTGAACCTCGGATTTTCCGATAAAAAAAGGAAGTTTCAACCTATCTATCACTGTTCTAAGCAAACGATTACCGGAACACAAGCTGTATTGCGTGCCTTAACAAAAGCGTTTATACAAACATATATAATCTCCTTAAGGGTGTCAATCAAAACGTATGTCTACCTCACACATTATACTATCCGAGTAAAGATTGTATTATACTTCACGTCGGTGACTGATGTATAGCTACTACTGAGGAAGAGATTTCTCTTCTCTTTCGATCAAAAACTGTTGCTATGAAACATACGAGTACATAGGCATCGCTGTGACTTCTTTACGATCGAATTACCTACTTATAGGCACATGGCAATAATAATATCTCAACACGTTTGATGGTGGTAATGTAGTGTAAATTACAAAGAGAAGTTTTTTGCTTGATTTGCAACTTGTTGATCGTTGGTAGTGAAACCAGTACCTGAAAGACCGTATTCCGGGTAAAATTAACTCGATTGGAATAACGAAAGACGATATTAATCACTGCCTTTGCCAACAAATGGACGGTGGGGTTTACGTAAGAATGCAAGTTTCTTTAAAAGGGATGTTTTGATGGCGTTCATTCGTAAGTAGTGTATTTTAGAACTGTGGACAGCTAATTCATTTGATAATAAGAAATCGTTTGAAATTCGTTGTTTTTTTCGTTTCGATTTAACTCTGTCTTGAAGAAAAATGAACAAAGAAAGATTTTCTCTATACATACTTAATTTAGTCGTGTTTTATAATTGTTACAATAATAAAAAAGAGCCTTATAATATCTAAGTGTAAATTTAGTTTAAAAACTATCTGGTATTAATTCAGTTTGTATTTTAAACATATTTATATTATATTGGTACAATGTTCTTATATATTTGTCCCATAAATATATGATGACGGTTGAAACGGCGATATAAATGTAATATTTCGTTTTTATCTAAACTACTGCTATCAAACACATAAATAAATTTCTTTTAAGCGTCGAGGATGTAAAACATTGAATTTTTATCCTATGATCTAATACTATTGATCAAAATTTACAAACAAAACATAATCAGAAGCTTGCTTATATTCAGATATGTGCCCGAGAAACGGCGGTTATGGACTATAAATTCACCCATAACGAATTTAATCAAAGGAACAAACGATTTAACGTTTCAGGTTTACCTCCACTTATTTACAAGGAATCGGCCGATATTAAAAATCGCAGCATCATTGACAATTCTAGATATATTTTTAAAAGTATGTTTAAAACCTTTGACGACCCGCGTGGCTGAGCGGTTACCATACTGGTCTCATGCGCAATGGTTCAATTCCCGGTCAGACAGGTAATGAGTACTGAATGATGAGTTTAGATTCATTTTCTGAATCTGGGTGTTTGTGTATTCGTCTTGTGTGTGTCCATGGTACCCACGATACAGGCGAAAATCCTACTGTGAGTGTAGAAAGCGTGAATTAAAACCTTTTTTTTTTGTAAACTTTAATTAAGTAAAACTCAATAAGCCGACGTAAATGTTTTACAAATTATTTGAATATAACTTTGCAATCTAATTAATTGAAAATAATTCGCGTAATTGTAAATTAAAGGATCAAAAGCTTAGCGTTGAGTGAAATGGAAACTAACATTTTAGTTATGAATAGTTATTAACAATTATTATTAGGATTCCTTCATTTTCGTTTCTATTACCTAGACTGTGAAACTTATCTGTAAAAGTAACAAAGGAATAAATAATAACTCAGCGAGATAATCTTGATCATATCGTTTCATTCTCCCTCTCTTGTTTTAAGCCTCTTTCTCTCCTTTTAAGACCATATTCGGTTTGCACGAATCGCAAATTACGTACTTATAGGTGGTATCGTAAAACGAGGTGAGACCCAAAAGGTTTTCCAGGTGTGCGTGTGATAACAAGCCCAAAGCATTTCGATGTCGAATTTTATTATTTCTCGGGCGGATGGCGGATTTACTGGGTCCGTGCGTTGTACGTAATAAATATAAAAGTTATAGCTAGCGGGAGCCTTAACCCTTCGCTTAAGGCTCGCCACAAGCGGATTAAGCCCATTACTCATTCCTACCGTCTAGAGTGCCTCAGGCTCGGATCGGAGAATGTAAATGTGTACAGTTTTTCCCAGGTGCGTTGTCCAGCCTTAAACGTAAGATCGAGTTACTGATATACGTTAACCACACGGTTTTTGTACATTTTAAATGCGTTTATGCTTATCAAATGTATGGCAAAGGGAGCGGTCACCAGCGGTCTGACACGCAGTGGGTTCTGGGTTCGATTCCCGGCCAGACAGGTATCTGAATTGGGTCTGGGTGTTTTTGTATCTGTCTTTGTATGTCTATCCACCGCACAGGAGAAAATACTTTTTTTTTGATATACTATAATTCCTACTGGTATTGATTCACTTACATGTCTGTTTAACAATATGGAATAGTTTTTTTTTTACAATTTCCATAAATACTTGATTCCTACTACTGTGGGAAGAAAATACTAGTGTGGGGCTGTAAGAGTAGAAAGCATTTAAAGATACTCAATGCCGTGCTAGACGTTACCGAAGCAAGCAGAGACATACTGTTAACAAGTTGGTAGAACTTATTCAAGTGTCACTTATATGTAACAGTTATTCAACGGTAGAAAGTCGGTCGTACGCTGCCTTCGATCTACTAATGTCTTGTACTTATCTATAAGACGTCTTTCGATAATGTTAGAAATATTTGCGTAATGTTATGTATTATTTAAAAAGTTGCAAAGTATTTTTAGGTTTAAGTCTGTATTTAATGATATAATATAAGATTAAAGTAACAAACAAGTATGCAATGCATCTAATATTAAGAGGTCACTGCCGACTAGGCACGTATGTATAAATATAGAACACGGGTTCTGTCTAACCTCTATTATAATAGAGGTTATAGATACGTCGTTGCTCGCGAGTACGAGGAAAGAGGTAAACATACACTTCCGATGAAACGCAAAGAAACGCAGTAAAATCTGGACGCACCTTCAATAGTAACTAAATCTTAATACATACACGGTTATTTTTGGTATTAATAATACTTTTCTTGTCATCAATCAATCCATTCAAGTATAAGGCTACAGGGTTAAGGTCTAAAAGACTTAAGTTCGGGCGATAAGCATAGAACTATAAGAAATGTGTAATGAAAAAACACTTACATTTTTTGGTTTATACAAGACTGCTACATCTGCTTCAGCTGAAGGACATTTGCCGAGAATACATAGATGGGCGAAGATTGACACGACAAAATTTTTATGCACCACACAACACGACACAAATCATTACTAATCCGATTTATCACTTTAAAACCACCGTAATTTCTACACAACGTTTCACTAAGTCAAATTTTAAAATATTTCATTTGTCACATACACGGAACTTCCACAATATTTAACTAAGCACGAATAACACCAATAATAGTTAAATCACGGCGTAATAAAACTAAAATGCAACAAAAACCAATGCACGTAATTTATTGAGAAAAATACTTTTCGAAAGCTTTTCCGTCACTATCGGAGCGTATACTAAATGACATACATGCGGGTAGATATCAAGTGAACGGATGACACAGAGGGTAGACATATCAGGCTAACTAAGAATGTAGTATAGCAGTAATCGTTTTGTATGTTTTATATGACGTATGCACATTAGTAATTACTTAGTAATATTTAAATATTATAATTAAACTAAGGCAGTGTGATAGCCAAGTTACATAAAAATACTCTTTCGATACGAGATTATAGAACGAGTATGATTAAGCCATCGAAGTACCACCATACCGTTTCAATGGAAGGGTGAAAAGGGATTACGTGCTCACTTTCATACATCATCATCAGACGACCGTCTAAGTCCCCGGGAGCAAAACACATATGTGATTGACTTTAGATAGAACCCATGTTTTTTATGAAGTTGCTTTTAGCATAGCCGGCAGTAACCGCTTGGGATCAGGTGGACATCATGCTCGTTTTCCACTTCAGACAGATAAAAAAATTGGTACCAGTGACCACTTACTGTAAGGTGGACTGCATCCTCGTTTGATACTTCCATCTCTGAAGGTGATGGAACCAGTGTAGTTCGACCGGGGAAGTCAAACCGCGACACCTATTTCTAGCGTGAAGTTCTTGCGTTTCGATAGAAGGGTGTGCCGGCACACTTTTATATGAGCGACTATCATAGTCCTCGGGAGTAGCAACGCACCTGTGATTGACTTACGAGTAAGATGGAACCCATGTTCTGAATGAAGTTGATTACAGATGTCCATGGATGGCAATGATCACTTACCATCAGGTGGACTGCACGCTCGTTTGCTACTTCAGTCAGATAAAAAAAATACAGTTTTTGTTGGTAAACAGTAAGATATTAAATAACTAAAGAAACAAAAAAACGATTAAATTTGGAAATTAAACCCAATACTACAAATTATATATTATTTTACTACGGATCTTAATATTATAAAATTCCAAAATGCTAAAGTATAAAGGAAAACACCGACCCTTCCCTTTAACTCATCCGGATGCGCAATTGCTTGGAGGCCTTAAATCAAGGTGCGCTGATGACAACTATAAATCCCCATTCTAATTATTCCCGAGACATACGCCAGCTAATAAAGGAACGTGCCTTAGGCGTTCGGAAATTGAGCCATTTTAATATTACCTATCTTAAATTAGTTTCATCAGTGTCATGATGTTGGTAGGTGTGCGCTTTACAGTTAGCGAACAGCGAGTCGGGATTCTCGCTTACCCTAGAAAGAATATGTGTAAATGAAGATTTACTAATAATAGCTATAATTTCCGACTAATAACCTTTTTATAGGGTCGCAGTGCATCAATTCGCACTTGGCCACCGCGGTGGAATATGGCCTAAAATTCCCTCATTTTGAGAGTAGACCCGTGCCTAGCAGTGGGACAATAATGGGTTGTACCCTAAGGTCGCAGTACAAGTATCGTCGGTCTGAGTTTCCTTCTTGACACAAGTTCTAGCGTGAAGCAGTTCTAGAAGTTTGGTGGAAGGGTGTAGCAATTATAGATATCGGCTCACTTTCATATTAAACGGCCATCTTAGTTCCTGAGAACAGCATCGCGAATAAGGTTGACAGTCGAAAGTTTTTACCATCAATTGGACTACACGGTCGTTTGGTACTTCAACCTTTTAAAAAATGCTTATCAAGTTAGTACAAATTGTAAAGTTAGTAAATTTAAACATTTTAATTTCAAAGATCCGATGAATTACTATACAAACTACATTGCTTGCTACAAGTTGACTATGTTAAAGCAATAATACTGAAAGCTAAGTAAAGCTATGTAACATTTACGTAGTTTTGTTTCAAATAGAAATGCAACATTCAAATACGATGTATATATTTTTAGCAATAATAATAATAATAATAATTGATTAACAATTCTAAAATTGTATAATATTTATGCTTAATACATGAGACTGATTTTACATAACAGTGCTTCATTATTTGCATAAATGTTTAATGTATGTCGTAATTATCTCTTTACTCTGTTAAAACTTCACTTAACATATGATATTGGAACAAGTGCCTTATTCCTATAATTCACCAAATAGTAATATAAAGTTAATTATTCCTGACGGTTTTAACGATGTCGTAATTAAAGATAAGCCGACGAAAACTGTTTTTACGGACTTGTGAAAAAATCTCGCTACAATTTTAGAGAAAATATTAAAGAGACGAATTCATTTATCCGAGTTTCGCGTCTAAACGTTTAATTTTTACATCATTGTGCCCGCAAAAGGCGAAATTAATTACCGTTTGCTTATTTTTTAATTAAAATTAGATTTTATGAAATAGCCGACGTTAACCTTAATATTTCATTAAAGATGGAAATTTTAGTGGCGCCATATTGTGAAGAAAGGCATTCGTTCCGGCTTATATTTTGCATCTTAAAGTGTATTTAATTAAGGAATAATTTGACCCGGTTTTTATTTAGCAACGTTGCAAACCTTAATATACGTCTTAACCCTCATTACGCTAAATTGTACATCAGTAAATTCCCGGTGAGTTTGGCGAATGGTTTGCATTTTTGAAACGGAAATCTTATTCCGTTCGAAATGAATATCTCAATCGAGGGTTTCCAGACAATTTCTGTTTACATTACAATTTGTAAACATTGGCTCCATTGGATTCAGTCCGGCATCTTCGAATTCAAAACACGGTAGGCATCCGGAACCCAATCACTTAGTAGGTCATATCTACTCTCTCGTAGCGTCTAAATTAACATATTTTCCCTTATCGACGAATATGGCCGACCCGAGTTTATCAAAATGTTTTAACCGAATACAAGGGTGAGCGTTGCTTCACGTTGAACAAATGCGTCTACGCCCACAGGAGACGAGATTACGTCGTGTTTCGTTATAAATCTTAGGACAATAAAGTCTATCTACGTTTTGGGGTTAGCTACAAATAAATTGTATCTCTCTTCAGTTCTTTTTTATGCTTGTCTTAGTTTAAAGGCGTATACTTATATAAGCACAGAAATTTTGACTATGACATTTTTACTTAACACGATCGGGTCTTAGCTTAACTTAAAACAAACAATTGCTATCGTACTTGAAGGTATTTTCATAAGTATTAAGAAAATAATAACGTGATACATCTCCAATTTATTTGATCCTAGTAGTACAGTCCTATCTACTATAATAATACTGGTCTCCTAAAAATTAGGTCAAGTGTCATTTTCTTTTGATTTAGATATATTTAAGGCAGACTGAAAAACATAAATTAAAAACAAAGGCTCACAAAATTAAAAACTTAGGATTTGTATATTTATATTTATTTATTTGTATAATCAGTTTTTTCTGTCTTTTTTCAATGTAACAAGAAGTAATAGACAAATTAAAATAAAATTTTCCTTCAGATACTAATAATAACATTACCATTCACAATCAATCTAGTAAATTATAAACGAATTCTACCCTGACTTTGCTTATGAGCACTGCTATAAATCGATTCGTTGATTTATTAATAAGACAAACAAGTCCGTTCCCAATCACTGCCTCATTTTATCCACGGCTCTTGTAATCTATTTTTTATCGCCCATGACCAGACGCAACCTTTTCACGGCTCTTTGATTTATATGCTGCGCGCTCACACTTGATAAAAATTACTTATCGTACGAGTAATTGATTTATAACAATGCATTTTTATCGCTGGATAAATAAAAGATAGCGTTTGTTGCTCGCTACTTAGCTTCGTAAACAAATACAGGCCGTTGGGTGCTAGGATATTGAAAGAAAAATATTCAATAAAGAATATTGGCAGAAAGGAATAAAATATGAAATTTTAGCCTGATTGACTTACATTATACATTGATGTTACATGAAATGAGCTTTTCCGTATGAAAATTATTGTGGTAAGTGGTTTACCACTTACTATTATAAATGTAGCGTTAAATAACACACGCTTTCTACACTCATAGCCCCACACACGAATTTTCTTCTGTGTCGTAGGTACCATGGACACACGCAAGACACAGAACATGTATCTAAACTCATAATTTAGATACCTGTCTGGCCGGGAATCGAACCCGGGGCCCATTGCGCGTCAGATCGTTATGGTAACCGCTTCGCATTCACATTTTTATTACATTGTAGTATTATATGAGCATACAATCCATCTTACGGTGCCGTTCATTCTTTACATCATTGAATAAGAGTTGCTCACAGGTGTAGAATTGCAACAGTGGCTACTTATCATCAAATGGACACCTCACCTTACATCACAAATGGATTGCATGCTCGTTAACACTTTAATTTTATAATAATATAAAATGAAATTTAAATTTATTTGTCTTGAATCGAAAACACATAAAATTAACGGAATAATAGAAACATTACAATTTATAAAGTTACTACATTTACATAATATAAAGTATTTACAAACCACAGCTAAAATGACTTACAAAAGTGTTCTGAATAGCAAACACGTTTAAGTCACAATCGGCACTTATAGGAACGACCTCTGCCCGCAGTCTCCAATGGAATTATCATTGAATAGTGACTATAACAATAATTCGGTTGTGGCCAATGCAATTATTATCCCGTTTTACACACCCCAAAATCTCATTGAGGATGATTGCGTCAATTGTCTGGAATGCGGGTGGCGACAGCTTGTTGATCGTAATATAAATTGTGATAAAATTGACGAAATAATAAATAATATGGGTGATGTGATAATATTCACACCAGATGGGGCTCTGATTGTTTCCTTAGAATCAATCAGCTTCAATAGCCAGCTATCGTTTCATTTAATTCAAATTTAACTCGTTTCATTTAACTCGTTTCATTTAAATCATCTAATTCCAATTTCAAATATTGAAATTAGATGATACGGTTAAATTTCATACGCTTTCCAAAAAATAAGCTCAATTTATTTGAATGTTCCTGCGAACGAATTTCTTGTTCTAATGGATTAACGCTAAGAATACCTCATCAGGTTATCAAATGATGGGGGTCCTCCATCCAAATGAAATGTTCTCTCCTAATCCTTAGGCTTTTTGTGTCTTTCTCTCTTTCACTCTTCTGGGACACAAAGCGTTGGAAGAGGATGGAAAATAATTTGAAGAAAAACTTAATGTAGGGTTAGAAGCGGCAAGAGCCGTGTCACCCGCAGGTAGATCAATAAAAGTGGCTATTTCATTAACTTTATGTCCGACAGCACTTATAAAGTCATTAAAACCCCTATTCGTGTTCCTACTAATGTATATAACATTCTTACATTAACGTTTTTCTATGTTGTAGTTTTTGACTCGTCACTAATAAAAGGTACCAAACATTCTGTCTTTCGAAGAAATTATTATCACATAGTCATATTGACTTTTTAGTATCAAATTGTATTGACGTATTTCTTATTTTGTACACAGTAAATAGTTTTGTTAATTTGATATAAATGTAACTTTATTATCTAGAATTAAATTTGTAACTGTCAGTAAAATGATTTTATTATAATTCGTTATATAAGGGTGAAAACATTCATGGTATAGGCGTGCCAAAAAAATAGTGTAATGTTTTTCAACGTACGTATATAGTAACGTAAATAGGTACATACGTTCAAAAACATTACTCTTCTTCTGACACAGTGTAATAATTGTCAGGTTTGAAGTCCAGAAAAAAATATTAAAACATATTTTTAGCCCGTTGCCTATAGTAAATTTTAATCACATACTAAGAAAATTCTATCTAAATGTAAATTATACAAAACAGCGAACAAAGGCGAGCTGAACACTATCAGTTACGGGTGCGAGATAAGATAGTCGGAACATAGTGTACCCGATACGTCCTTAATGAGATGCTACACAGTACGCCGTTAAGTAATGGGACCGTAGGGAGGCACAATAAATATGATCAAACGAAACGTGCAACGGAGGAAGCAGTACGTTGCATAGATAAATGGCCGGCCGCGCACTCATAAACATAGAACCAACTCAACACGAAATTGACTCGAACGTTAGCGTGCTTGAACAACGTTAGCTTGATAATTGGCATGGCTGTATCGCTGGAATTCTGTCGCTAAGCCTTGAACCGGCGTCTTTGTTTTCAGACAATAAACATGCTTTGTTACTGAAGAGCTCGCAGAGTCGAGAGCCGACGTTCCGCATGGCTCAGACATCGAGAGTTCTCGCTCGCCTCCATTTATAAAGTGTGGTCTTTTGTTTCGACGCTCTAAGTTCACGGGTAAGGTCGCCTTTTGACGGATGGTGCACGCTCGCATGTCTTAAACCCGTGAACTTTTCGGTTGATACATAGTTGTCATAATCTCAGTCACGACTCAAGTTCAAGCGTGGGTGCTATTTTTAAAACTGGGTCGTATCCAGTGAGCTCGGGAAATGTCGGAATTTTATCAGATTATTGCATGAATAGTGCGCTGCTAAATGTCAAGTGAATTTCTACTATTTGGTTAAATCTCGGCTTTTACTGTTCAGCTATTCATAATTTATGCTCTAAAGTTGCAACTGTGCGGCCATTAAAATGCGTACTTTATTCTATGTTGAGGTCGAGTTCTATACACTGGAAAGTTTGAATGGATACTGTAATTAACGTACATTTTGTCTTTTAAACTTAACCTACATGTTTATAATAAGTCGTGATCATTGTTAAATGTGATTAAAACTACTATTTTAACCTGATTACAGCAGTTTAATTTAATCATATTATAATTATTTATAAACAATTTTTTTCTACGACTTTACTAAATATGCAAACACACCATTTGCATATTTAGTATAGTCACCTTTATTTTAAAACATAAATAAAGGTGAGCATTGTGAGTGACACGAAGATTTTTTATAACATTAATTTACCAAATGAGCATGGAGTCTAACTGACAGTAAGCGGTTATTGCCGCATGTAAACATGTATAAAGATTATACATAGATTCAAATACCAATTCATTGCTACATTAACACATCCTTCCATCACAAGAACTGCTTCACGCATAAGTATCGGCGGTACCTCCCCGGTCAAACCATACTACAGTTGTTGTTGCCGGCAGTCTAACATGAGGCGTCCATCATAGTCCTCGGGAGTAGCAACGTATATATGATTGACTTCAGATGGAACCCATGTTCTGTATGAACTTGATTACAGGTGTCCATGGGCGGCAGTGACCACTTACCATCAGGTGAACTGCATGCTCATTTGCTACTTCAGTCATATAAAAAAAATACTAGCTCTACCAAATTTATTATCAACTCACCCTGTAATACGATTATCCAGTATGGCGTTGCAGATAACAAAAACAAAAACTTATGCACAAAAATAATTCCACAATCTAGTTTACTAATTCAACAATATCATCCTTCGATATCGCAACAAAGGATGCTACTTAGCATTGTGACCGCCATTTTGAAAAAGACAAAGGCTATATCTCAACGGATAGCCGCACACCCAATAAGGCCCAGCCGCGGGTCTTAAGTCGCGTGATAGCAGACTTATCGTAGAAGCAGCCTAAAGCTAACTTGTAGTGACTCCCTGTTGATAGGCAATTACCGGATATATAACATGATTTTCATAGGACACCATTGACGATGCTTTTGTGGTTAAAGATCATTTATTCTGAAAAGAATTGGTTACTATTCACTTAATGAGAACTTAAGATTAATAAATAACATTTATAAGTAATGAGCATTAGGGTAGACTGCAAATAATATCTCGATTTTGTTACTTGTAAACAACGCTGGGACGGCTTTATAGGTGGAATCTGTTAAAAAAAGATTACGTAGCGATAGTGTCGGCTAGATGTGATTTCAAGTTAATTTCAGAAAGGTGAGCGTAGTCGTTTATTTTTGTTTGTTTTATTTTACTTTTTATCATTAATTTGGCCTGTTGTCATCTAGTTTGCTGAAGATTGTAAGGTTAAGAAAATAATTAGAATAAAATAAAATAAAATTTATTTAAAAAAACAAAATTGTTATAAATTATTTTTTTTAATTATAAAAGGCATTACAATATAATATCTAATCCTTTATATTTGAAACTGTAACAATACCATTGTGTGTACGATTTTAACTTAATACAAATACTTTGATGTTATAACTTATATAATAGTCATTTCAATTAAGTGTATTTTACAAAAGTATAACATGGATCGCTCCCGTAATTTTTTTTCTAATTAATTTAAATAAATAATACAAATGACTGTACACAATCTAAACAGTTGTTTATGTAAACCAAGTTGACATATAGATTGAATTAACTCTACAAGTAAACAATACATGCAGCAGCGACATCTGATAAACCCGGACGGTCTACGCCACCCGAAACCCATGCAGACACTAGTTGCCACCCACAATTCATTACAACTCGGACCTCACGGTATTATTTATTATTTTATATACTTATTCGCGCCGAGACAATGTTAATAAATCAACCAGGATATCGGGTAATGGACACCGGCGAGGAGTCCCAGAAGAGGCATAAATTCGATTTTGTATGCTTTTTACTAAATCATTCGTTGGGAACACAAATTGTGGTCCACGGTATCGATGTCCACTGAATAAACGAATGTTGAACTGAGGGAGAATAAATTTAAGGATAAAAAGTTACATAAGTATGTCTCCGTGGAATAATGGCGGAAAGGATAGCAGTGTGCCGCAAGCACTGAGGTAGAAAGGTATATGGAAACAATAAATAATTTTAAAGATGGATTTTATTTATTCTGAAAGTTGGTACTTTCCATCATCACACATATTTAAAAATAACATAGCGTCAAGCGCAACTTAGTTCTAATTTGAAAGGTAAAGATAAATACCCATTAACAAGCTTTCCAAATTAGTTCTTAATTATAAGGTCACTTACCTATAAGAAGAATACACTTTGGTACTTCAAATATAAAAAAAATGGCTATCTGTTTTATAGATGCCCGGACAAACAGATATGGGATAAAAACAAAATTATGTAGTAAGTGACGTTGGGTAATAGCCTTTTTTTTCAAAGGGGAAACATTCAAAAGGAACCTGACGCCGTGGGAGCGACGCAAGGATATGTGGGATTCTTAGCTACGGTGCTACAAAGAGGACTCCAGGATCTCCAAAGGAACGCGACCAGAGCCCTCAGACTCTGTCTGGATTACCAAACTCATTTACATTACTCAGTAGAATAAGCCAAGTACTTTCAATAAAACAAAACAGTTTCTTTAAGTGATGCTTATTCCCAACAACAAACTTCTATAGTAACATAAAGGATGCTTATAGTTTCTGCTCGTGATTTCATAGTAGCTAATGTACATAATTAGCCCTTAACTTAATCTCCACACTACGCTACATCTGTATACAATTTATTACGTATGATAATGACGATAATTCAATATTGTATATACGCAAAGCCTGTGTACTCTATGTAATTACGAGTAGGAGTAGTATAAGTAAACACACTATATATTTTTTACACTATGTATTATCTTTAACGTATTATTAGTTATGACTCTATGTCCCCTGTAGTCGGGGAGTGGAATACAGTAAAAGGGGACTCCTAGGGTTGCGGGCGGCTCGAGAGGGAGCTTGAACCGTCTAACCAGCAATTCCGAGAAGGACGGCGGCATATGTGACTACATATCGCCGTAGACACCGGTAGAAGATGCAGAGGGACGTGTCCCGCAAGAGACGAGGCCATGAGGGGTGCTGCGCTAGGGGGCATCGGCGCGTTCCATTGGAAATCCCGGGGTCCCCTACAAGCGCTGAGGAAGGCCACTGAGGATAGAGGTTTTAGGAGGATTTAGGATTAGAGGGTTTTTTTTATAGTAGGTTTTAGTGAGTAAAAATCCCACATAATCCGGAGTTTCTTCCAAGGCTCCGGCGTACCTTTTGAAGGTTTCCTATCCGTCAACAAAAAGAAAAAAAGGTATCACTCTATGACTACCAGGTCCTGGAACCAGTGAAGTCAGATCGGAGCGGTACCACCGCTATACTTATTTCTAGCGTGAAGCAGTTCTTGCGTTTCGGTGAAAAGGTGAGATTGCCACCTTCTCTTCATACGAGGTGATCATCTAAGTCCTCGGGAGTAGCAATTCATCTGATTGACTTTAATACCCTATTCTCCGTAGGCTTACAAACTCTTGATTTGGATGAAGTTACTTACAGATACCAGCGGTTACCATACTGATCAGATGCGCAATGGGTCCCGGGTTTGATTCCTGCCCAGACAGGTATCTGAATGATGAGTTTAGATTCATATTCTGGGTCTAGGTGTTTGTGTATTCGTCTTGTTTTTGTCTAGGGTACCCACGACACAGGAGAAAATCCTAGTGTGGGGCTATGAGGGTAGAAAGCGTGTATGTGTGTGTATATTTTTACTCCTAATGTTATCAGTGTATATTTCTGTTTCTGTGCATGAGTTATACTTTTATGATGGGTTGATGCTTCCAAACTCTTGTTTTATATTAAGTTACTTACAGATAACAGAAGACATGACATATTTTTCTCTTTAAATTATCATTGCATTTTCCTGTTTCTGGGCATAAGTAATATTTATAAAATGGAATGTGTTTAGGCCATAACCTTCTACGCTGACATAGAGTATAGTTCGTGCCTTAATATAATATTTAGTCTCTGTTTCATTAAAATCTGTTAACTCTATAAAAAGTTTTGACATTACGACCTTAGATTTTTAAACGCATGTAATTACGGGGCATAGCTTGAATGTAACTAAATCTTAACTTTCATACACGGAACATCAAACCATTAGACTACCACTATTATTTGATGGCTTAAAATACACTACAATACGGGCGACTCAACACCAGATGCTTAATAACAATAATTACTTGCTCAAACAACATATAATTTACTTAGCACCTAATACCGATATAATGATGTACAAGGTGAGAGAAACCGCTAATTTATATGCCATATGTTTTACACTTCAGTGTCACATAGTTATTTTGACTTTGATAAGTAGGAATCAGTATATTAACTCAGATTTTAATGTTTAATATGATTTCTCGAGACTAAGAATTTTAAAGATGCTAGGCTTAATTTGACAATGAGACCAATTTATATTTGTCATGGTTTTCCTCAAAAAATACTGAATGTAATTTGTTCTAACAAATGTCTATTGGTCTTGTCAAATATTCTACTTAAAGTCACAAACCAAAATGCTTTGTAAAAACATTTAATGATTGTATTTGAACAATACATTTTTATGAAACACTAGCTCATACCCGCGGCTTCGCCCGCACGGTCAAAGGAAATTAACATTAGCATTTGGTAGCGTGATTCAGAACTTGCAAATGAATTTTACTAACGCCATCTATTAACAACGTCTGGAACTACTAAATATGTATCAACTAATAAAACATCGATATTCTAATGGGAATGAGAGAGCGCGGTAAAAAGTAGCCTACGTCACTCTCGGCCCTCCTAACTATCTTCCAGCATATAAACCATATCATATAATAGCTATGTGGCGACGTGAAAGAGGTACAAACAAACATAACTTTCACATTTATTAGTATGGATATGGATTAATAAAATGACAGTACTAATTTTATAATGGCAAATTAAAAGTTATACATTGAAGTATATCTTTAAACATTACCATTTAAACTCACTATTTACTCTTTTACCGTTATATCTATTTCAACGACTAGTCAATCTCACACTTTCGTCGATTCGAATTAAGTAACAGACAGTAAGGGATATTATAATATGGTTATTCACGCCTACAGCATATGTTTAACGTTAGAGGGATCATCTGATTGACGTGACGTCTGGTTCCTTGAGTACTACGGACATGTGTTTATTTATTATCCAATAAGTAATTCATTATAACTAATGAATGTCGAAACGGCTTTGAATGTTGAGTAATGCTTTCTTTGAAACGAGATTTGATTTTACGACACATAAAATAGAACAAGGACGGGTAAGTATTGGTGATATATTGTTAGTAATAAAAATTTCCAGATGATGACTAATCCGCTTTTGAAGTAGCTTTTAACCCACACTGCAATTTTTATTGACTAGAATTGTTGGGAAATCCTCTTGAAGTGTTTTTTATAAAGTGTTTTTGATATATGTTACTTTCATGAAATTATTTCGTGTTCCATTGTTGGATAAGGGTATTTATTTCCTTACAACCGAACCCTTAGTACAAGTACAAGTAGGTATTATTTTTTGTCAAAACAGTTTTTTTAATGTTATGGAGCTTGCAAAATACTTACATTGCGAGTTAGACCAAAAACGAAAACGTAAGCTTACAATGTACAACGCAATGTATGTTCAAAAACGTAAACAATGTTTTTTTGAATAAATTATAGACTTGTGCTAAAATAACAGGGTTATTCCTTATAATAAAGCTTCGACTATTATTGCTATAAAAATAACACTATATTTGGCTCAGGATACATCATGATTATACTTATTTATGTCCGAAATTGTCCAACAATTCGCACTTGGCCAGGGCGTTGGTTTGAAAAATCTCTCATTCTGAGAGAAGACCCGTGCCCAGCAGTGGGACAATAATGGGTTCACGATATATTGCAGTAACAAGTAATCTTTAATTAGTCTTTACTACGCCTATTACCGCGACTCCACCCGCTTTGATTATGTTTAACATGGAAAATGGTATCACATGTATACACTATCCGTATACTAAGTTATGTGCCATGATAGGCTGTGACCGCCGCCACAGTTTGTGTCGACATATCTTTATTATTGAGTAAGCAACTTTATATAGAACATACTATATACATATAGAACTCCCGGGGACTTGGATGGTCGCTTCATATTCAGTGTGCCGGCAACCACACCCTTCCATCGAAACGCAAGGAATGCTTCACGTTAGAAATAGGTGTGGCGCTGGTACCACCCCGGTCGAACTACACTTGTTCTACCACCTTTTAAATGTCATTGTGAGATTGCAGTCGAAAACAAAAGGCATAAAAACAAAGAATTCCATATTTTGCAGTCATAGATTAAAGTTTATATCGTAACCTTTAATATCCAAACCTCCAATTATCAGATATTACTGTCCAGTGACTTCATCCTGTACCTTTCTCACATACAGTCCGACAAAACACTTACTTGGGTGGTCTTGCACAATGGTCCACTATACGATATGATAACGTTAGCTGTTTACTCAGGAGCTTAAAATAAGCAGGTTTCGTATTACTTTCATGTGACAATAAACAAAGATGATATGAAAGTATAAAGACCGTTCGTACAGATTTCTATACAAAGAGAAGTAGGAAATTAGCAAGCAGTTCTTTTTCCTGATCGTATGGTAATATCTGATCCACTGACATCTAGAATCCCCTGGAAATAAAATAGGATTTAATTTCTACATGAGATAACCCACTATAATGTTTTTACTATTGAAGGTTTTGCAATGCCCCGTATCAGTTTCTAGGAGAGGTGCACTAGATTGTATATTGACTAATATACGTGGCGTTTAACATGTATATAGTATAGTGTTAACTACTAGTAGGGCTACCGATAAAATGTTAGTGGTTTCAAAAACGAACGGCATACAATTAAATTATATTAGATTTATGTTGTTGATAATTAACAGTTCAGTCTTCTATGAATATAAGGTTCAATTGATTTAAATACTATTACAATGAAAAACCGCCATTTTCCGCTAACAAAATCATCATTTCCTATAAAACAAAGATATCGTTATAAAGCCTGTTATTTTTTGCTTAGTAACATGATAGTCACAATTAAATATTTCTTTTTGGAAAATCGCAAACATGTCGCATTTAAATATCAAATATATCAAGATTGTTCTATGGTCTTTTTGTAATTAAAAGAAGCATTACGAATGTGCTAACCATATGGGTTACTAGATATAGAGGTTAAAAACCAGGAGTACTAATCCTCTTTGACTCCCGTAAGCTTATTAAGATACGGAAGCCTTATGTTAAAATGTGCGAATAAGCCGAACAATATGATTTTAAACACATCTCATCCTAGTGTATGAAGACCATTTCAACTTTAAAAATAAGAAGTGCGTCTTTATCTTATATGATTCCGGAGAAGTAACACCATCCAACTTTTTTTGTTTACGAGGGGGAAACCTTCTAATTTATCCAACGCCGTAGGAGCGATGCGGGTTATGTTGGATTCTTACTGCACTTAAACCCCCCGGTGGCCGTCCTCAGCACTGTGTGGAGGACTTCGGGATCTCCAACAGAACATAACCGGAGTCCTCCGAGCGCGATGCCTCTTTCGGGCTCTTCCCTGATGGGCGTGGAACGCTCACAGCAAATTCTGGTGTTTACGGCGGCACGCGACCACACGTGCCCCTGTCCTTTACGGTGACGCTTTGTCAAACTGCTCGAGCTCCCACTCTACCTGCCCGCAATCCCGGAAGCCACTTTTAGTCGACTCTTACGACAGGCAGAGGGTACCGTAGCCCTATTCTGGTCTTGGTTGTGGATGCCGGCTCATTTTTGTATGAAATGATCATTTTAGTCCTCGGTTGCAGCAATGCGTCTGTAATTGAATTTAGATAGAACCGTTGATCTGTAACAAGTTGCTTATAGATCCATGTCCATGGGCGGCAGTAACCACTTAACATCAAGTGGGCTGCATGCCCGTATGCCTATAAATAAATGGGTGTTTTTCTTAGTGAATAAGAGTTGAAATTTTTATTTTAATAGACATTTAATTTTTAGCTAACTTAAAAACCAAATGCATGCATATGGATGTGCCATTACATATTTGCAGCCATCTATTAGACATTATTATTTTAAACTAGTTGGCTTTAGATGAATTGTATTAGAAATCATTGCTTTGCTTCCGGCCATTGCTTTCTGATTCAACGTAAATTCATCCTCACTTTTCATACTTGTTTCTCTTATTACAATATACTGTTACTAAAAGCTGGATAGGAGCCAAACAAGTTTCGATATCGAATACTTTTATCATATTTTCACCTCGTCTTTTTGTTGGCAAAACGAGATCCTTCCTGAAGATATCTTTGTTTACACATTTCGTGCGCTTGAAGAGCAGTGCATTCTTCCGCTCCCTAAACCAATGCTATACTTTATCTTTAAGCAAGAAAAATAGAGTGAATGAACAAAACTCACGATCAAAGATAAAGCGTGTATTTTGCATTTTGTTGAAATTTCTGGGAAATTCTAACACGGCACAATTAGAGAATTACCAGTTATTAATTTAGAATAACTATGTGCGTAGATAGCTAACTTAACAATGTTATCATAGACCCTAGGACGATGAGCGTATGAAAATTTCACACGATCTTTTATTTATCGGAGGAAGTCCAGCATCTTTTACAAAACAAAAAAGCTAAATAATTCACTCCTTATTCTTTGAAGTATTAGTCTAAATTGATTACGTATTATTTCATCATCTTCTACTAATATAACGTTGTATAAATAGATACAAAATTGAATTATCGACCTTATTAAGTGTACGGTTTTTTAATCTTTACCAACAAACAATTCCGTAACGTATAAGACATTAACATATGACTCAACATATGTATAATTCCACCTTAGAAACCGATGTAAAAAGCCCATTCGTGAGAACACCCTATAACACAGTGGAGTAAAAAATAAAACATTTCCTTTACAGCTTTCACATAGCTAATCTGTATTTGAACAGACGTAACATTATCTAGGCAGGAAGTATTACTAAACTTCCTTTGTCCAGATGGTCATTTAGCACGATTAAGCCCTTAGTTCCAACCACTCGAGAAAAGGAAAGGCATACTTTTTGTCTTACACGGCGCCGCTCTAAAATATTCAAAGGCCGTCTGCAGTAAATTTTGTTAGACATTCGAATGCATTATGTAAATGTCATGATTTCCTGTTAAAGACGTCTGGACTCTGAGACTGGACGCAAATACCTCGCGTGTCGATTGATGATTGTTTCAAACATTCAGAAACCATTCCTTGAATACTTGTAAAAAAGCGCGAAATTTGCATACACAATTTACGACGCTCAAACTAAATGCCTTTCGTTGTCATGTCGAAATATAATTTAGATCGCACCGTATACTATGGAGACGTAATAATTTAATGCAGGCTTCTGAGAACGAAGACAGCTAGTATCGAATGGATGATTTAGGATCATTAAAATTTAAATCCTTGCCCCGAAAACCGAATATTTCCTTTAATCTGACCACGATTAGTCATTAATAGGATTCTGATTCATAATCTTTGTTTTGCTAAAACTTATTCCCCGAATTGTTTGACTTAGGTTATTTATTGTTTCCATTAATTTTTAATTACGTTCAACGTTTTGTTCTTTTACAATGGTATTCAAATTTTTAATCACGGTCACATCGAGGGACCCATATTAAAATTGTTTTAAACGTTACAAAGGTAAGCCTTTTAGTACAGATAATTTTTAACTGGAATTTTAATATCTACCGTAATATTGGATATGACACTTTTAAAATTAATTACGCAATGGACACTGTCAAATCGTTTATAACGTAGCAAATAGCTTCAAAATATAATGCGAAAAACAATAACAAAATTGTGCTGCGAAGTATAACATTTCAAAAGGAATGTAATCCACTTTTCAACTTCTCTTCTCTACTATTAATTTATTCTGTATTACCTTACAAAAAAAGTGTACAGAGGTTTTCTCAAGGTGGTAGAACCAGTGTAGTTCGACCGGGGAAGTACATCCGCCACACCTATTCCTAGCGTGAAGCATTTCTTGCGTTTCGATGGAGGGGTGCGGTCGCCGGCACACTTTTATATGGGGCGACCATCATAGTCCTCGGGAGCAGCAACGCATCTGTGATTGACTTCAGATAGAACCCATGTTCTGTATGAAGTTGATTACAGATGTCCATGGGCGGTAGTGACCATTTACCATCAGGTGGATTGAATGCTCGTTTGCTACTTCAGTCAGATAAAAAAAAATACAATAAACAAATAAATAATACATAAATATCATTCATACATACAATATCGTATATCCATGCACTCTTAGTAATGACTTAACTAGTAATAATGGTTCATCCAGTGGAGGTTATCGGCACTTCGTGTAAACAAACGCGTTGCAAGTCACAATCGCACGTTGAGGCGTTGAAGAGCAACCTATGATTTACTGCATGCATTTCCTTAGAAACCCGTTCTTCATATCCCGATGAGAGCTCATTAACATCATACTGATGCAGTTTACCGTTATTTAAACTGAGATTTTTATAACCGATTAAACATAAGTACTCATGTATTTAAACATGAATTTGTTCCTAACTTATTAGAATGTTTAGCAGAATTCTTTACTAAAATACTTATTTCGTAAGTTTAATACATCAATGTATCTTCTGGTTTCTTGAAGTCTTATAAATATCAAAAAGTATGTACTCTATAGCCTCACGATATTTAGATTTTTTCATATTTACAAAGAAGTCGTGAACAACTTTAAACAGGACAATAGCACTCGATTCTTTATAAATTACATCTATGCCTGTTTTAAGATCTAGTGAAGCAAGCAACGGTGTATTGTTCGGGATTTTCTCAGATAATTCAAGTATCATGCGAGAAAAATCGTTCAAAAGTATCTCGGAGCGCGCGCCACGCGTCCCATTCAGGGTATTCATTTTTGGAAACAACAAAAGCTGTGACGCTAAACACTGCCATTATTACATCTATAATAGACAAAGCAACTTTGTTCGAGACAATGGGACTAAATAAAAGGCTGTCGTCATTAATTTTTACACTTTTGACATTTGTAACGGGCATCTTTTGTAAGTATAAATGTTGGAACGCGAGGCGAAAAATTAGCGCAGCGTGTACCGTCGGAGACAAGATGAAGGGTACGTGAGGAACTAAGCGTGTCGGCACTTTTTCGATTGACGTGCAAAAGTATGCGATGCGAAGATCGGGCCTTTTGTTTTTTGATCGGATATTAAGGGCTTTTGTCTCACGCTGGGATGAAGGGTGGATCAGGTGCCCATAGTTCTAGCTTTTTAGTCCTTTAGTCTTTTTGTATATTTATATTTTACATATACTAGAATTAGATATTTAGATATTTACATCTATAAAGACAATACTTGACTTAGTCTACATCTAAGTATGTTTAGGTTTTTATACTAAACATCCGCATACATTAGTCAAAATCAGTACCTACAGCTATTGAGATATTCTTTATCATATTTCCTTTGGTATCAATAGACCGTTTTAAAAAAAAATATTTCGGGTATGGATATTGTAGGTATGCATGTACTCATACAATATTTATAGTTACTAACTAAAACGTTTTACCTTTCTTAAGCTGTTTTCGCACTATAAAGGCCGAAAATATGAAATTTTAAAAGGTGCCGATCGCACGGTTCAAGCGGATCGAATTAATTTAACATTCGTTTCGTAAGGATTTACGCACTATTCTAGCATTGTAGTTTCGTACAATCGCCGTCCAAATTAGTGACGGTGTTATGTCACCTGAGCCGAAGGACCCCACACGGGAACTGCATTTGGGCCTCAATACAATCTATTCACGGAACATAATGAAATATTATTCGACCCTAGCTACGGGACTCCAGAGAAACGTTTTTTATGTTCATGCCTCACCTTATAATTGTAATATACGATGTTCCTGCAATTATTTACGACGTCAACGAGAGGACAATATTTTTATAGCGCGTTATAACGTTTACTACCAGAATTTTCATATTTCTAATCCGTTACTTAGCGCAGGGATTATGTTTTATTAAGTTAATCATTATAATAAGTATAGTCCCACTTTTGAGCGCGAGTTTCGTTAACGAGTAAGATTTAAATGACAGTACACTATCCTGGCCAAGAGCTGATTGATAGTTTTTTAGATAATTCTCGGACACATATGTTTTATGACGATGTGATTTGACGACCGGCGTGGCGGAGCAGTTACCATACCGGTCTGAGGCTCACTGAGTTCCGGGTCCGATTCCCGGCCAGACAGGTATCTGAATGATGAGTTTAGATTCATGTTCTGGGTCTGGGTTTTTATGTATTTGTCTTGTGTGTGTCCATGGTACCTACGACACCGGAGAAAATCCTATTGTGAGGCTTTTTTTTCCCGAAACCTTCAAAACATTCATAACTTAAACCATAAACCTTCATAACACGAAAAATCAAAGTTGTCTGCTTGCAATAAGAGCTTGCGATAGTCAATTTGAGGCCAATTTCATACCAATAGAATATAACTGTTTTATATTGTCTTAATAAATATAAATAGCATTACATGCAGATATTAGTAACTAGCCATTAATTTAACACTTTTCTAAGCTTGACCAATCCCTATATTTAAATATCATACGTAGTTGTACACTATATATTATGTATATTGCCTAAAATATCCCAATGGCTTCCAAAACTTTTACATGAAATCTAACCAGTAATCGATCATTTGTTTAACGCTGTCTTGTATACAAGCACGAAAAATCGAGATGAGTGATGAGCATGTGAAGTGATTGATAAATGTAAGTTTCAATTACATTTATTATATTCCTACACATTTAGAGATACAAAGGCTGAAAATTAAAACACATTAAAAGAATTGGTCGTGTGGGATCAAACACGATGGGTCGAAGCTAAGGAGCTTCATGAAGAAATGATAATAAGAAACTGTTTTACGAGTCAAGATTTCATACTTAGTTCATTTATGATAGGCACTAATTGTAAGAAATCTTTACCCGTTGATAATAGTCCCGTTATTAAGAGCGCTTAGCTCCGTAGCATATATATGTATATTGTAATCGATATAGTATAGAAATAGTAAGCTAAGTAACTCCATGTGCGGACGTGAGTTAGATGGGTGACCGCCGATGATATTTAATGTACTTTTTTAAGCTAAAACACAGTCAATCCAATAATATTTTCGGTAGTAACGTATATTTTTTAAGGAATTCTTGAAAGCCTTTAACACTAAAGTAACTTCAGTCTTCATCAAAGCCGTCAACAAATGTTAGCCTAACTTCGTGGATTTGTACTGGAACGGCTAGTGTACGAAATGCCATTTCCACACTTCTCGCTGCAATGTAACGAGTTCTGTACACGAAATGCTAAATGCTACACCTTAGTTCCTCCGAGTCTGTATCAGCTTTAGATTCTGTTTCTTCAAGTTTGTTACTTATAATTCATTTGTTAATTAGGTCAAAAACATGTTGTGCAGTTCTAACTTTTCCTTCATCAATGACACTTACTGTTATTAATTTTATAAACAACGTTTAAATAGCAACAAAACTTAAATACAAAGACGCCTATTGAAAGGTATTATTAAATAAAATCATCGAAATCGAATAAAATACATGAAAAAAGGAACTGATTAATCCAACTTGTATGCATAAAAAAGTTTAAAAATTTTAAAGTTTGAGTGGTATACTCAGCTGTGACCTTACTATGGACTGAATTGTAAAATAGATCAATCGTTAATTTTGTAACCAAGATCATCGACTAGAATAAAATGGAAGAATAATAAACTATAAAGCAAATATCAATAACAAACTTCCTTTATAACAAGTGATATCAAGAATAGCATAAAATATTAAACTACGCTATTTTGTTTTTAAGATAAAATTGTTGTAGATCTCGAATATCGTATTATCTAACTTTGCCTTACCTACAGAGCCTCAGACTGTGTCTAATCCGGAACAAAAAATGTCTCAATCTAAATCAAACTTCGGCATCGAAAACAACAAAAAAAATCAGACCATTACAAATTTATCTGCCACAAAACGTTCCGATTAAATCGAACTATGATTTTAAAATAACAGGAAAATTCTACTATTATCATTTCTATGGAATATTGTAATCGGTTATAAACAAAAAATGTATTAAAAACTAAGAAAAAACGAAAATTTTTAAACAAAGTTAATCCTTCTTGGCAAATATTCCATAAAAGTGGTCCAATATCTCTTTTTACTGTATTACTACAATTTATGTGTAGATTTTTACAATTTATATGTCTAATTCGATACGTATTTTGATGATTAGCAGGTTTTTTGAAGATAAATACTATAAGTAGTGTCGTAAGTATTGTCTGTCTTGCTTAAAACCCGGTAGTTGACTCACTTGTTCGTTTTAATCAACCAAACCAGTCCAAATTGGGCTCTAGTAGTAGACTGACCCACTTTCGTTGTCCTAAAGGTAGGACGTTTTCCTGCAGCGAGCAACTTAACACAGCTAGCATTAGAAGTGACGTCACAACACTCAGCGGTGTCGAGATTCAAACGAGTGGCGACACTCGACACAGCGCGCTCTCAATAGATTAGACACCTGCCTTGAAAATTTGGCACGGAGCACTATTTGCTCGTTTAGAGCTTGATGAGCTAACAACTGGGGCAGTTATAAAGCACAACTTTGGAGTTTTCGGGACTAGGTGTAAAAGTTTAGTGCAAACTGGGTGCAGTATTCAGAGCTTTGTAAACTAAAGTTAAAATAAACATTGTTTTAAACATGTGAGGTAAAATACCTTAAGTGCTATTGTTAACAAAATATACAAACTAAGATTCTTATATACAAATAATTAAAATTCAATTGTGCAAGATAAGATTGTTCTTTCGCTCCTAAACCTAATAAACATATAAAAACTAAATATAATAATCTAATAACAGGGAAAACTAACTTAACTACTAATATAAATAGAAACTCAAAATTCTACACTACGTTACTTTCACAGTGTACGCGAGTATTAAGAAAAAATCTTCGAAATCCGCCCCTTAGGGGATTAAAAATGGGAAACTCAGTGCTTAGTTCACTGGTTTAATATAATCGAAACTCAGTCTTACTACTTTGGGAAATCTATGCCTAAGGGGATATAGTTAGAAGTTGAATGTATTTTCTGATATCCGCCAAATTTTACGCAATCTTAAGGGAAAGAGGGGGTGGAGGTTCTATGTCCAGTGTATCTCAAAAGTCTAATTGATTTATCATAATATGATGGTTTCTCATTAGACGACCCGTGTGGCGGTGCTGTTGCCGTACCGGTCTGACACGCAGTGGGTCCCGGGTTCGATTCCCGGCCAGACAGGCATCTGAATGATGAGTTTAGATTCTTGTTCTGGGTCTGGGTGTTTGTGTATTCGTCTTTGTGTGTCCATGGCACCCACGACACAGGATAAATCCTAGTGTGGCTATGAGAATAGAAAGCGTCTTTTCTGTGCAAACAAGCTGCTAGTATACTATATATAGATATCAAAAGATATTATTGCATAAATAAATAAAATAATCGTCAGATTTTAATAGTTCCACTTCATATTTATAAAATTAGATTATACATAACTTACATAATATCTGATTATTATTTACAGGCCTGTTTTTTTATCGAGTGGCAAAACCGAAACATGATAAACAATTCAGATTTCGGTAACTCTCCTGTCCGTTAAGTATAGGACTTTTCTTGTTGCAGTTTTTATATAATAGGATACACTTCACATTTTGATTTTAAGTGGTCACAAGTACCTACTTTGCTCCTTGCTTTGACTATTGGGTATCTAGTTTGTGAATTTTTTGAGCTAATTTAAAATTTGTGAAATAACTGTTTAGTGATATATCCAAATAAGACAATCTTTAGTATAAGATAAAACGGGCTAAGCGCGAGTCGGCTTTGTGCTCGTTCTGTACCATCTATAAAAAACGATAAAATAATACATCATTTGTGAAAATTTCAATTGTCTAGTTTTTTCGGTTCAGAAGATACAGCCTGGTGACAGACAGATAAACAGACGGACAGACGGCCAGACGAATAACATATCGTCAACCTATTATTGTCCCACTTCTGGGCACGGGTCTTCTCCCAGAATGAGAGAGATTAGGCCACAGTCCACCACGCTGGACAAATGTGAATTGGTGGAGATTGCGAATTGGTGGACTAGAAATAGGGTCCCGTTTTTATGCTTTTGGTACGGAACCCTAAGAAACAAAATACACATTAACGACTCAGTTCTAGATTCTTTCTTTAGGTTCTAGTTAAAGGATTGTCAGTTGGTTAGTTTCTTTTGATAGGTAGTTGTAGGATTGTTAGTTGGGTGGTTAATTGTAGAAAGATATTGCATATCTACTGAAACTAGATCTTCCTTTATAGAGAATATTGTCGTCATCACCGAATTTACTCGTGTGTGTTTATACACACCAAATTTACTCGTCTGTGTTTATACACAGACGAGTAAATTTGGTGATAAGATATATAAGATTGCTTTAAATGAATATCTTTTAAGAATTCGCTGTTACCCATATTCTGCATTCATACTAGGCTATTCCCGAGAATTTGCCGGTTTCTGTTACATCTACCTACCTTTTTTTTTTTTTTTTTTGTTGACGGGGAGGAAACCTTCAAAAGGTACCCGGAGCCTTGAGGAGAGACTCCGGGTTATGTGGGATTTTTACCCACTAAAACCTCCTCGGTGGCCTTCCTCAGCGCTTGTAGGGGACCCCGGGACCTCTAAAGAAAACGCGCCAGTACCCCCTAGCGCAGCACCCCTCATGGGCTCGTCTCTTAGGGGACATGTAGCCGTCCCTCTGCATCTTCCGGTGTCTACGGCGACATGCAGCCACACATGCCACCGTCCTTCTCGGGGTCGCTGGCTGGGCGGTTCGAGCTCTCTCTCGAGCCGTCCGCAACCCCAGGAGCCCCCTTTTAGTCGCCTCTTACGACAGGCAGGGGATACCGTAGCCGTATTCTACTCCCCGACTACAGGGAGTACATCTACCTACCTACTACGGTAATGAGTAAATACCTTTATCGTCAACCCATTATTGTCTCACTGCTGGGCACGGATCTTCTCTTGGAATGAGAGAGTTTTTAGGCCATACCCGGTGGACGGTAATGAGTATATTAAATACATATATTAATGGTAATGAGTATATTATGTGTTAATCGAGGTGCCAAACTGTGTTTGTTCCAAATTTCAGTGAAATTCCAATGTGAGTTGTACGCGAAAAGAACAAACACACATACAGTCTAACAAACTTTAGCAATTATAACATTAATAAGATTCCTTCAGTTCCATACTTTATCCTGCACTCGAGTAAAGCAAGTATTTCTACTCTAACATCTATAGGACACCTCTAGTTACTTCTATATGTTTACTTATATTGTCTTTGACATGCGTAAACATATTAGAGGCCTTTTAAAATAAAAACATCTTTCATACCAGAAGTCCTTGAGACTTAATCATATTTTCTCCTTAGCATTACCAAGCAAAGGGAAAATCATTGCGAATCGTTCTTGGTTCATTTTTACATCCCGCTGGGTGTCGTTGACGAAGCGGCGTTGTAGACACACACAGCGTCGCACAAAGCGTAGGGAACGCTTAACGCACACATTCTGAAGATCAAAGAACGCGCAATCTGTGTGAAAAAAATAACGTTTTGGTCCCAAAAGGGCGGACCCGTTTACGCGACCCAATTCACGCGAACGGATCAGACGAAGAAATTGAATTGAAGTCAGCCCAAACAACAAATTCAAACGCGTATCGAATTGTTTTACGTTTGACGAATTCGCTTTTCGAAAATTTTAAATTCGCTACAATAGGATTTAATGATGCAGCGACGTTTCTTTGTGAGATTCAAAATGCTGTAGGACATAAAGAATTCGAGGTATGGACTACAAATGGCGGGATCCGTTTAAAATCTGCTTGATAGCGATCGTGTGGCGATAGCACAAACAAAATGGGACCAGATTGTTTTTGCAAAATCTGTGTTGCTAAATCATTCACATACCGATGTGAGTATCCATGTTTGAATTTCAAATTTGTGAACAGCATACCATTATTCGAGACATTTTCTTGTTTGATTAAGGTATTTGTTTTGGATGTTACGAGAGGTCAGGTTACAAAGTAGCAACAATGTTAACGAACAGGTATTTTTGTTGACGACTTAGTTGCAATAATTGTTCCAATCTGGGTTGTGATGTTTTTCTATTATTAAAAAACAGTATCTTTTTAGAATACTCCATTTTTCTAGTATAAAAAACGGTACAATTAATATGCCGCATAGTTATATAGCATGAATTTTACCGTTTCTTTAAACTATAGCCATAAAAATAATGCATTACATGAAGATTTCTTAGTAATTTCGAATTGAATAACAAAAAAAGTAACTGAAAATCAGAGGAATGACACATTAAAGTTTGTAAAAAGATATAAGTAATCAAAGTTACTGCAATACAAGAGCATTAAGTATCAGTACATACATAATAAATAAGTGTGAATAGCGCAGCACGCCTTGCAGTTCTCAACATAAATATCTAACACGTAACAATATTTGTTTCAGAAGCATGTTCCGTAATATCAAAGTTATGATTAAGCTCTCATATTATTCATTGAAGTAGAGAAAATAGCATACTAAGATTAGTTTGTCGGGTGTTCAGCCGCGCGATTCAACTGGTAGCCATTTGTTAATGTCTTGTTTAGAAAATCACATCTGCTAAACTTTATTAGCCTGCCTTTTGACAAAGGCCAAGTTGATGGAGGCGCGTATCAAATCGCGCGATTCAGCGCGCTCCTTAACGCAGCTGGTTCGAGCGAAACGAATCATTCCATTCATTCGCAGATCTTATGCGTTATTTATGAAAATCCAGTCATTTACCGACACCAGCCGTCCATTCCAGTTGAAAGTGTGTCAACTTGCCTAGAATTAGTTACGCGTAGATGCATGATCTTTGATTATGGCACAAATTGTACGTTGTTACTCGTTCGCCATCGAATGCTATGTATCGGTCTCTAATCATATCCGTGGCAGCTAATTGTGTAGTAGTTTCTCCGAGGTTGTTATTTGTTACTGTAACCGTAGCTCGATATGTCATTACTCGAATTTATGCTATCCGACAAATGAACTACTAACTATATCCGTAAGCACAACATGTAATTTCGGTAATACATGAAAGTTATTTATTGATACTCACAAATATCTGAACCAGATTTTTCTGGTTTCAACAGATTTTGGTTATAGACAAAACAAAAGTTAGTTAGATTCTTGATAATAATTTTACGGTGGGGGCATCTATTTCTATGTTAGGATGGTAGAAAAGATCTTTTGTAATCTTTATTAAAAAGTAACACATTTTATGGCGTAATGTAAAAGACGTTAATTTAAAGGCATCCCCTCTGTGAGGTATAATAATGTCCTGTTTAAAATATTAAAACGCGGTTTTTTATACATACTTACAAATTAAAAAACAAAGTTTTACTAAAGTTATAAACTGGCCTCAAATCAACTACGAGTGCCTTTACTGCCAACGCTTTCTTGTATAAACCATAAAGTAATTATTCGTCGTAGGTTATCAACGATGGTTATAAAACATTTACAGGCATTACTATTCAGATTGATCAATTTTGTTGACTAGACGAAATCATTAAAGCACGTATGACGCTTTATTGATATAATTATGTCCATAAAATGAAAATACGGACGGCTTAACAAATTGTGCGTTTTATTGAGGATTGTAAATTTTACCGCGACCCATATTTGCCGCCGCAAATTGCAATTATTTTATTAGGTGGTGTCCCGCGAAAATTTCAGACCAAAATAATGTTGGATATTTCGCGCGTTTTACATAATTTTATCGGTGACGTGCACAATTTTCTTTTATCCACGCATACTGGAATTTAGAATACAAATCAGAATATGAACATTAATTTGTGACAAAATTAGTAATTTCCAAAATGCATCAAATGACTAGATTATTCTCACGGATTTGCCCGCTTCGGTCACGCTTCCTACTGAATGAATATCCTATAGGTACTAGTTGACCCGGCGAACTACACTCCACCTAAAAGTCAAAAATCTAAAATTATCGGTGTTACTTCACTATATTGCATGTATTATACATAAAAACCTTTTTCTTAAGTCGCTCTATATATTAAAAAAAAATGCATTAAAATCCGTAGCGTAGTTTTTAAAATCTAAGCATACATAGGGACAGACAGCGGAAAGCGACTTTATTTTATACTGTTTAGTGATGTAAAGCTGGGTAATAAATTATACGTGTGTCAAATTTCAGTCACATCCGTTATAAATAATAAAAACACATAACCACATCGTGCCAAACTTTCGCAACTGTAATAAGATATTGTTCAATTTTACTTTATATGAGGCGACCATCATAGTCCTGGGGAGTAGCAACGCATCTGTGATTTACTTCAGATAGAACCCACGTTCTATTTGAAGTTGCTTACAGATGTCCGTGGGCGGCAGTGCCCACTTACTATCAGGTGGACTGCTGTTCGTTTGCTACTTCGATTAAATACAAAAAATATTACCTACAAAGAAGTTGTTACAGAAATATTCGCGAAAATCATTCCTTTCCGTAGATTGTAGTCCAGCTTTCCTGGATTTCAATCGGAGGTTCCCAGATATTGTCAAAGGGAAGTAATTCAGTGGGATGTGTGCTGAGTGAAAGGCTCGCCAGGTCCCATATTACACTGGTTCCGCAGTTACACTAACTCTGGTCATAGTAAATACAGGGCGAATTTTCAAGTGTGCGCAGATAGAAAAATCCGAAACTATAAGGATGGGCGAAAAATGATGAAATGGGTCAGAAGGCCAATTTTAATAAAAACCTAAAACTGTATCACTCGATTTAAAACATTTATTTCTCTATCTGAAATCAATGTAGCATTAATTCATAACACTAAGCTTTATAAACATACTAATTTAATCGCACAACTTCGCCCGCGTTAAAAAAAACGATGTATCGATTGTCCTGTGGGAATAAGATATTTTGTGACATTAAAAAATAACCTATATGTTAATTCAGAGACGTGAAGAAGTAACAAACATACTCACTCACAAACTTTCGTCTTTATAATATTAGTATGATATTAGTATGTTAATATAACTCAGTTATTTAATTTGAATAGTAATTAAGTACCTAAAATAAAAACTAGGTTCAATATATATTAGAATATATATGCTGTAGGCCTCTTAAAATTATACTAGTATAATTTTCTGGATATTGTAAAAAGAAAGTAATTATGTGTGTGCTGAGTAAAAGCTTCGATGGCTCCCGTATTACACTGGTTCGTCCGTTACATTAACTCTGACCATAGATTAAGGAATAGTAATTCAATTAACCACTTATGTATGTAAAATAGGACATGACTGAATAATTATTGTGTCGTCCTCTAAAAGAAAAAATATTATTTATTACAGCATTATTTTAATGTAGCAAATAAGAAAGATGGTAATGAGATACAAATACAGAATTTAGTCAATTCTATCCATCTGTCATATTAATAAAGTTCATTATTAGAAATACATCCTCTGATACATTTAGGTGCAACTCTGAAGTTGTTTTTCGATATGACGTCATAAAGGTATTAAATACGAAACGAAAAAGCAGTATGTTTATTGACCAGTGCCATTTATGTACAAATGTAATCAAATCATCTGACATGCTTTGTAAACCTTGGGTACAAAACTTTAACGTCGCATACGAGTAAGGGTGACGTCCTTAGCACGTCGAAGTCAAGAAGAAGAAGAAGAAGAAGAAGAAGAAGACGCTTAGTCGAAGTGGAATCACAAAATTTTTAATTACTTAAACATTACTTTTAAATCCTCTTATTCTATACTATCTTTAAAAAATATAAGAGACAGATTTGAATTTATTTTATTCAGTTTAGTTTCCATTTTATTTAACGATTTTTCTAATTCAACGAAATTGTCCAAGTCTTTTTGACTAATTTGAACTACTGCATTCAATATTCTTTGGCGATACCAAGGCTTTTTTGCCGCACGGTAGCTGCAGCGATTTGATTGCTCTACATTTTTTCTCTCCTTTTCAAATAAACCCAAGTAATTGTTTGTTTTAAGGCCGCAGATAGCGTCCGCAGTACGGATTCGTTACAGACATTTTCGGTGCTAGAAAATAGAGTCTTCAATACGCTTCAATGGTTTAACTCACCCGAGAGATTCACTGGTTTCTCTGTTTTTATACTTTTATAATACGGATCAGCCAATTTCTTAGTAACTCTAACGGCAAACATTATTTATGTTTGAAGCTAATTATAAAAAAAATACTAGTACTTAGTTTTATGTATATACAAGTATAGTGTGAACCCGTACTGTTTACGACGTACTGATGACGACCTGAGTGGCGCAGCGGTTACCATACCGGTCTGACGCGCAATGGGTCCCGGGTTCGATTCCCGGCCAGACAGTTATCTGAATAATGAGTTTAGATTCCTGTTCTGGGTCTGGGTGTTTGTGTATACGTCTTGTGTGTGTCCATAGTACCCACGACACAGGAGAAAAAGAAAAAGTAAAGGTAGTTAGAGTTTCATTATAGAGATAAGTATTGTTGATGAAATATCAATCTCGTATGTAATTTAAAAGTACCACATCACTGCGATATCAAAAATGTGAAATTAATTCTAAATTACTGAGAAGCGTCTGCTTTTTGCTCCAGAACAGGTAACAGGAAACGGGTTGTCCGCGTTAATCCCACAGCTAGGGTTGCCAAAATTTCCTCACTATCGTAATTTTCTACAGAAAAAGTCTTATATTATCTAGTATTTTATGCATAATTCATAAGAATATTGTTTGCTTTTCTTAAATGTATTTTGAACTCTAGTGCTTATAGTATGCTACTAAAATTCAAAATTTAAAAAAAAGTTTCTCGAGAGCTAAAATGTAGTATTATTTGGTTACAAATACAAATGGTTGGCTGCGATTTTGTATTCATAAATTGAAATAATACAAATTAAAATATTAGAATTTTTATCTTAGCGCTCTAAGTGAGCGCTAACATAAAAATCCGCTATCCAAAAAAAATAACAGAATTCTACGTTCGGCTATTTGAGATGTGTGTTGAAGTCTCAATATGTCAGTAAGTCACCGTTCTTCATTTTCATATGAATAGATGATCTGCATGTATTTTAACCACATACATAGTTTCTTAGATATAGTAAAATACTATCAATTATCTTAAAATTGACAACCCTACCCATAGCACACATGTGACCGTATATGTGTCTTTTGTGTGCGTGTTGTGTAATCACACCTCGAAACAGGCATGTAGCATGGACGTCACTCGGTTTTTATCAAGTTGAGAGTTGGAAAACGCGTAGCTATCAACTATCTCTTAACTAATCACGGCGTTCCCCATCTCGCTCACGCTCCTACAACCTGACAGAGACGAATGGTCGTCCGTAAGTCATCAGTTATATCTGTGTAGTCGTTTCTTTGAGCCCCCGTTCATCTGATCCCAGCAATGTACGGTATCTGTATGATTTAGTTCCTAGCCTACGACTAAGATGATTTTCTCAGGCCGCAAACTGGTTGTCTTCCGATAGCACTAAATATGGTGTTCGTATTTGCACCTCATATTTTCTAGACTCGCTAAGGACTGGTTTTGCGGTCCTTGATTTTCATTGAGAAACTATAAATCTGTATTGATTGAATATACCATGGTATGAGTTTTTCACTATATCACATCTCTTTACAAATAAGGATTTCCTGGATGTAAGTACCAAGAATTTATAAACGTTGTCATGGTTCTTGGATGTTAAATTATCTTTTACTGTCACATTTATGTGTTTTTCTAAGTCTTTAATAGATTGATACGGAGAAAAGACATTAATTCACAATGTTGTCTATAAGTTGGTAAACTTTACACACTATTGTACCTTATGGTTGCTGTAGGTAATTAAGATTTAAATCGTTTTTCTTTACTGTTAAAGTAAGTAAACTACCATAATACATATTTTATATACCTTATAACCTACTTTAAAAAGATAACATCTATGTGTGTATTATAGCGTCAACCACCTTACCTCGCTAATCCTATCTAAGAAATATTAATTTCGCGTGGAAATTTAGAAGCGTCTTAATTTGTATTCATGACCTAGATCAATTTAAAGTACCTCACCTTTACACGTGTACAAAATCAAATAATACACTGTCATGTATCTTATTTATATAATAGATATTTTATTCTTTTTACAATACTATAACAGTAACTGTAATCACCAATATAAATTACAACAACCAACAAATATTTGTATCTGCTCCGTAGAAAATCCCCCTTGCCCGCGAATTGAAGAGCTCAATATCAGCAGATCCTAAATAATCTTCGAATCCTATAAGCTCAGGTGCAGTGCGTTTATAAACAATATCGCTTTCCCCATAAACGACTTGTTAATCTCCCCAAATACGATGTGGACTCCATCAGGGATGTCTCCAAACGATTACAAGTAATGCCAAGGTTAATCTGAGTGTTGGATTATCAATGTCAACATTTACTCGCCACACCTCTGCTAACAGTTTTCGGTACACAGTTTCAATTTGAACATTTATGGGCTCTGCTGTAAATTCATCAGTTACATCGGGTTTACTTAAGTTTATATTAAGGACATGTTTAGTTGGGTTTTAATGTTGTGTATTTAAAGAACATTTTGTAACAATAACGTTCTGCAGATTCATTACCAAATATTAATTGCTGTTTTTATTCTTATTTACCTATATATTCATTGTTGTATATAGTTCTGTAACAATCTGATTAAAATGAAGCAAGATACTTATGGTGAAAGCTACTTACTTGCGTCCTCGAATAGAGACCACGTCTGGGCAAACTATTGATGACCTAAAGAAAGACGGTGGGTAACCGCTGGATTCAGATGGCTCAGGACCGGTTGAAGTGGCGCAGATTAGGGGAGGCCTGTGTCCAGCAATAGACTTACAAAAGGCTGATGGACATGGATGGAAGATACTTATGTTTTCGTAGACTTATGAATTGTAATAATTTAGACCTTAACGGAAGCAACGCTTTTTATAAACTTCTGGCTGAATATGAATTGATATCAACAAACTAGAAATAAATAAAACACTTAAGACGGTATTAATTTTGTGGGAAACTTTGAAGGACATGTTTTTATAGATAATTTAATTACCTTTTATTGACTTAAATTATAATGTGCTTATTAGGAAATGGCGCCGATAATCACCAACAAGCAGGTAGAAAAGTATTTTGGTTGTGATTGACTGATTAAAAAAACATATAAACGACATGCCTAATTTCCAAATTGGTTTCAAAGTGTGTTTGCTCTGTAATTATAATAATGATCCTAATTTTGTGCCTGTTTCCAATAGCCCGCGTTTATACCTGTTTCAACATTATTTGCTAATGAGTTACCCACAAACCTACATTTAACCTTTTTTTTTACAATTCAAACAAAATCTGCTCAAGATATCCCGGGCTTTGTTATTTTAACGATTAAAGCTGGTTTTAGTGTTTGCTTGCAAGAAATATGTAGATAAGGGTCGTTGAGACCGACTCGAGCGAATTAATTCGGTTTATTGTCATGTTAAATTTCGTTACAAATACGTTGAGAAACCCTTCGAAATTCAAATATAATTTCTGTCATAGTGCCGTGCTCCGCAGTGAAATAAAAGGCTTTACTTGAGCGAGGATTAAAAATGTTGGGTTGAATTATATTAAATCTTTTCAAAGGAGATTTGTGCCCACGATATAAAAGTAACAAGGGTTGAATTCGGTCGACATAATGGTTAAAAAATTGCGTTATAATTTTACGTCTTAACGCTTTTATTATTTATTGCATTAGAGATATACGAGGGAGAAGGATTATCTAATAACAATTTTACGAAGACGGGTATCAAAAACTCATAAATAAACCAGCAGATGGGTATTCGTGTAAATGTTTTGACTGTTAAGCTCACATACCTTAACGCGTCTGATTTAATGCTTGTTCAAAGGTTTCAAAAATATTATTATCGTTCTTGTCGTCTTATTATTTAAAATGAAGCATTAGTTGAACAGGGTACATACCCTTGTATTGGGTTGTAAATTCCCTAACATAACCTAATATTAAGTGATCTGTGATAGATCATACTAATACATATATATATATATACATAACTGTATTCTGAGATTTAATGTTTGCCACTGTGAAGTAAGTGACTATTACGATCGTGTTAGAGACAACAACATTATTAAATTATCCTTAATATTTGATATATATATCGTGATTGGTTGTATATTCTCAATAAGTGCTAGGGCATTATAAGATACAGTGGCAACATATAATAAGATTCAAAACATAGCTTTTCGCGAACAAGTTACTTGTTATACGTAAAAGCTGCTTTAAAAACCCTACATGAAGTTTATTACTGTAAGAGGATTACAACTAATAAATCATTGACTGATGACTCAACCTTCTGTTAATTTCATTCCAGTAGAGAATAAGTAACCCTGACATTAATCCGTAAATTCCTGTCGGAATGTCTCCAGTCCTTCCAAAAATTCTGGTAACAACATAATGACAGCGTCCAACGCTTATAACTCGATATCTTCCCGAATTCTCCGGAATTAATGTCGATTTAATTAAACCTGTATAATTTTGATACGGATGGTCTATGAGCTTGAGCCAATAAAAATGGACGAGGTCTTCCTTAAACTTGTTATATTTTTATTTATTATTCAAGATTGTATTTGCATATAGAGCAGAACAAAGGAAAAGCTTATTTACAATGTAAACATGAACTTAAAATATTATTGATTTGCTTAAATTATTTTTCAAAAAACAACAATGACCCTTTAGGGAAATAATTATAATTTCAATGACAATATTTATATGATACGTTTTTCGGACTTTTATACTAAAAGTTTTATACTAAAAGTTTAGGTCTGCGATACTTCTTTAAAATTGTTAGAGATAAATTAGTAACTATCTACCATTAATTTATTTTACAGTTGTAATAAAGACAAGTAAAGATAATGTTGATACTCTTAAATTTGTTCGATGTATACACAAATATCATGAGAGGAACATTGCCGTGAACATTCATTTTCTTAAAGAAGACACAATCAACACCAGCAAAAACTAACCGGTCAGTGCACAACTGTGCACAAACTACCACATCCAAAAAGATTTGTACCGGATATAACGAGATCCGCGTGGGCTCTCCCTCAAAGAACGGTCCGTGTTGTAGGCGGTCCGACTTTATCAAATTACAACCTGTGCCGTTTTGTAAGCCGACAAAGGCGCCGATCTTGGGGCCACCTTTAGACCAAACATAATTTGACTGCGACTAAGGGCTTTCGAATTGTCGTAAATATTGCGCTAATAATAGACAAGACACAAAATGTCTTGTGATTTATTTGCGTTTTTCTGACCATTAACGTATTTGCCGTCTTGAGTCTGATTATTGGAGAAGTGACTTAATAATTTTACCTAAATGTCTGCTCTGGGTCTAAGTTAGTGTATTTTACCCCGATTATATGTCTATAGTACCCACTTGGGGAATCTTAATGTATTGATATTATTATAGTAAGTACTTAAATATAAGATTGCTAAAGCTCCTTTAATTACATTAAGTTACCAATCACTTCGCTTATTAGATTGCAGTTATTTAATTTCGATAGTGACTCATTCTTCAAACGCACTAGTTTTGTTTAGTCTTTTAACGAATCGATGTATCGATTGTTCCGTTGGAATGACATATTTTCCCACTATAAAAGTAGTCTATATGTTAATCCATAGTGTCAGCTAGCTTCGTACTAAATTTTATGAAAATCGCTTCAGCCGTGTAGACGTGAAGAAGTAACAAACATACACACTCACAAACTTTCACATTTAGAATATTAATAACAGTATAGTTTAGTATGATATGATATGGCTTGCAAAAAAGTAATTATTATTTCTTTTTTCCATTTGACTACCTAGTCTACCTATCTATCTGTCTAGAAGAATTCGTTTATATATTTACTTTGTTATTTTGACAAGCCTGGTTCTCAATTATCACCATGTCAAACCTGCATGTCAGATCAGTCCCATATTCAACCCTGGCCGGGTATATGCAGTTGTTATCATTTACATTCTTGTTTATGTTCGTATTCTTCCCACACCTGTTTTACAAACCACGTCTGTATGGTTCCCAAATATTTAGTGCAAACATAAGAAACAAATATTAAAAAACTTCACACTTAATTCAAACTTATTAGAGGATGAAGTATCTATATCCTATTAAAACAAAAACTTAACAAAAACACCTTTTATATCCGTAGATTTTGACTTAAAATTTCTTAAATGCAACCCAATTTTAATACCAACCTTTTTGAATTGGAATAAGGTTTGAAGTCGGTTAATAAAGCAATCGTAAGACGCAAATGCAGAGGTGTTCTGATGTTGACCAAGTTTCATCTCATTTCCCGTGAAGAATTAATGTTGTGTGTACAGGTTTTACATTTGTGTGTTCATCAAATATTCCGGTACGGCGATCAGCACGTGGTAAACGCTCACCGCATTCCGTGCACGGCACTATCGCCCCTATTAGCATACGTAAAGAGGACATAATAACATGAATAATTTTATCGGATGTGCCCGTAATATGTACGGTCGGGTGTATAATGCGGTAATGCATTGAACACATAGTGCATATACTCTGTGAACTTCAAAATACGAGTATTAGTTGAGTAGTTTAAGTTCGTGACTTATCTTACGTTTCGTTTTAATTATTTAATAGTTTAAATAAGTTTATTTTAAGTAGAATTTAATGTATGTATTCATATATTAAAAGATTATTTAAAAAATCTAAAAAAAGTACAAAGGTTGATCAGGGTCATAAAAAATAAAGCTTGTTTATACATAACATTCCTTTTTTTATCCGTGTGAAGTAGCAAACGAGCATGCAGTTCACCTGATGGTAAGTGGTCACTGCCGCTCATGGACATCTGTACTTTACCTTCATACAAAACATGGGTTCTATCTGAAGTCAATCACAGATGCGTTGTGCCTTCCGCGTACTATGATGGAAATACAAGAAATGCTTCACGATAGAAATAGCTGTGGCGGTGGTACCTACTTCTCCGGTCGAACCACACTGGTTCTACACCTTCGAATATCCAATTAATATAGCAAACGAGCATTCAGTCTTCATATAGAACCCGGGTTTCATTTGATCAGTCACGTTACTACTTCCGAGGACTAAGTTGGTTTTCTCATTTCAAAGTAAGCCGGCAGCGTCGTAATTTTACCAAGCTCCCTTAAAATTAGCATTTTTGTTTTTAGCCTAAAAGTATATAAATTTTGGATTGTGTTAATACTCAATCCTACACACGATATATTACGTATGCTCTTGATTTCGGAATACCATGAATCTAACGCATTAATTAGCATATGCTTGTAACTCTCATTATGCAGAGCATATGCGTAACCAGGTAATAGGAACAAACAAACACTGCGAATTAGGTACCTATGTCTCCTATATTCTGAGGGTGTATGCCTAAGTGTTATCTTAAACTTTATAGATAAAACACGCGCTTATGCTTTCTACACTAAGACCATCCTAGTCCACGGGAGTAGCAACGCATCTGTGTTGGACTTCAGACAGAATCTATGTTCTATGTGAAGTTGCTGTCAGATATCTAGGGGCGGTGGTGACCACATATTATAAGAAAACCCTTCATCCTTTCGGATCCCGTTCTCGTTACTACCGCGAATGTAAAAAATGCGGTATAAACTTCCTCGTAAAGTATTCACGGAGCTATTCAAGAAAGGTGCGAAAAAGCTCTCCTTCAAAGCCAGCGATGGATTGGCGACTCTTCCGTTGTTGCAAATTTCCACAGGCCATGTGTTAGGTTCAGCTATTATCTGGTGGACTATAGTATATTCGTTTTCTAATTTTATTTTATCACTACATAATATAAAACGAAGTCGCTTCTTGCTGTCTGTCCCTATGTATGCTTAGATCTTTAAAACTACGCTACGGATTTTAATCCAGTTATTTTTAATAGATTAAGTGATTTAAGAGGGACATTTTTATGTATAATACATGTATAATATAGTAGAAAAACACTGATAATTTTAGATTTTTGACTTTTAACGAAACGAAGTTCGCCAGGTCAACTAGTAAAATATATATATGCAAGCCTTTCTAGAGTTTGCGTAGTCGTGCTATAAATTTACTAAGTAGGTACTTACTTTAATAAAGCTTCCCGTAGCATAAGCACCCGGTAAGAGTAGTCTTTTGAAAATTCATACCCTAAGAGGTTCAATAAGGATGGAATTTTACCGTAATTCTTTTAAAACCACACTTAAAACTTCAACAATTTCGGAAGAAGAGTTACAAATTATCGGTTTTACTTGTATTGGTTATAACCCATTACTGTCCCACTGCTGGGAATGATTTTTCTCTCAGAATGAGAGAGTTTTTTTGGCCATAGTCCACTGCACTGGCCAATTGCGAATTGGTGGACTTCACACACCTCCGAGAACTTTTTTTAAAGAACTTTTGAGTGTGTAGGTTTCCTCACGATTTTTTCCTTCACCGAAAAGCAGTGATAATTAATTTCTAATACGCACATAAATCAGTGGTGCGTGCCTGGTTGTGAACCTCGGACCTCACGATTGAGAGGGCAAGTTTCAAACATTAGGCTATCGCCGCTCTTACATATTGCAGACAAACCTACATTTTTTATCATGTTTATTGTAGTATGGACTAAAAAGAAAGATGATAGCAATATTAAATTAATACTATTAAACAGAGACGGGGTGCATTTTGATAATGTACAGGAATAACACGAGACTTTTTTCGTGAGAAGCCTGGATCCCGTTTAGAAGAGTTTTATTTTTATACGGACAATTACGACACAATATGTACAATATCCAAATAGGCTATTTTAGTAATCATTTAACTTAACAAGTCCTCCAATTCGCACTTGGTCAGCGCGGTGGACTATGGCCTTAAACTCTCTCATTCTGAGTGAAGACCCGTGCCCAGCCGTGGGACAATTATGGGTTGACGACATTTAACTTAACAAACTAAAATGTTTAGCGTAACGAAACGATATAGGTAAAACGCAATGCGGCATTCTACCTGCAACCATTACAATTAAGTACTTCAAGAAATTCATAACGTCATTTGATATATTGATTACCATACATGAGGACAACAGTAAAGAAATTATGTCAAAACTTCACTAGACCTATGCCTAATATATTACGTAAAACTATATAATTGAAGGTGGTAGAACCAGTGTAGTTCGATCGCGAAAGTACCACCGCCACACCTATTTCTAGCGTGAAGCATTTCTTGGGTTTCCAAAGAAGGGTGTGGTTGCCGGCACACTTTTATACGAGGCGACCATCATTGTCCTCGGGAGTAGTAATGCATCTGTAATTGACTTCAGATAAAACCCATGTTCTGTAAGAAGTTGATTACGGGTGTCCATGAGCGGCAATGACCACTTACCATCAGGTGGACTGCATGATCGTTTGCTACTTCAGTTAGATAAAAAAACAGACAATATGTAGAGACTATAATGGCTTTCGCACATCAAATAATTCCAAATAATATACATATAGGTAAAACGAGAAATATAAAACGTATACCTACCTGATAGTGAAATGAATACTCGTTTGCCACTAATATATTGAAAAAATATGTAACTAATAAAAACTTCACGTAACTCCACTATATTTTACTTTCCTTTTCTGAGCTTGTCTTCGCTTTGTCGTCAACACAACCCAAGTCTACCTAATAGATACATAATTTACTGGGACGCCTGTGATTCGAACTTAGGACCCCCGATTGTAAGTTTCAGCCATTTCTGAAATTTGCTTCGCTCCTTTTTACTTCGTTTCTCATCACTTCACTAGTAATGAAGTGTACATTGCTGCACGTCAAGTGAAAACCCAACTTTAGAGAGCGGTGGGGCATTCGTAATCGATTCTACAGTCAGACAAGCGTTCTCGCGATGCACAATGCATGCGTGTAATGAGAACAAACGTTGTTGTAATAAACACTTTCACAGCTAATATTACTAGGCGTTGCTTTACGGGTATTCATGCTATAAGGATGAAAGTTAGATAAAGGATGAAACTGCTTTGCGAAAAATCGCGATTAATAAGTACAATTCGATTTTTTATTACAAGCTTTCTATTAACTTACAACGCATGTATGTTTGTCAGGGCGGAATCTTGTAACTGAAGTTTGAAGCAGTTATCTTTAACCGAGTGATCTGAACACTCTTAGTTTGTAACCCATAATTTTGTAACAATGTTATTATTATAGGTATATGATGTAAAACCTCGTCGCTAGACTTTTCAGATTAGATTTACTCAGATATAACATTGTACAATGCGACTAAACGATGGGTTTGAGTTCTACAAATATTATTTATTTCTTTTCAGTACATTAAAATAAAAGCTTATTTTTAAACATAATTTTAAATATTGTTTTATATAATTGCAGTAAATAAGTTGAAGAATAGGACAATCTATGATAAATAAGACGAGTACCTGAGTCCGCCTAACACATTTAAAAGTGTAAAGGAGTAAATAATATAAATGTGACAGAGGTTTAATACATGCTAAAGGTACATCGTATTGAGGTCATTGCTTCAGACACTATAATACACAGACAAAACTCTGAGAAATTACTGTAACTGTATGATTAGACAAAACAATCAAATTTTATCAAGCATATCTATAATTATCTTCATACATGGTTTAAAAGTATAGTTTCGTCAAGACTAACAAAAACATTTCACGAAACGTTGATAGCAACAACTTTCATTACGTGTTATCTGACAGCCCACATGAAACGGTATTAATTAAACGCTTTGGACTCATGAATTATCATGAGGTTAATAGTCACCAATGAGCTTAGAGTAATTATGTAGATGAAGTTCCGTGCGCGCGCGCATGTAGTGGGGGCTGCTTGCAAGGTCAGTATGAATAAATGTAGCCAGAAAGGAGAGAAGGTAAAAAACTCCGTGATTCAAATTGTGCACTGTTTTAATAGTGTTATAACGAATATGTTATTATAGCTTTTCTTAGTTACAAATATGAAGATTTGTTTTGATTTAAATCTGTTAAAAAGATAAGTATGTATCAGATCTATACAAATCAGTACCATGCGGTTGGGTTTAAAGTATAAAACACTAGCTTTTCTGTAGCTCCCGTCGCTTAGTTTGTGTTATTATGACCACAGAAGGAACATAATGTTCTATCTAATCCAGAAAGGTTTAAACTATAGGTATGTACCAACTTTCATCCATATCTTTTTAGTAGCTTTTGTGGATAAGAGTAACAAAGGTCCTCATAAACATTCGCCTTTATTATATCAGCAAGATATTTAGTACCTACTTGTTATACTATGTTCCTTATCTATGGCACCTCGCAGGAGGCGGGCCCGAGCCAACGCTGCGTGCCGCGTGCCGTGCACGCCACCCAAGCGACGCTACTGATTTTGATTTCTCACCAGAGCACTTTTATGAAATTGTGGTAAATGAACATGGTGATGACCTCATAGTAAGTTTCCAGTGTTACCCGTAAATCGAATGTGGAAGCGACGCTACTGATTTTGATTTCTTACCAGAGCATTTTTACGAAATTGTGGGAAACGAACAAGGTCATCACCTGATAGTAGATTTCCGGTGTTACCCGTAAAACGAAAGTGGAAGCAACGCTACTGATTCTAATTCCTTACTAGAGCACTTTTTATGAAATTGTGGCAAACGAACGTGGTGATCACCTGATAGTAAGTTTCCAGTGTTACCCGTATAACAAATGTGGAAGCGACGCTACTGATTCCGATTCCTTACCACAGCACTTTTATGAAATTGTGGCAAACGAACATGGTGATCACCTTTTTTATCTGACTGAAGTAGCAAACGAGCATGCAGTCCACCTGATGGTAAGTGGCCACTGCCGCCCATGGATGTAATGAACATCTGTAATGAACTACATACAGAATATGGTTCTATCTGAAGTCAATCATAGATGCGTTGCTACTCCCGAGCACTATGATGGTCGCCTCATAATTACAAAAATGTGCCGGCAACCACACCCTCCCATCGAAAAGCAAGAACTGCTTCACGCTAGAAATAGGTGTGGCGGTGGTACCTCCTCGGGCGAACTACACTGGTTCTACCACCTTTAAATATAGTTACTTATTTGTTTATACGTATGAAAACCATTTTATGACAGCTCCCACAACCTATACACAATCCTGGGAACAATAAGCGTACAAAGCGTTGAAAGCTTACAATATGATAAAAATTGACCCCGACAATTTCACAGAAGCGAAATAACTAGCAATCTTTTACCAATAACGGCATTATATTATTCCACGGTTTTATTAGGCCCATTATTTCTACGGTTTTATGCCCGCAATGACAAATGGTAGGTACACCTTTAAACAGTGGGCGGGAACGAAATAGTAAAATACCGGTTATAATAAAATTGATTTATTGTACCTATTTATTGCTTTACAGTACCATAAATCGACGATTTGCAAACTCACTGTCTAAATTTCACACTTAACCGTCAGAATCGACTCCCTATCAATAAGCACTTAGATGGATATTCTAATTTTATTAAGCATATAACCGTATGTTTTGAGAAATGAAATGGAAATAATCTTACAATTTATGTAAATGACAAACCCTAACCAGCAAATTAGGCTTCAAATTTACTACCACTTTTAATTTATTTTCGTGTATATACATAAACAAGTTTAAGTATTGGACAATAATTATCTATATTCAAAATTAAATTATTGGTACCACATAAATATATGTCATGAATAGTAAAGCCATGTACATAATTTAATTACTTTTATTTTTTCGTTAGTAACTTTTATTCCAATGTAGAACAAAATAATATTGGTATAAGATTCCCTGAACAGTACCTAATGCTGAAATGAAATAAAATAAAATAATACTTTTAAAACAATATTTACCTTAACTTCAGTGTACAAAAATTAGACTAATTAGATTAGCACTTCCGTTTATCGTTTCTCGGATTTAGAGGAGTAAGAAAAGCATATTTGTCATTATACCCATTTTGTCTTTGTTTTGTTACGTACTTAATTCACCTCTCGTCAACCCATTATTGTCCCACTGCTGGGCACGGGTCTTCTCTCAGAATGAGAGAGTTTTGGCCATGGTCCTCCGCGCCGGGCAAGTGTGAATTGGTGGACACCTATTATATGCTAAAGTCGATTGCGATAAACAATAAGCAAAAAACCTTTACTTTTCAGCTTAACATCATTTAAAAATAACATTACACATTCCCAAAAAGACATCACCCTATTTTTAGTTTTAAGTTACCGTTACTTGCAACAAAATGTTATTTAATTACTCACCAACATATTTAATATACATTTCTTCACCACAAATGCATTTCCATTCTATTACTAACATTTAAATACATCATTAATAAAGCGGTCCCGAATTTAATTCTACGCTGTGCCCGATAAGAATCTTAACGTGTTTCTAATGGATTTTGAATTAAACTCCCTATGTGTTATGGCTTTGTAACGTCTTATTAAAGCATGGAAACCGTTGCTATAAACTTTCTGGGAACTAGTTGGTACAGTTGATTTCATTTTTCATAGGAGTATAAAAATGAGAGTACGCAACATACTGCATGATTTGTTATTTAGTTATACGATTAAAAAAAAAACGGATTTCTCCTGTGTCGTGGGTGCCATGGACACACACAAAGACGAATACATAAATACCCAGATCCATAACAAGAATCGAGACACATCATTTAGATACCTGTCTGGCCGGCTATCGAACCTGGGACCCACTGCGTGTCAGACCGGTGTGGTAACCGCTGCGTCACGCGAGCTGTCAAACAAATTTATAATTATATAATACTCATAGATACTCATAATTATATAATACTCATAGACTGAGCACTTGTCATTGCAGCGCATAAATATATTTAATCAACCCTGAAAAAGCGTCGAATGCTACCACAAGTGAATCAAAGAAACGTTGCTTCTGCTGAGAACTAAGTGAGAGAGCCTCACAAGAAGCGTTTTTCCTACACTACACCTATCAAATGCCTACTGCCGTGCATATACGTCTTTAATCAACCCCAAAAAGCAGGAGCTTGAGTAATAACTCAAAACTCAATTTGGTATTGGTATTTAACTCTCGCATACTACTTTTTAAGCAAAACACAGTAAAGGTTGATAGACTCTAATAATATATTTATAACACTAATGTTGATAGTCAGGCACATAAGTAGCAATGTCTCCTTCGAAGATAAACCGCACGTTTTTACGACCTTAGGTGATTTCACTGCCGAATGGGCCCTATTAAAATTGGTGACAGCAATCTATACACCACAATGGCCACTTAACGTCGTTTTCATACTGGTTTGCTACTTCCATTACATAAAATAGTATTGGATATTCAACGTACTTCTTAACTGATCTATCTTGTAGCTGATATAAACCCTATTTAGTTTGACGGAATGCGCCTTCAGCAAATTTATGAATAGTAGCAAGTTTGAGATCAATCGGTAGCACCTAGATTCTTCCGTGTTTACCTGACAGAAGCATTTAGGGTGTCGCTATAGGATGAGCGGAAAGAGGGAATGTTAGGATGCATTTTCTTAAATAAATCGGCAGTATTCGAACAGAGCAGTGATAGCCTAATGGTTAAAACTTTCCCTCTCAATCGGGCGGTCCGAAGTTCAAACCCAGGCACGCACCACTGATTTATGTGCGTATTAGAAATTATTAATCACTGTTTTTCTGTGAAGGAAAACATCGTGTCCTCACGACCTACATACACGAGAGTTCTTTAAAAAAAAACCTCGGAGGTGTGTGACGTCCACCAATTCGCACGTGGCCAGCCGTGTTGGCTATGGCCTAAAAACTCTCATTCTGAGAGAAGACCCGTGCCCAACGGTGGGACAATAGTAGTACCAATTCAAATAAGCACGTAACGTAAGTCTCACAAATTAAAACAATCAAGTGTCCACTATCCACAATATCGATTGAGCGATAGTTCCTGAAGTTACCAAGATTTCGCTTAAACTATAATATCGCTTAAGTACCGAATTTATTGCTTGCGCGATAGATGGGCGGTACAATGTAAAGTTTATTGCTTTTTGATTGTTTCGATTAAATTGTGTCATAGGTAGAGAATCAAAAGAGTGGCCAAATTTAATAAGTACTAGAAGCTCTCAAAATCCAAGTGATGTACTTAACTCCGTTCATGATCTTTGATCAGAAATTACACAAGGCAATCGATCCCTCGTGACTACTCTCGTCCCCAACAAATACGAACTCGATCTGCCAGATCTGACACATTATTATTATTTTTAATCGCAAGAAAAATTGTGGGGCACTGCTAGTACCATATAAAACCCCTCTTGCCTACACGCTATCCGCTGCCACTGAAAACATACCTAAACTACACAAATGCAGGTGCTAGATGAAGGCATTAAACTGAATCGACCATTATGATTAGGCATTAGGTACCTTGTTTGTTATACAGCCTGGAGGCTTTGACTGGTTCCTTATCTTATTTGTATACAATGTGCTTACATCGTTACGATAATTACGAAATTATAAGCCATTACGTTTTATCTCATTTCCTTGACGTTGGGACCGCTTGCGGATTATCGAAGGTTCATGTTCGCTTTGATCTTAAGTTTATTTATTTAATACGATAGAACGAATACTGCTAAAACATAAAGCTTAAAATCACCAATTTAGAGCTAAATTATAACACTTTCTACACACCTGAGATTTTTTGGCGTAGATACACACTTTCTACACACGCTTTCTACACGCATAACCCCACATCAGGATTTTCTCCTGTGTCGTGGGTACCATGGAGACACACAAGACGAATACACAAACAACCAGACCCAGAACATGAATCTAAACTCATCATTCAGATAACTACCTGGCCGGGAATCGAACCCGGGACCCATTGCGCGTCAGACCGGTATGGTAACCGCTCCGCCACGCGGGTCGTCATAGATATAGATAGAAATCTAAATTCATCATTTAGACATTAGTTTGGAGGGGGGGGGGACAAACCAGAACCCACTCCACTAGAACCCACATAAAAAGTATAATCCTCGTAAGACCTTTAAGGTAATCGCTCTGTCATACGAATATGGCAGTAATAGTCATTGTATTGTTTGCAATTAGAATTTTATTTTTGTTTCGGTTCTCCGATCACAGCATCTGTGGACTTTACTCTGGGGAATTTTAAGGGCTTAAATGGTCGCCTTATATGTCAATCAGTCAATATCGACACATTTTCTTCGTAACCCAGAACTGCTTTCCCCAATTATCTTCTTGCGTGAAATACCATACTGGTCCTACCACGTTTCGAACCTTTTTGTAATCTATTCTTCATAGACTTAGCCCTTAAGTCGCGAGGTGGTACAGTGAATATGTACCGTACCGCTCCACCAATTTCTATCGAGAAGAAAGGACTACTTCAAACGTTAATATACTAAAAGATTGTTACAATACTGTTTAGTGTTGTATTAGTAAACTTTACTATTTAGTGACCATCATAATCCTCGGCAATAGCAACACTACAGATGCGTTGCTATTCCCAATTGACTTCGGATAGAACCGCCGTTCTATATAAAGTTGCTTACCGATGCCCATGGACAGCATAACATTCTATCTTAGAATGCATGTTCGTTTGCTATTTCAGTCCCCTAAAAACCATGTATCACATTTCCTAGTAACAATAACAAACGTGTTTTGTTTTGACTAAAGTCCATGTCAATCGCATTCCATCACATTTGGCAATCGAGCCCACGTATCAACTTACCACTTCTTCGTAACATTAAATCGTAAGGCCTTAGGCCACACAAGACGAAATCGATGGACACTAAAACTACAGATGTGTTGCATCTGATATGGTTTTATTAGTGTTGTCTTAAAGGTTTTATGTGATTTATTTATGCTCATACCCGCTTAATAATGAGGTCTTTGTAATTTACAATAGGATAAAGTTTATCGACGATTTCAGTTCCTTTATTGAATTGAAACTTCTTTAGGCGCATGAGGGTATAATTTTTACAGATGAAACGTCACGCCGGTATGCAACGGAAGTGTCGGAAAAGAGAGAGAGAGTGATCGAGACCGATGGAGAGAGAGTAAAACAGGGCGAACGTAGCATGAGCAACTAGCCGTAGAGTGAGAGTAGGGAGCAAGCGAGTGAGAAAGATTGAGAGAAAAAGTGAGACAGAGCGAACGTCGTATCACGCCTTTTTCCCTTCCTCTTAATCTTGGAAATTTAAAGTTTTAGATTTGTATAAATATAAACAAGATTTATAAATTAGTTCGCCAAAGAAGTTTCACTTCTGACATGTGTACTTTGTACCCACGCATGTTTTTTGTTTAATAAATGTGCCCCATGGCTTTTACCTTTGTTTACGTTGTAACAACTTTTGAATGAGTAGAAGGAACAGAGCTTATCAAAAGTGCTAGTATTTAAAATCGAGATACCGTCGACAAATATAATTAAATCCTTTAAATTAAATTTAATAGTAGTGAGTTGATGTGGGTAAACACAGACAATCAAAAAAGTTCTTAAAAACACACAAATTTCTATTTTTACTTATTCTTACAACGATTTTTTTATTACACACATTCACAATTCACAGATACATGAGTGTTTCATTTTTATTATAGGGATTATTATGTCTGTACTTTTACCGTTTTTAGCTTATATCGATGAGAACTATGAGTAACGGTTACTTTTTAAGTAACCAAAGTAAGCGAGCGAGCGAGCACACTACGTCCTTATAGTAAGTGATCCTACTTCTATGGATATCCTCAAATAGAATTGGAGTCAAAAAGTCGCCGCAAACGTGTGTATTTATATTGTAATGGATGTAACTACTTGTGGACCCTTTAAATATAAGCACAACACTGCTTAGTACAGTTATTACAGTATTAAAATATTTGATACAAAGATGTTTCATACATTCTTTAATATTATTATTCCTCTTTTCTGGCTCAAAGTGGTAATACGTATAATTTTTTAATTTTATTTTGTTTGAATCAAATCAAAGCAGATATTCTCATAGACGGAACGGTAACTTCGAACAACACCGTTGCAGGGGGACTGTGCTCGCTCAAATTGCATATAACTATGTCATTACAAATGTCACCTTGAGTACCAAAGAATACGGGACATTCCACAAATTTTTAGAACGTCCTTTATTGTCCAATACTGTTATTCTGTCAAACGCAGATCTCGATGTAACACAATCTTGATTATTATGCTGGCAATTACGTTAAAGAAATGGAACATTTTCGAAAATTCTACGTTCAAGATGATACTTTCACTAAAAAACCGTATTTTTATCAATTCATTATTATCTGATTGGTGGATACGGATCGTCAAAATAGAAGAAGTATTGTAATAATAGTGTTTATATATTTCTTGTAAAAATTTAGCTACGGATATTGTGGACATGAAATAAAATTGATATTTTGAAGCGTATTAAACTTTCGAGATTATAAAGGAGTTACAGAATAACAGTCTTGTTCTAAAAGGAAATAGTTAATGGACGGCAGTGACCACTTAACATCAAGTGGATTATAATCCTGTTAACCACGTCGTTTACTTACGTGAATAAATAATTTACACAGCAACAGTATCTTCAGTCTGCAAGTATTAAAAAATGTAATATCTATATCTTAATACGTGAAGCAAAAACCTGTGATTCGTTTTTAAGGTACTTGCCTCAGGTGGAGGAGTATGAAATTACGCAAGGTTATAGTTGATATAGAGAAGGATTGTGCAATGCTAATATTTCTTTCAAATAATGCATAAAACATACATAAAATCAACTAAAACCACATTATACTTACTACTTTGCATTTCGCACAAATAAATACATAATAAACGAAATAGAATATTCAATGTCTTACTATGAAAACACATAACGTCAAAAATGACAGATGTCTTTGTCAAAATACCCGCTATTGCATTGCATGTAGAAAACATTAACTGTAACCGTGCATATCTTAAAAACGGATCACAAGTTTTTGCTTCACGTATTAATATATAGATACTTATTACTTGTATCTCAAAACACGCAGTCACCCTATTCATAACGGATTACCTTCAAAGCCACCGCGACAGGCGGAAGAAATTTGCGTATAACTATTTTCTCATACCAATTAGAGGTTTCTACGGCAGATTTCGCTCATAATGCGAAATCGAGAGCTACATTTGCATACAAAAGCATTTTAAATCGTTTGTTGTGTCATCTTGGAAACCCAATTACTGTTGCTCTTTACAATTGTTTCAGATAAATAAAAGTCAACTAGTATGTATTGTTGGTTATTATTTTTAATGTCGTCAACCCATTATGGTCCTACTTTTTTTTTATCTGACTGAAGTAAAACGAGCTTGCAGCCCACCTGATGGCAAGTGGTCACTGCCGCCTATGGACGGGCGGCGGTGACCACTTGCCTTGATCTGTAATCAACGTCATACAGAAAATGGGTTCCATGTGAAGTCAATCACAGATGCGTTGCTACTCCCAAGGACTATAATGGTCGCCTTATGTGAAAGCATGCTACAGGATTCGGGTCTTCTCTAAAAACGAGAGAGATTTCGGCCTTAATCCACCACGTTGCCTAAGGGCGAAATTGCCAGACATAATTTATAATTACTTCTGTTATTAAAAAAAACCTTCTTATTATTTGATATTGTCAGTAGTGGATATGTTTCTAACTAGCCTGGTTTGATTTTAATCATATTTGGATTTTTGCTATATTTACAGTAATCCATGTCATTTCTTTACATTTAATTAATACAATTGAGTTAAACTAGCAAAACACAGATAATTTTAAACACAAATAAAACATGCTCTCTCGGGGCATAATTTGGGCACAGTAACAGTATCCATATTATAGTATAAATATTATTACCGTGCTTTAAGTGTTTTTCCAAATTCCAATACAACGGGAGGAATGATATATATCCCATCTCACTTAACTTCTTCTATTTTTTTTTATTTCACTGAAGTAGCAAACGAGCATGCAGACCACCTGATGGTAAGTGGTCACTACTGCCCATGGACATCTGTAATCAACTTCATACAGAACATGGGTTCTATCTGAAGTCAATCACAGATGTGTTGCTACTCCCGAGGACTAAGATGGTCGCCACATATAAAAGTGTACCGGCACACCCTTCCATCGAAACGAAAAAAATGCTTCACGCTAGAAATTGGTGTGGCGGTGGTACCTCCCCGGTCGAACTACACTGGTTCTACCACCTGCTTACCCAAATCTAGCTTTTATTTACATCTATGCGCTAAAAGCTGCCATATATGTTTTGAAGGTGGTAGAATCAGCTTACTTCGACTAGGGAAGTACCACCGCCACATCTATTTCTAGGGTAAAGCATTTCTTGCGTTTCAATGAAAAGGTGTGGTTGCCGGTACACTTTTATATGACCATCATAGTCCTCGGAAGTAGCAACCCATCTGTGATTGACTTCAGTTAGAACCCAGGTTCTCTATGAAATTGATTACAGATGTCCATGGGCGGCAGTGACCACTTACCATCAGGTGGACTGCATGCTCCTTTGCTACTTCAGTCAGATAAACAAAATAAACAAAATGTATATAAATAACTTTTGTTTAACAGGTTATCCACGACTGCCATACGATGCTAATTTCTAAACATAATAGATTTAAGTGGTATCCATAATTCATCCTTAACTGTCATAAAGTGTGTGGTTGTGGTTTACATGGTTACATGGTACAACTATTATTTGATTGCGCACGTATTCTATGTCTATGTAAAAAGAGGTCAGTATAAATTGCACAGATTATAATTACTATAGGTACACGTTAATCGTGGTATAACATCACTACATAGTATAAAACAAAGTCGTTTCAAGCTATCTGTCCCTATGTATGCTTAAATCTTTAAAACTACGCTATGGATGTTAATGCATTTATTGTTTTTTTTTTTATATATAAATAGAGTGATTCAAGAGGAAGGTTTATATGTATAATACATGAATATGAATAATACATGAAAAACACTGGTATTAGATTTTTTACTTTTAAGCGGGACGAAGTTCGCCGGTCAAAAGAGCAAAAACGGAACCCTATTACTAAGATTCCACTATCCGCCTGTCCGTCCGTCTGTCACCAGACTGTATTTTCTGAACTGTTATAGCTAGGCAGTTAAAATTTTCACATAGGTATGATGTATTTCTATTAACAAAAAATACAAAAAATTAAATAAATTAAATATTTAAGGGAGGCTCTCATACAAATAAGATCTTGTTCGCTGTTTTTATAAATAATGGTACGGAATATTTCGTGCACTAGTCCGACTCACACTTGGCCAGCTTTTAATGAAGACAGGCAAATAATAATTAACGTGGAAAATTAATAACACCTCAAAGCCACGGCAACAGTCGCTGTCAACACATTATTTCCTAAACCATTGTACGTTCTTCACGCTCCGCTGAAGTACCTCGATTTACTCGTAGTCAAAATCCTCATTAATAAAACAATTATCTCCCTAATTGACTATGTGAATAGAGTTTTTTGCCGAAGATCTCTATCTGAATACATCCTTTATTGAAAACGCTAGAATTGTTTTTGTTTTAATTTTTTGTGTCGTAATTATGCGAGCGCGTCAAAATATTACTTCTGACAAGTTATATGCTCCCAAAATATGTTAAAATTTATAGCATAAATACCTCCCGGCGAACTTCGTTTTGCCAAAGAGAGATTACACTTCAGATTCTAAAATTATTAAAAAATATATTTAGCTTATTAGTCAAGGATTAGTCAAGTCCTATGAGCTAGGCCTGAAGTACCCTGTATCATCAGAGTTAAGGAGTTGAAGGTCAAAATTTTCATCGTATGTCTTTGATTAATAATTTTGATTAGATTACCTACTAAGCAAAGACATTATATCCGTAAGCAACAATGGCTAACTCCTATGACTCATACTTGCAATACCCTGTATTATTAGGGTTAAAGAGTTAACGATCAAAGTGAAGATAGGGTTGAAGAATTGAAGGTCCATTGTATACCTACGTTTACTTAGTAATCATGTCCGTAAGGTCAACTCCCATAAGTAAGACTTGCAGTGCCCTAATTTTTTTTTGTTCTGACTGAAGTAGCAAACGAGCACGCAGTTCACTTTATGGTAAGTGGTCACTGCCGCCTATGGACATCTGTAATCAACTTCATACAGAAAATGAGTTCTATCTAAAGTCAATCACAGATGCGTAGCTACTCCCGAGCACTATGGTGGTCGCCTCATATAAAGTGTGCCGGTAACCACACCATTCGAGCATGCAGTCCTCGTTTGCTACTTCAATCAGATAAAAAAATGATAAAATGATAATTGTAAACGTCACTACTGCGATCGAAGTACATACAATAATGTACTTCGATCGCAGTAGTGACGTTTAAGACGTTTAAGACCGAAATTATCCCGAAAACAGTAAGAAGCAAGATACAGTTTATTGCGAGAGAAAAAGGAGAATACTCCTATCCCTACTCCGTATTGTTTACTGGGTGAAAATTAACACTGGTAGACTCCTAACGGGAATATATCGGCTATCGACTGGGGTTAAAAAATATAGAATGCTATTAAAACATTGGGGTTGGTGATAGGAGAAAAAAAGATTAAAACTTAATGTATTTTTTTAATTCCTCACCATAAAATAACAAAAAAAAATGTCAAAAAAAAAATTTGAACCACCCTCAATACTTAGGTGTGTAGGATGTGAAAAATAGGTGTTGACCTATTCTCATATCTTACTGAAACAGGAAATCTATATATTAGATATCAAAAAATTATAAACTATTTCCACAGCAAAGTATTTAGCTAATAGTGTATGAATATATTGAAATGATATTTTGCTATACCTAGGTAAATTCATCATATTTGGTGAGAATGTTTAATTAAATATATCCACTCTATCAAAATTTATAACAATTTAAGGTCAAAATTAAATTTATTAACATTTTATTAACATAAAATAAACTTATTCCAGCTTGTTATAGCTTTAATTAATATATAAAACTTGTATTAAATGTTTGTCAATCATTCTGTTACACTTTATTAAACGCTTAAAACCGCAAATCACAGTTAGTCTGAAATAAACCTACAACCTCCTTGATATATCCCTACCCATACTAAGTTCACCTATAGCCTAGTAGTAAAACACGTCTCGGCACCGGACAGCTTCTTAGGAAAGCTATCAGACGATCAGTATCGCTATTCAATCAGAAAAATCTTTGCGACATCCTTAAAAGGCAGTAGCGCCCACTGCACGAAAGGCGAAATTCAGCCCTTAAAGGGTCTCCAGCTATTAAGTATTGGCTTAATAGATTCTATCAGGAATTTTAGTTATAGAATGTATGAATACTGTTTTTATAGTATTATAGTATATTGTGTTACTTCCTTCAACGATGAAGGAAAACTATGGCCTTCATTATCATTCCGAAAGGAGCTCCGTATTCGACAGCGGGGAAATTGTGATAATGAGAAATAATAATGCTTTTCTCTTTATATTGTGTCTATATACCTATTATAGGAAATTAATATTTAAGGACCTTGCATGAAATATATATTTATATAAATATGGAGCGCCTTTCGGAATGATAATGACGCACACAATTTTCCTTTATCGTTAAAGGAAGTAACACAATATACTATAAAAACAGTATTGGTAAATTATGAAGGATATGTCAATAATTTGTTATAGGTATGTTTCAGGAAATATATATATATATATATATATAAATAAACGTATGGCACTCGAGGGCTGCCGCTGTAAAGCTATTGCATAGCATTTTTTAATCAACTTACGCAAATATAATTATTACTTTATGCAGTATTTTTTTCTATGATATTAATATTTCCAAGCACCTTGTCTCGATCCGTACGAGCTTTGTACTGTCGTACCATATACATACACGTTAAGCGAACGCTCGGCCGCGCTACATAGTAGGCGGAGTGGGGGATGTTAGGTATTTTTCGTTACAGAATTTCTTGATTCGATCGGCGCAAAGCCCGCGATAAAAGTTTTGCAATAGCTTAAAAAATATATTTTAAAAAGCTGTTTGTTTTATTGTTTGTGTGTTTTATTTATTTCTATGAATAGATTTTTAATAATAAAATTCTGCAATAAACTTACGCTCCCTATATTATTCCTTATGGTTATAAAAGTTCGTGTCGTCAACCCATTATTGTTACACCATTTGGCACGGAACTTCTCTTATAATAAGAGTCGTTATAAAAATATATATTTATAAAATCATAACTACCAATATGTTTATCAGAAACACCATGTCTGCGTATAGAACGCTAACGAAAAGAACCGAAGACAAAATTTCAATTTTTTTATCTAGTACTTACAACTAACCATAATAACGTCTATCGTTAGCGAAATAAAAAGTAACGAAATCTTTTGAGAAAAGGACGAATATAAATAATAACGTTCCGTAATAATCCATGCGCTTAAAACCTCCCCAAAATTCACTACAAAGCAAAATGCTAATTTATTAGATCCCCTTTATTGTTATTTGAAATATATTGTTTAATATGCAACTAACTGTTAATTCGCCACAACTTTGAAAAATAATATTTGTTCAACTAATAAACATGCCTTGAAAATACATCTTAAACTTACCGAAACTTATTCAAATATCCAAATATAGCTGAAAGCGTCATGTTATTTCTACAAAGTGAAACATAGACTAAGAGAGCATAATTTATGTGTAAACCACCCAAGTATACAGCTTATTTTAGTTCCATTAGCATTTAAAAACAATGAAAGCTAACAAGTATGCATGAGGCCTTGATACGTAGTACGATAAATTAGGCCTTGTCTGAGTAAAAAAGAATATTAAGTTTGCTTTGTGGTGTATCTTGTGCTGCTTTTTTATATCTGATTGAAGCAGCAAACGAGCCTGCAGTCCACCTGACGTCAAGTGCCACCCATGGACATCTGTAAGCAACTGCATATAGAACATGAGTTCAATCTGAAGTCAATCATATATGCGTTGCTACTTCCGAGGACTATGATGGTCGCCTCATGTAAAAGTGTGCCGGCAAACACACACAATTAAAGCTATTCAAATTTAACTGCAATATAGAAAAATCGACACATTTTACGTTTTGTTCAAAAAAACTAATAGTGATCGTTTTTTGGACATAACAGTACTCTTGTACAATCACATAGACTAGTACACATAATTGACGCATATGACCTTTAGAAATCTACAACTAGACATAGTTTTTGTCAGTGTTCCCCACGCCCAACGTGTTGGTTGGTGATTGTAGTGTTGGTTGGAAGACTTTGCTACGCATATAGATTTAGTCCCCTAGCCGCCTCCTACGATGTCTACGAAAAAATAGTGGTGCTATTTAAGACCGATTCTACGTCACACAGATAAACCACACGACACAGAAATTATATATCTGAATCTATCATATACATAACTTTGCCTAGCTGGGAATTGAATCTGAAATCCTTACCATGTTAGACCGGCATGGTGACTCAGCCCTGTATGTTTTTTTTTAATTTTGCATCTAATCTTCAAATGTATATATCTTAATAGTTAGAAATCTTTGAAATAAGTATTAATAAACTTTATTATTGCTAAACAGTGAATTATAATAATTCCTTTTAATCCTCTAATAAAAAGACACTAATGGAGTTTTGTGAAATTTTACTTATTACTAAGTATATAAGTTTAATCTTTTTTGGTATTCATAAAGTTAAACAGTAAAATTTTAATTAATCTTATAATTTATGTCTTCAAATTATTGTATTTATAAAATTATTTATAGTTACTTGTAACAAGAAGAAAACGACTATCATTAAAATATTTTTTAGAATAAATATTATTGAAGAAACAATACTACTACGTTTGGTTACTACAGGTTTCCCTTATTTAGTTATAAATTTAAATTCATGTACCAGTATAGCTCTCCGTAGTTCTAAGCCTCGTGTGATGCCTATGCAACATTTCAAATAGAATTCCTGTTATCAGGAAACAGGAATCTTAAAACCATACATTGTTGCTCAAGATAGCCTTATGCGTAAAAATATCTAAACAAGGAAAAGTACATTTACAATATTATAATGTTACAGCAATAAGCACCCCATATCCAAATTTCGTATCATCGAAAATTGAACGAAATTAAATCCGTGTAAACTGTAAAGATTTATAAAGACACTAGCTTTACCCGCGGCTCCGCCCGCGTTCAAATCAATGTATCACAATTTTTTCCCATTTCACCTCCTTAGGGGTTGAATTTCATAAAAATCCCTTCTTAGTGAGCACTTACGTCCTTTAAAGAAATCGCATGCAAAATTTTAAACTCCTAGCACTTGTAGTTTATGAGATTTCGTGATGAGTGAGTGAGTGACCTTTCGCTTATATATAGATTTACGAAACCATTAAATGTGCGGTTGTAATCAAATAGTAGTTCGAGAAGGACAAACTCTTAAAGTAAGTGATTTTAACTCTTGTCTTATTCACTAAGAATAACGAAATTCAAACGTTAGTTTGATTCATTTACCCTACACTACTAAGAGGTTTAGAAATAGATTTCGAAATTTATCTTAAAAATAATGGGAAAAAATATATGGAATAAAAGATGGGATATTTTTATTTGCTCGACTAAGCTATTCCCAGAGCGTTATGTCATGGGGCTTTTCAAAAAAGTTGCGAAAGGAATTCTCTCTTCAAAGCTGGCGATGCATTGCCAACCCCTCTCGTGATGGAAATGTCCTCAGGCGACGGTGACTACTTTCTATTAAGTAGCCCGTCTGCTTTATCGCTAGGTTTAATTATATGGGAATAATCTTAAGGGGAGGTGGAATCCAAAACCTTTTACCGTTGTAACGTTGTGTTGTACCGTTGTAAACCTAATGGCATGCGTATACTTGCGGTAGTATGGCCATATTTTTAGGCATGATATCTTATATGGTCACGATAAGGTCAGCATAAAGACGGTATATACAAACAACAAAATGTGGGGCCATGATGGCAGCAAGGACACTTTGGAGTACGTTTAAAAAGTATATTCCCAAAATTATTCAAAAAGGTGAACGGCGGGCGCAAGACCACAAAATTTTTCGAGAGACGTCTAACCGAATGTCCGTCAACATACCCCATGACTACATTTTATATTAAAATGTACCTATGCATTTTGACTGAAAAATCATACTAATATTATAAAGGCAAAAGTTTGCGAATGTGTATGTTTGTTACTTCTTTACGTCTAAACGGCTGGAGCGATTTTCATAAAATTTGGAATACCGTATAGGCTACATTTTACTGTAGGAAAATATCTTATTCCCACATTCGATTTTCGTTAACGCGACGAAGCTGCGGGATTCAACTAGTGTAGTAAAAACCAAACTTTACATTTGTCATAGTAGTGACTACTCTTCTTACAACTGCAAGGCAAGATACTGGAGCTAACTTGCATTACCATGTAAAAAACATGATAGTAATAATATTAAAAAATGGATATAAATAAAAAAAACACACCCCCTGAGTTTCTTGCCGGATCTTCTCAGTTGAGGTCAAATTCCGATCCGGTGGTAGTATAAGAAAAAAAAAATTAACTGTCAATTTTTAAGTGCCCCCGTAAGCCTATACAAAATAAAGACATTTCATTTCATTGGATTTCAACGTCGTAAGTGTGAATAGGCACTAACCTCTCACACTGTCAGTGACAAAGACATTCATGTTTACCGTAGATTGGAATTGCAAACGTTCTAGAAAAGTCGTTCACAGTGTGACAAGTACCTGAGATAGTGATGCGAGTAAAGGTTAAACAGTTGTTTAGCAGTAAAACGGGACCATTAAAAGTCTTTGACACTTAACACCGATGTTATTTGCGGTTTGGATAAAACAATACCTCTTTTGTGGAATTGAACTTAACGTTACGTTGTGACTATCGATCAGATTTTAAATTAACTGTGGTATTATTTACAAAGATCAAATGACATATCAATTTGATTTTGTGTTTTACATCTCGATTGAAACTTTTTATTTAAATAATATCTGATACTAGTAGGTATTGTTATATTAAAAAAAAAACAAAGTATTATGTACAGAAATATCTGTAGATATTCTTTAGTTATTTTTTAAATTCTCGTTCTGATTTTCATAATTATTTACTATTGTAGAGCTGTGATAGCCTAATGGTTGAAACTTGCACTCTCGATCAGGAGGTCCGAGGTTCAAACCCATGATTTGCAGATTGTTGTGCTATTCAATACAGACTCGACAACACAAGTAAAAAATGTAATAAACTATCATAAATCTATGTAAAACTGGTATCTTAAAGTAGTTGACCTTTACTGAAAGCATTCCTACATAATGTAGCGAAACAGCAGGTTAGTTAATTTACAGCCCTGCAGTACATACAAGCTTCAAGTACAAAAGAACGATATTGCAGTTCGACAATAGCCCTTTCAGCTGACGCAGAAGCACCGACAAAACATTTCTAGTACAGGAGCTGGATATATATTTCATTATGAGTGTTATTTTTACAACTTGTTTTATTAGTTAGTATATGAAAGTCGGCGAATTAATATCTGAAGAAGACGGCGGGTAACCGCTGGATTCAGATGGCTCAGGACCGGTCGAAGTGGCGCAGATTAGGGGAGGCCTATGTCCAGCAGTGGACTTTCAAAGGCTGATGGATGAATGGATGGATGTTATTAAAGTCAACAATTGCAATTGACTTGAAATTTCACATACACTTTTAGTCTCGATGACAATACATTAGTGTAGTAACGTAACTATGAATCCAATAAGGTGGATGGCACAGGTCCCTTTAAGGCCTGTCCCTGTAGTTCCGGGACCAGAATAGGACTACGGTACCCTCTGCCTGTCGTAAGAGGCGACTAAAAGAGGATTCCGGGGTTGCGGGCGGGAAGAGTGGGAGCTCGAACCGTCCGGTCAAGTGACCCCGAGAAGGACGAGGACATGTGTGGTTGCATGTTGCCGTAAAAACCAGAAGGTGCGGTGAGCAGTTCACGCCCACCAGAGAAGAGCCCGATGGGACACACGCTGAGGACACCGGCGGCGGTCAATTGGAGTTCCCGGAGTCCTCTTCGCAGCGTCGAGGTCGGCCACCGAGGGGGTTTTAGTGCGGTAAGAATCCCACATAACTCGCGTCGCTCCCACGACGTCGGGTACTTTTTAAAAGTTTCCCCCTCGAAAACAAAAAAAAAAAGGTCCCTTTAAGGCCAAATAAAAGAGTTCGCTGGAAATAATACGAAAACAAATTATTTTATAATTATATTTAACAAAAAAAAAACAGTCAATAGCCACTATAAAGCGTGCCATGAACTAATCACTAGATTTGAAGTCGTATGAGGTTCGCGACGGATACCTTACTACTCTTGATGACTAAATTGGAGAGCCTCGCATATATTTAAGAGACATATTTAATCTTTACCTCAACTAATTATTTAATTTCGTACTCCACAAATAATAATAGATAGTATGTAGATAGTATTCATTCAGGTGAACGGCTTGTTCAATTTATATTTCATTGCATAAAATCATATCTGATATGAGATTTTTTATTATGATAGCATATGATCGTATAGTACGAGATATGATTTTCGGATACAATTTCAGACACGGTAACGGTAAAAGAAAAAAATATCCATTCAATTGTGAACCAAAAGCACCGAATTTATCTAAACATATTATTTTATTGCGCATTACTATTAGTTTTAGTGCGTATTAGAAATTAATTATCACTGCTTTTCGGTGAGACATTGCGAGGAACCTACATGCCCAAGAGTTCCTTAAAAAATTTCTGAGGTGAGTGAAGTTCACCAATTCGCACTTGGCCAGCGCGGTGGACAATTGCCTAAAACTATCTCAATCCGAGAGAAGACTCGTGCCCAGCAGTGGGACCATAATGGGTTGACGGTATACATTATTTTAATATATGTGAATGTATGTTATTGCTTAACAAATTTATATTCAAAAACCCAAAAAATAAATAAATGTGTGCGTGTACTAGCGTACACTCGTCAGAAGTGAAACTTCTTTATGACGTTATTTTTCAAAAAATTATTTACTATATGCAACTTTACAGAAATTGGTTAAATAAAGTTAAATTAGATAAAGTTTAATAAAAGGCTTTTATTAAACTTTATCTAATAATCTAATCTATAATAATCTATCTAATATCACGCGTGGTAGGGATAAGAAAAAGATGGCGCGTAACGGAAAAAAAAGATGGCGCGTAACAGAAAAAGATGGCGCGTAACGAAAAAATGTTACACTAAATTTTTTTCCAACCCCGATAAAGAAGTTTCACTTCAAAAACATTTTTTTTTTCATTAGATATATAGGATTAGTACCGTGAATGTTCACCTGATAGTAGATAAGTACCCGTATCGCCCATTGACATTTATAATCAACCCCAAATAATTCTTACCGAAAGTTGGCCATAGACACCTTGTTACTCCTGATGATGAAGTTAGAAGAAGTATATTTGAGCTAGCTAAACATGCAAATTGAAGTCTGCATAAGCAAAGTCAAATATTGTATTATAATTCAGCTTCCCATTAAGGGACGGAGTTTAATATCCTTGCTGTTGCTTAATGTAGCGTAAAAACTATTTTTAACAAGAGCGAATGAATATTTACTTTTTAAGCGAGACTAGGCTGTTTTTCAGGCCATTGATTTTTATTAGTCCGACCTCTGCCTGGCCATTTTCGTAAGAGTGTAACGGATACAATCTGACAATATGTTAAAGCGTGAATAATATTAAGTGTGTACTTACAATATAAGTATATACTTATGATACGTCTATAAAATTAAAATATGTTATTTGTGGTAAAGAAATGTCATTGCATAATTTAAAAATCATGTGTTTTTTACCAGCCATTTATATGAAAAAATATATTTCAAGCCAATAATTTTTAAAAATTATGAATTTTAAAATTTATTCGTGTGTGGAAATATGTATCCAAATTAAAAGTACCAATGTATGTCATAAAAATATATTCCACCGTACCCAAAAATAAATAATCATTATTATTTTCAAAATATCGTAAATTAAATACACTGCTACAATAAAGTTATCGAATACAAGGATTTTTCAGTGACACCAATTGTATTACATCAAATATTTTTGGAATATCAGTACCTTATTTAGGACATGCAGCTCCCGACCTACGACCGTCATAACTAGCGCCATGTTTGTTTGTAATTAACGACGCGTGCTCCTACAAGAACATTGTTCAGTGTTGTATGAACCGTCCACTTTCAATAAATAATCGCCACTTGTGTGGCAATCCGAGTGACGTCAGTCGAACAATCGGTAATTGTCTTAATAATGAGCGCTTAAATACGTATTGTGGTATCGTATCTTTTAATTGTATCTACCTACGTGAGTGCCTAGTCATTAAATTATTGGCCAGAAATTGCCAGACAGAAAAATTGACAAACGAGCTTTCACTCCGTATGATGGTAAATAGCAACTACCCATGGACATTCATAAATACGTAATCAATCAATTCCATATATTTGTTCTCTCTGAGGTCGATGATAGTTATATTTGTTTGCTACCGATGTGTACTAGATTTGAATGCAACGTTAAAGTTTCTGCTATTGAACATGAATACGCCTTTCGAATCAAAATATAAAGAGCGTGATACTGCTATTATTAGAGAAAACAGAATTGCAGTGGTACCTCGGAAATGGAACTACATATAATTACCATACATCCCGATTGACATAATCAAACGAGCATGTAGTCCATCTGTGGCAGTGATCACTTACCATCAGTGATCACTGCCGCTCATTGACATTTGTAAGCAACTTCACACAGAACATGGTATTCTATCTGAAGCCAATTACAGATGTGTCGCTTCTCTCGAGGACTAAGATTGTCGCCTCATATAAATGTGTGCCGGCAACCATAACCTTCCATCAAAACGCAAGAACTGCTTCACGCTAGAAATATGTATACCATTAGCGTCTTATTTAGTGTATAGGTATTCACTACTGCCATATTTAATCTATCGTTTGGTGTCGGTCTTAAATACCACCACACTCTCTATCCGTGAATACCTTAGAAGGCAACTAATAGACAATATCTAGAAGTTAGACAGCGGCGTCTTTCTGTGTTAAATCAAAGAAAGAAGAGAAATAAATCGTTTATTCGTAATACGTACTCACTCATACAGTTTAAAGATACAGTAATAATATAATACCAACTAACGTGAGATACGCGAGTGGTATACATCACAGAACGGACCCTTCGCAGCATTAAATCAATGATCGTTGTTGTCACCAACACGACAGACGAGGTGACTTTTGGCAAAAAACCCATAGTGGAAGTCAGTGTCCAACTCTGAATCAAAGCGCTGCATATGATGGATGGGAAATAATTAGTAAGAAAATAATTATTAAAATTAATTAATATTTTCCACATCGTAAAGCGACCTTCTACTCGGCTTACTCATTAAAATCGAGAAACACTTATGAATATTCATAATTATTCGAGTATTACAAGTTTCACTAGAGATAACTTTATCATAAATGTTACCGTCATAATATTAACGTAGAGAAAAGTAGAATTAAAAATTCAAGGTTACTTTTTTAATGAATTAATGAGCGACCTTTAAAACCAGGGATAGCTTTAAAGAGAAACCTATATGTAAAGAATTTTATTATCTACAAACGTTTATTTGATTAGCGTAGTTAGTACCTATGTTAGTAACAAATCTTAAAACAGAATTTTAAATTAGTTAATCGCTTGAGCTTATTTTTTTTAAATAACAGCAATTTGCATGACACGTCCTAATAATACTGCCGTCATAAAATAAAAAGACGTTTCTACCAAATATTCGAATCGGAGAAAAAAATAGTTTATGTTTTTGAAATTGAAAAGTTTGCTGTGAGATGGACAATGAATAAAATAATGATTTTGTTGTGCTGAAATGTGGTTTTAAGTTAGATCCATAGGATTACATACACACATTTTAGTAAATAACTGTTATGTATTATATAAATTTGATTTACTTTTTCCTCTTAGTAAAAAAAATTACAATAAATACCTAATACTGCAATGAAAAGACATTTCTGGCTAGATATGTCTGATCAACTTAGTAATTTATTAAACGTCTTTTCTCCTTATTGATTTTGCCTTATTACTTTTTTCAGTGAACTAAATAAAAAAGACGTGTTTACCCTTTTGCTGCTTTTCAACTTAGTAATCCCCTCCAATGAGTCTATATTTAATGCAATTAAATACGTTGAGATAGTCTCATTATTAAACTGATTACTTTTTAGCAAGATTGTCATCTTCATTAAATAAAAAAAATCAATAATGGGAATCTTACTTATATTTCCATGAAAAAAAAAATCCAAATTAAATTCAAATTCTGTCTACATAAAATATTAAACTCTTTTAAAACAAAAGTTATTGTAAAGTTTGTAATATAATCATCTTCTAGCATTTTACATCTTCTGTAAACTTAATAATATGGGAATCAAAGTCTATTAAAGTTTTTACTAGTTCTAGTTTCTATGTATTTCTTATTAATATAATCACAGTGTTATAAGTAACCTATTTGTGAATCAGTCTTCTTCATGAACTTGAGTAAGATCAACGCACTTCTTATCAGTGGGTAGATTATACCAGAACGCTTTCCTATTGTAGGGCATTAAAGGTGTGAGTGAGCCTCTATATAATCCTTTCCTTGGTTTTGGAGGTGGTATTCCAGATTTTATATTTCTTAATCTTAAAAAGTTCAGTACAATGACAATCTCAACAGCGCCTCACAAGGGTGGGTCTTAAGATAAACATGGACAAGACGAAAATCATCAAATCATGTCTAATGTCCAAGTCACACCCGTACCGGTAGTTGTTGACAGCACTCCTCTCGAAGTTGTTGACGAGTATATTTACCTGGGACAAACGATCCGGATGGGTAAGTCCAACTTTGAGAGGGAGGTTACTCGAAGAATCCAACTTGGCTGGGCTGCGTTCTGGAAATTAGTGACAGTGTGTGTTGCCAGTGATGACTTATGGCGCCGAAACTTGGTCCTTCACTGTAGGCCTCATTCGGAGGCTAAGGGTCGCTCAGCGTGCTATGGAGAGGGTTATGCTCGGAATGTCGCAACGATACATGATTCTCAATGATGAAATCCGTAGACGAACAAAGCTTACCGACATAGCTCTCAAAATTAGCAAGCTGAAGTGGCATTGGGCCGGCCACATCGCTCGTAGGACCTATAACCGATGGGGAAGGAAGGTCCTCCGGTGGCGACCACGTTTAGGCAAAGGTCGCCACCCCGCTCCCCCCCACCAGGTGAACCGATAACCTAAAGAAGCCATTGGATTCAGAAGATACAGGACCGGTTGGAGTGGCGTCATTTAGGGGTGGCCTATGTCCAGCAGTGGACCTCAAGAGGCTGATGGATGGAAAAAGTCCAGTGAATAATTTTCTTTATTGAACGATGCCTGGGCGCAACTGATCGTAGTGTTTCCAACTCCATGATCCCCTCTACACCTCGCACAACCAACAGTACCTACTATGTAGAAAAGACGGTTCTGTCACTTATGCCACGTTTTTTTTTCCGTAATACTAAGACAAAAAGGCATATTTACGCAGAAAAGTTTTTTCATCTTATGACCATGCAGAAATGTCTTTATATTTTCTTATTAATTTCATACATTGTAAATAAATTAAACGTTTCTACATAAATGCGCCTTTTCAACTAAGTGTACGCCAGAAAAGTCTTTTCTATATAGTATTGTTTGAGTCATAGTGTAGAAACGACCTATTTAAAAGTATTTTTTTAACGGTTCCAGTAAGTTTAAGCGAAATATAAAAATACTGGGAGATGCGTCTTTTTCTGCTGATTCAGAAAATGTATCTAACTAAATTTCGATAAAAATGTCAGATACGACTTTTATCCTTATGACGGCAGAATAGCTGTACGATAGAAATAGGTGTGGCGTTGGTACTTCCCTGGTGGAACTACACTGGTTCTGCCACCTTTTTTTTGTGGTGGTATTAAATTGGAAAGCTTTATATGCCGACATTTGAAAGCAGTGATAGCCTAATGGTTGAAACTTGCCCTCTCAATCGGGATGTCCGAAGTTCAAACCCAGGCACGCACGACTGATTTATGTGTTAGAAACCCGAGAGTACTTAAAAAAAAGTTCTTGGAGGTGTGTGAAATCCACCAATTCGCAATTGGTCAGCGCGGTGGGCTATGGCCTAAACTCTCTCATTCTGAGAGAAGACCCGTGCCCAAAAGTGGACCAATAATAGGTTAATAAGAGTTTCTTGCCGGATCTTCTTAGTTGAGGTCGTGGCCAGTGGTAGTGTAAAAAAAATATATACCTATATATACTCGTATGTAACTGACAATTTGTAAGCGCCCCCGAAGGCCTATGCAAAATAAAGACATTTCATTTCATTTCATATATGCCGACATTACTACATCGATTAGTAGTCCGTATATATAGCAGTACTACTGGTATATAGCAGTAAGTTTTAGTAAGTTCAAGGTTTCATAATGAGGCACTCGGAATAAAATTACTAGTTCTAGTTTATACAGCCCTAATTTTCTATACCGTTGCAAAGTTAATAGCCTAGTATTTTGTATACTAGGCAACGAAACAGGTAAGTAGTTCAGTATGTATCTACGTACTTATATTCTGAACATTACCTACCATTTTCAAACCATTGTACTTTAGCATAAGACTTGTTTGTGACAGATCTAAATTATTTTCATTTCATTTCATTTATTTTGCCTAAAAGCGTTCAAGCGTTTGACCGTGCCTACTTAAAAAAAAAATGCGTTCTACTCATAGCCACTCACTAGAATTTTCTCTTGTGTCGTGGGTACCATGGACACACACAAGACGAATACACAAACACCAAGACCCAGAACATGAATCTAAACACATCATTTAGATACCAGTCTTGCCGGGAATCGAACCCGGGACCCATTGCACGTCAGAATGGTGTGGTAACCGCTCCGCCACGCTGGTTGTCAAACTCGCCACTTGTGTCATGCACCAAATTATTTTCATTTGAGGCGACCATCTTAGTCCTCGAGAGTAGCAACGCGTCCGTGATTGATATCAGATGGAGTATCCGTTCTCTATGACGCTCTTACAAATGTCGATGGATATGTCTGCCAGGTGGATTGCATGCTCGTCTGCTGTTTTCATCGAAAAAACTTTTATATGCCTCTCTTTAAAATAGGTAGTACGGGGATTTAAGGACTGTAAATTTTTGCTATACCGTTCAGTTAATTAATCCTTTACATACTTAGAAAAATAATTATTTTATTGGTTGTAAAAAAACATCTCCTTCTGTTAAATAGAAAAAAAAACGCTTTCTACACTCATAGCCCAACAGTAGGATTTTTTCCTGTGTGGTGGGTGCTATGGATACACAGGAAGACGAATAAAAGAAATACCCAGATCCAGAACAATAATCTAAACTCATCCTTCAGACACTTGTTTGGCGGGGAATCGAACCCGGGATTCATTGCGTGTTAGACCGTAGTAACCGCACCGCCACGAGGGTCGTCGATGTATGTACCATTAAAACAAATTCGATATTCCCTACAACGAGGCCTTTAGGCTATAGTTAACTTCATTAGCCGTAGTAACAATATGATTAGCCAAGTTTATGCCTGAAAATCGCTTATTACCTCACATTGCTCTTGCCTCTTCATTCATGTTACGATGCCACTTTGCCATGTTCACCTGACAACCCTGATTGTGTAGGGTGGCAGTGAACACAGTAATTCCTTGTCATTATAGCGTTATTTATAACCGGAGTAAAGGAGGATTGCATGCGCCTACGCTGTACGGTTATGACTGGGTTAGAAGTGGCATTTGAATAAAAATATTGTAGTATAAGCCTAAATATCCACCACATCGCGGCCATATCGCTCGTAACACCGATAACCGATGGGGAAGAAAGGTCCTCGAGTAGCGACCACGGTTATGCAAAAGGAGTACAGGTCGCCCCCCTACCAGGTGGACCGATGACCTGAAGAAGACAGCGGGAAACCGTTGGATTCAGAGGGCACAGGACCGGTTGGAGTGGCGCCATTTAGGGGAGGCCTATGTTCAGCAGTGGACATCAAAGGGCTGGCTGATTGACCTTGTCTGATTTTTTGGATTTATGATTTCAAATGTAAGTTTCGAATAATTAAATTAGTATACGTTGAACGAACTTCAATCTAGTTGATTGATCTTCTGCGTTGACTTTCGAGCTCATTCCTTAGAGAAATCTGAGCTCGCTCACTGTCAAAGTACATAAATATATAATTTTTTGATATTTTTAAAATAATACGCAGCAAGTTTAAATTATAACCATCAATGATTTACAGGCATGTTTTGTGTATTTTATGAATCAAAACGTAGGGGCCTTAGATTTAAATTGTAGTTTCAAGAAAAACGATCAAAATTCAGACCATTATGAACTGGCATATTTAGTTACATAACTTATAAATTGCTATATTATTCCCATGGCTCTGCTCGCTTCGATCACATCTACATAGATAATAAGTTTCCTATAAATATTTTCATTTAGCATAGCCCTATGGGGGCACTTATAAATTGTCCGTTACATTTTTTTTTACACTAACACCGAATCGGAACACGAGCTCAACTGAGAATTTTGTATATCTTTTTTTGCCATATTGTTTTTACATACATCACATTACAAACATCATACATCCGCTTTACAAACTTTCGCCTTAATAATATTAGTAACATACCTAAAAACTTCATAGTTTCAAAGTGTCTTCTCTACAAACACAATGTACATCCACGGCTTCTTGAGCAAGTCAGTAACGCCGGCGGCATCACAACCTGTTCGAGACCACTCATACGTCATTGGTCCGACCGACTTAAAAATTATTCCAACATTATATAATAAATCATAGTAAACCGGTAATTAAGACAGTCATAACCAGTACTAAAATAAAAGGAGTTTAATTTTTTCACATTAAATACCCATTTCGAGAGCGCCGCTTTGCCTAAATGATCGATAAATGTTGATTCGGCCTTTTTGTTGGTCGCGACCCGATTGTAGTATAAATAATCGAGATGGGAACTCGTTATGACGTTAACATTTTTCACACATCTATTTGATGTATGGCCGGTTTCTTAGTTGCTTTTGTTTAGAATGGATTTTAGAAATACTTTGCTTTTACTGTGTACATTTTTCATCTTTAAGAAATTGGTGGTGAGAAGATTCTCACACAATTTTCTAGTAGAAAGTGCTTTCTGATCTAGTGTGGAAGAAGATTGCTATTTCGGGAAAACAGGACTAACTAAATTGGTATTGTATAAGTTGTCATCAACCCATCATTGCCCAGCTGGTGGGCACAGGTCTTCTCAGGGAGTGAGAATATTTTTGGTCCTATACCAACGCACACTTTTGAGGATTTTTATTTTAATATGGTAGGTTTTTCGTCCATCAATTTGCACTTGGCCAGCGCGGTGGACTACAGCCTAATACTCTCTTATTCTGAGAGAAGACCCGTGCCCAGCAGTGGGACAATAATGGGTTGACAACACATGGTAGGTTTTTTGACGATCTTTTTCTTTGCTGTAAAGCAACGATGATTGATTGATAGATAAATAATGCTTATCACAAACAGAACTTTAATCCCATAGACAATAATGATACCCTGCGTGGCACAGCGGTTACCATAAAAATAAAAACTTTCACTTTACGAATCTCCAATCCAGAATACAGCAGCGATTGAAACTGTAACATCCCGCGACGAGTGCCATGAGGACCCGCGTGGCGGAGCGGTTACCACACCGGTCTGACGCGCAACGGGTCCCGGGTTTGATTCCCGGCCAGACAGGTATCTGAATGATGAGTTAAGATTCATGTTCTGGTTCTGGGTGTTTGTGTATTCGTCTTGTGTGGGTCCATGGTACCCACGACACAGGAGAAAATCCTACTGTGGGGCTATGAGTGTAGAAAGCATGAGTGTAGAAAGCGTACAGACAACAGTGAAATAAATATTTCAGTAATGACGACAACTTCTAAAATTAAACCAGCGAGTAAATATTAATTTGATCATGTCATATATCTAAAATTATATCATATATCTAAAATATTAATATTGCGTATATTTGTAACTTATGTTCATAAGCTTGAGGTTATAATTCTTAGATTCAATAAGTATGCCTTATTACCACAGAATCATCAAATCTGACACGGTGTCATCCAATACAATAGAGTTTAAGTAGCATTGAGCATTTCCTGTTTTGTACAATCAGTAAACGTCTTCTAAATGTTTCATATTCAGAATACAAACGGTAAGTAAATTGAGAAGCTGTCAATCATATTCAATCAAGCATTGAATTGAAGTGCACATGGCAAGATTTAATCGTTTGTTTCACTACAAGCGATAAAACGTAAGGAATAAATTGCATAAATTAAATGATTTAATATGAGCCGGCATGTACTATGTGTTTTATCTATGACTGGAACCATAAACATTATAACAACCGCTCCAGTAACAAAAGCCACCTTCCTACAAAGTAGTAAAATCTTCCGTGCTTCGAGTCTAGAGATACCACCGATTTCTAGTTTTTAAACCAGTAACACTGTACAATTATTACAATCCGAAAACAATACCCTTCTTCTGACGCGATTATTTTAACTATCACTAACAGGCTTTAATGAATCCATCTCGCTTCTTATATCGTCAACCCATTATTGTCCCACTGCTTGGCACGGGTCTTCTCTCGGAATGAGAGGAACTCTCTAGGCCAGCTGTAGTCACCGTGCTGGCCTAGTGCGAATTGGTGGACTTCACTCACCTCCGACAACTATTTGTTTTAAAGAACTTGCGGGTGTGTAGGTTTCCACACGACGTTTTCCTTCGCCGAAAACCATTTCTAATACGCACATAAATCAGTAGTGCGCGCCTGGGTGTGAACCTCGGACATCCCGAGTAAAAGGGGAAGGTTCAAACATTAGACTATCACTGCTCTTCTATCTCGTTCCTTATTCATAGTCAAACAAGTACCTAAAGATTTTGACTTGATAAACATTCCTTCCTGATGGTACTATTAATCATTGTGAAATCAAGTGCTTCTAACATGACACATTAGCAATTCTGACAGTTAGAAATGTAAATTACAATTACGAACAATAATAGATGCCTTTAAAATCTTTTTGCATTCGAACGAAGAAATACTAGTATTAACAAAATGATGGTAATTCATATATCTTTGGCACGTTTTGGCAACATGATTTAATCATAGGTCAGTTAGGAATGGCAGGCTGGATTTCTATTGGTATTTTAAGCTTTGTATGTTAGGATATATTTCGACATGTCTTTAACGTGTGCTATTTTTTGTGTAAAATATCAAAAAGTAAGAAATGAAATGAAGTAAAATGTCTTTATTTTGCATAGGCCTATGGAGGCGGAGGCACTTAAAAATTGTCAGTTACATATTTTTTTCTTACATTACGACGGATCGGAACACGAACTTAACTGAGAGAATCCGGCAAGAAACTCAGTGAGTTTGTCTTTTTTCTTTGTATATCGTTTTTTGCCATCTTGTTTTTACATGGATAATTAAAGTAAGCTCCAGTATCTTGCCTTATTTATAGACAAATATTCACAGAAATACCTATTGCTATATTATGTTGTCTGTGTCTGTCTATATCTGTGTCTTTGTGTCTATCCTAGGAGTTTCATAAGTCCACTTAACTAATGTTGATGTAATTAGTAATGTAAATGTAACGTTAACATAATAATTAATGAGATTAATAGTGACTTTTTACTTAAATTATAAAACCTTATTGCACGTGGCAGAATCAGTGCAGTTCAATCGGGGAAGTACCACCGCCACATCTATTTCTAGCGTGAAGCATTTCTTGCGTTTCGATAGAATGGTGTGGTTGCCGGCATACTTTTTATATGAGATGACCATCCTAGTCCTCGTGAGTACCAACGCGTCTGTGATTGACTTCAGATAGAACCCGTTTTCTTTTTGAATTTGCTTACATATGTCTATGATCGGCAGTGACCACTTACTATCAGGTGGACTGCAAGTTCGTTTGATACTTTAATCAGATAAAAAAACCTAGTTCTTAGATCCATCTGCAAGTATTTATCACGGGGAAGCTCGGAAAGCAATATACTTCGATCCTATAATAAAGAAACATGCTAGACAACAAAATGATATGCAAATGTTTTAATTATTTACACGTTTATTTATTCCCGCGGCTTCGTCCGTGCTAATTACGTCATTTAATGAGTATCGTATGTGTTTAAAGGTCACAAAGTATGTGATGCCTAATTTCAGTAAAATCTAATTAGTATGCAGTAGTGTAAGTAAGCCTTAATGTATGACGCATTTTTCACGATAAATAATCGATTATTTAGTATAATAAATGCAGTTTTGCTTAGTAATTTGTTTGTTTAACTTATCCCTCAACACCCATCGTCCAAGTAATATTTGCGTGAAAAGTAACAAATACACATAAATCCCCACGAAGTTTCATATTTAAAATATTAATAAACATGGATGAATTTATAAGTTGTAGCTAGTTGTTCTAGTTGCTCTCAGTGTGTGTGTTTCCTTAAATAAAAATGTGTGCGTGTACTAGCGTACACTCGTAAGAAGTGAAACTTCTTTATGACGTTATTTTTCAAAAAATAATTTACTATATGCAACTTTACAGAAATTGGTTAAATAAAGTTAAATTAGATAAAGTTTAATAAAAGGCTTTTATTAAACTTTATCTAATAATCTAATCTATAATAATCTATCTAATATCACGCGTGGAAGGGATAAGAAAAAGATGGCGCGTAACGAAAAAATGTTACACAATTTTTTTTCCAACCCCGATAAAGAAGTTTCACTTCAATTAAAAAACAACGAATATCTATTACCTTTACAAACAAAACCATTGAACGGAAGCTAAAATGATATTTTAAGTAGAGTCAGTATACCTTTAGAATCATTATCTATGCTTATTAAATGCTTACTAATTGCCTCTTGAGTACGCAACCAATTTGTTTTAATGTCTCAAAGGAAGAACACTTTAAAGAAATATTTCGAATTTGTCATTCATGATTGTGTTTCTTAATATAAGTAAATTTTTGTTAAAGTTGCTACAATGCTACACCTGTCAAATTCAAAGGAGAACAATCTTCTTTATTATTTTCCCACTGCTGGGCAAGGGTCTCCCCTTGAAGTGAGAGCGTTTAAGGCCATAGTCCAATCTGGCTCAGTGCAAATTGGCAGAATTCATATAAGCGTTCATATAAGCGGCATCTTTAAGAATTATTTTTTAAAGAATTCTCAGTCGTGAGTTTTCCACATGATGTTATCTTTCAAGAAGCAGATTATAACAACAACATATATGACGGGAAGTGCCACCACCGATCTTGCGTTTCGATGAAAGGTTGTGGTTACCGACTTACTTTCATTTATTTATTTAATCATTTATTTCAGACAATATAAACAAAGATACATGAGTATAATTGAATATATAATATAAATATATAACTAAATCACTTTTATGCGAGTGGTCCATCTTAGTCCTTAAGAATAGCAACGTTTCTGTGAATGACTTTAGAAAAAACCTGTTACTATATGAAGTTGCTTAAAAATATTCATCGTTGAAAAATCGTCGCCAATCAATAATGTGTTCGTTTTTAAGATCGTGCGATTAATCGCGTCTATGAATCACAAGCCCTAAAATATATGTCAAATTACCGCAAAATACTGTTGTAATATACCCAACAAATCACAAAACATCGGTCAAACGGAAGCTTCATCTCAAGTAGCGTCAGAACACGCCTTTGGAGCCATCAACGTAACGTATTACACGCTTATTGATTGCCTCTTGTGCGCCGAGTAATTTGCCTTAATAACTCGAAAAACTCATTTGCTTCGGGTTCATGTCGAGTAAAGACGTTGAGCAGGGTTAGTGTTATAGCATGATTCGATATGTAATAAGAATGTAGCTTTGTTTGTGTTATATAACAATGATGTTTATTTGTTCCTGTTCATTATCAATGAACACACGCGCCATGCTAAGATAATTTATTTACCTTTTGATTTTTGTTTACCCAAACGCTTTTGGTTAGAAGTATAATATAATCATAATTTCATCGAAACAAATATAGCGAAAGCCTAATGGTTGAATCTTGCCTTTTTGAGGTCCGTGGTTCAAACTCAGGCACGCACCACTGATTTATGTGCGCATTACAAATTAATTATTTCACTGCTTTTCGGTGAAGGAAAACATCGTGAGGAAACCTACACACCCGAGAGATCTTAAAGAAGTTCTCGGACTTGGCCAGCGCGGTGGACTATGGCCTAATACTTTCTCATTCTGAGCGAAGACCCGTGCCCAGCAGTGGCAAAATAATGAGTTGACAAGTTAATTTAGATGTATATTGTCAGCAAAATAAATTGACTCCAGTACTCTTTAGATTGGAAATTGCCATAGTGACAATTGGCATGGAGATAGTCGTGAACGTCGCATAACATTATTATACAAAAATCTTTGTCATAGTACAAAATTACAACAATGTTATAAATTCATTATTATTTTTTCTCATGGAACAAGAAATTTAGGTACAAAGTGTAATTGTTAACAAAAGTTTTAATTTTATTAAACTACAATAAAATGTCTCTTAATCGTTTAGAGCGTGATTGTCCCATCGGAAACCGATTTACAACACACTTACTGACGGCAGTTGTAAAACAAGTAATGCGACATTGGCTGAAGTGGCCAAGTTCCAAGGTCCCTGAATAAATTAGTTTTTGGAACGGTCGAGCCAATAAAAGTTTTAAACAAAAGAATCATAAAACAAACGCTATAACTTCGGAAGCAACAGTGCTTCAATGATTTACGACAAAACTGGGACAATCGGCCCCAACTTTTCAAATAAACTATGAATAGACGCAAACATGTGTTTGACTAGTTTCGTCCAAAGTTTGGGCGTCTTAATTATTACGATGTTTTTGAATTTTGTCCTCAACTATTTTACTTTTGTATTGAGTAAACTACTAGGTTACTCAATACAAAACTATAAAAAATACTACTAAATATAGGTTATAAGTGACATACAAACAGACTAAGCTTAAACCAGAATGATGTATAATAAGGAATATTATTTCTAATTCATAGTAGCTTAATACTTAATACTTAGTAGCATTTCTCTGACCTGATCTAGTGCTTATGAGGTAGATAGAAGTTGACTATTAGGTATATATACATTAGGTATTATTAGGTACACATCCATTTGTCACTTAAGTCAAAATGTATCAATTACACATATTGACAACTACTTGTATACCTATCTATTTGATAAAGCTATGATATATAGGTATTTTTATTTCAGAGAGTTTTAAAAGTAATATTCATATTTTACTTGTATGTCTTTATTATGTTTTATATAAGATCTTCTTGTGGAATGGACAAGTTTTATAAATAATCTTGCACTATGTTCTATTTTTAAAAATACGGATACAAGAGGTACCTATAATTGAGTTCAGTCACAAACGTTTCAACCCAATATGATAAGGTAGAAAACCTTACGTGCATATAATTATTATCACACCCTCCAACGGATCACAGCTGTTTCATCACTGATGTAATAGGGTGGTAGCGTAGACACAATTGATCTTGAAGAATTATACGTCGAAATTGATTAGTAGGTTTTTGTCTTTATAAGTATATAATGACTGTGTACCAATTTTTGCTACACATGACTCACTATATACTATCACTATAGATATATTAAATTATATTTATTTTATTTCTTTATTTTATTTATTTAAAATACAATATAGGTTACATTTTTTTATTTTTAAAAAGCACCCATAAAACCTACGTAGGTTTTTCTTGGATATTAAGTTACCAAAGAACTGCTAACCAAGGTATTCTACAAGAAGATAACAAAATAAGTAATGTATTTATAACACTTATGTTAAATGTTAAAAAATATTGTTTAACAGTAAATATATCCCATATAGTTGTATATTATGTCAAAAATTAACGTAGATTTGTTGTGTCCATACTTTGTTTCATTACTTCAACAACTAATGGAAGTAAGTATGAATAAAGGTACAAAAGTAACTAGCGATAGTACCTTATGAAAATAGAAATAGTACATTCTGGCAAATGTCTGTAATATTTGAAACTAAGCTAACCTTCAAGCCTAGTTCTAAAACAAAGTGACATATTCAAACAATATTCGAGGACAAAGGGAAAATAAACACAATAGGCAAATTAAAATTCATTCGATGGCGACATAATGCTACCGGGCATAATGGGCAGAGTGGGACATTTTGCCTAAACAGGACGTCACGAAGTTCGCTACTGCGCAGTAAAAATGTATTTGTATGTACGTTACGAGCATTCGTTCTGGTCTGCCGCTTCTGCATGTGTAATGCCGATTACAAAAACACGATTAAAATAACCCTTTTTAAGTTTTTTCGTGACGTAATCGCCGGCGCTATCTTTCAAGTCTGGAAGTAATAAATACGACCCTGGTATTAAGAATAAATTTTATGTGACTAGCAAAATGTGATGCGTCGCGGCTCCTAAAAAAAATAGAATTTTAGAAGTTCTGTATTATGAATTTTTAAAAATGTCTTCACTATTTGCTAATAATAACACATTCCTGATTGTTAATATTCAAATTATAATTTAAAAGTTTGATTACGTTTGATATGAATATTTCGTACTAACATTTCTTAAAATCACAATCTCTATCCTTTCAATTAACATTAAAAGTCAGTAATAAGTTTGGATTTTTAATAAATTATTCAGTACTACAATATCAAAGTTGTCTAGCATAAAATGAACGTCTGAAAGCTAAGTATTTAATTTTAAATTGATGCTTGATTTATTCTTCGCCGTCCAATAAATTCGTTGCTACAAAATGCAAAATAATTTAGCTACGCATTCGAGAAGCATTTTAACAAAGTTTTAATTACCTGCCACGATATTATCTCAGAGTAGAAACGGCGTAACTTTAATAGACCGAGAATTGATGCCAGCATTTAGTTAGTAGCTGTCAACAGAAGTTAATTGCACCATCTCAACACTTAGCCGACAAAAGTTTGAATGCAAAACAAGTATGAATTACAATGGGCTTTGAAAACAAAGATTTTCAGCTTATTATATAGAGACAGAAGCTAAAAACTATTGTTTCGCTGTCAAAACTCAGTAAATGAGAAAAAACGCGCAGATGTGTAACAATGTCGCAATAAACTAAGGACCGTTTTACAACCAAATATTTCAGCGCCCGGTAGCAATACGACTTTTGTCTTTAGCTCGTCCGCCAGTTCCTTTATGGCCCATTTCACCCTATTCTTTCACGGCGCGAGCTATTTTATTTTTTGTCATGTCTTAAATAAGACATAATGTTCTAAGAAACGGGACATTAGAATGGACCCGAGGCTTTCTCTTTTTGTGAGGGACACGTACGACGGATTTTATGGTCAATTGTTTTACTTAGTTCGTCGACGTGGCAAAAAGATATACCAAGTTTGCCGGCTGTCGGACAGAAAAGCGGTAAGCGACAGCCTGCGAAATACGAGTATTAAATGTCATTCAAGTCGTAACAAGATACGCATACTAGAAATAGTTGACATTTTTCAGTAGAAAATAACGACGAGAAATATTTGTATCGTCTCATATTGTTTTCTGACTCGATGAGAAAATATAATAAGAGTAACATATTAAATGAGTAACATGTGTGTCAATGATGCTAAGCGTTTTTCTAGTGATTTATTTATTTATTTACTACAATTAAAAATAACATAACAAGATAACAAGCGATAACAAGCAATTAGTTACAGAAGTATTTAAATATTTGTAAGTAGGATGCCAAATGAGCCTACAAATAGTCAACTTCTCATCAACCCATTATTGCCCCACTGCTGGGCACTGGTCTTCTCTCATAATGAGAGAGTTATAGGGCATAGTCCACCGCGCTGGCCTAGTGTGATTTGGTGGACTTCACACACCTCCGAGAACTTTATTTAAAGAACTCTTGGGTGTGTAGGTTTCCTCACGATGTTTTCCTTCACCGAAAAGCAGTGATAATTAATTTCTAATAGTCAACTTACTTTCTATCAACAATTATATCTTTGAAATAATAGTCACTTTTGCTCTTTTGTATTTTTGATGAAGGCAGAAATCCTTGTAGATCTTTGTAGATTGATAATACTCATTAACTATTGTTTTACTTTGCGCCTTTATGCGACGTATCTTGGATAAAACTGTATTTCTCTAGCCCCTAGCTCTAGTGGTCTATTTGTATGGTTCAGGCCTCTACCAGTTGTCGGTAATGACACACATACCTTTTCAGTGGTATGAAATTAGCTTCAGAGTCTCTGTTTTTTATAAAGTTACTTTTATATCATCCATCCATCCATCCATCCTGAGTTTTATATACATGGACAGTATCTCTTATCATCGGCTCATCATTTTTTTAACTGACTGAAGTAGCAACCGAGCATGCAATCCAACTGATGGTAAGTGGTCACTGCCGTTCATGGACATCTGCAATCAATCTTTACAAGACAAAGGATAAGTCTACAGATGCGTTGCCACTCCCGAGGACTTTTTTTTTTTTTTTTTTTTTTTTTTTATTTGATTGAAGTAGCAAACGAGCATGCAGTCCACCTGATGGTAAGTGGTCACTGCCGCTCATAGACATCTGTAATCAACTTCATACAGAACATGGGTTCTATCTGAAGTCAAACACAGATGCGTTGCTACTCCCGAGGACTATGATGGTCGCCTCATGTAAAAGTGTGCCGGCAACCACACCCTTCTATCGAAACGCAAGAAATGCTTCACGCTAGAAATAGGTGTGGCGGTGGTACTTCCCCGGTCGAACTACACTGGTTCTACCACCTTCAGACTACACTACATACTGCATAATTGCATGTTTATTGCAACTTTAACAAAAACCCTATGATAATTCACAACGTTGTCGTTGTAAGTCGTATATAAGACATGTTCTTAAACTTCGTCTGTTGTTTTATAAAAGTTAGACGCGTGTGTTAAACGATTTGAAAATGAGACGTGTCTCGTGCTCCAATGAACCTTTTGTATCGGCAATTTGATGAGCCAATTATTTTAATCGATTGAATGAGATATAATTTTGTGCTCGCTCACTTTGTAAAGGCTCGTTTCAATTTATTACTGTTTTATTGCCTCTACGAAAACTTATTCGCAGTTATCTCGAGCGAAAAATTGTTTCAATATGCATATTTAATTTCTTTATTATATGATGGTTTTATATTAATATAAGTGGAATATGAGAGTTATATAAAATATAAAGATGAAGAGATTCGGCATGTTATGGATTATGTGATGCCTTTTTTTAACACGTTTCTCAAGCTAATCAATTTGTTCTATAAAAGTACACGAATTCTAAAATATCAAATTATATATGAGTATGATTACATTTTCAGATTTATAAATGATGATCGTTATTGCTTAATTAAAACAATGCGTTATTTTTTACCAATTGATTATAATATATGAATAGCTTAGGCCAACAGAAATGGTGTCAGAAAATTACACATTTTCTGCATAATAATGACATTTACTATACTTATTTTTATACTACTACTAATATATTTCAGGTATAAGTACGGGATAATTACAGCTTATATAAATATGATCTCTTTTGAATTCAATCAGATATTATTAACTAATTAGGTACCTACTCTTAAAAGTAATAAATAGAAGTTAAATAATTTAAATGAGATATAAAAGTAGAGTTCATTTAAACACACGAGGTTCTTTTTACGCGGCCTTGTACCTATTCAAGTTTTGTTCCCTTTAATGTTTCTAAGTAAAAGTTCTATTTTCTCTCACAGATGAAGGAATTTACGTAAGATAAGAAAGCTTTTAGAAATATTTTCTTAGAATCTCAGAGAACTCTGTTATTACAGAGATGTTATGATTTCATTACACTTGTTACGAATTTAGTTCCTAATATTAGTCAGTTTCCGGTATTGTCGTTGCCTATGAAGTATGTGGCATTATATATTTTTTCTTTATTTGACTGAAGTAGCAAACGAGCATGCAGTCCACCTGATGGTAAGCCACTGTCGCCCATGGACTTTTGTAACCAACATCATGTAAAACATGGATTCTATCAGAAGTCAAGCACAGATGCGTTGCTACTCCCGAGTACTAGAATGGTCGCCTCATATAAAAAGTGTTTGTGGGCACACTTTTTATATGACCACACCCTTACATCGAAACGCAAGAAATAGATATGGTGTGTAGTACCTCCCTGGTTGAACTACACCTACCTGGTTCTCTGACTTCTCTCCGAGAAAGCAGGTCTCAGGAGATGCACTGCTTCGCACGGGTCTTCAACCATCGGATGAGACAGTGATAATTCGACGTCGATTCGCGCAAATCATTACCTAATCCTCGTTAAGACGACCAAAACAAAACGACCTGCAACTAACATCACTAATTGCAGACTTTATCATGAAACGGAATTAAGATACTTTTAGTGAAAGTAAATGACATTAGTTATATAGAACGTTTTCCCACTAGACCGTAGCCGATTAGCGGTCGTTTAATATACGGTTTTGAGTTTCAAAAACCGCGAGAGAAAGGCTGTTACTGATGATCTAAATATCGTAATTGCTGATGTGCACGAATCTAATGTCACAGTTTTTTCCAAAATGATTTGTTGATAGAAAGTGTATAAATTGAAGCTATTATGCTTTGAACACTTTTACGCTTACAGGTTATGAACGAAATGATTTAATGTTAAGAACTTTCATTACTTATTTCGGGCTCGCGATCACATTTTTGAAGCCCTTTGTTGGTTTTTATTGGTTAAACATGCTATAGGAAACTCCTATGATAAATTGCATTATTGTTATCATAAAACTTATATAATTTAAAAGCGCTATTACAAATTTATTGGAGTTTTTCTTACTCATATTTTTTATGCTTTTATTTTTATTTTTAAGTGTTAAAATTAATTTTAAAAAGTTTCTACTGCAAGCCTGTCCCAATGCGTTTAAACATAACTTTAGTGTACTGAAATAATGTCAATATTTTCAAATGTTTAACAGCTGAGCGTTTCTATGATTTAAATCAATATTTGCATGTATACCAGACTTGTCCAAATATTTGGAGCTACGGATACGTACAACAATTTAAAACGCGTCGCCTATGCTAATAAAATATAACAAAGGTAGTGACCACATAAGAATCTTCTCACGCCCGTACGTAGTTTGTTGAGATTACGTAAAAAGTTATAAGATATATTTTCATTACATAATATAAAACAAAGTCTATCCCTATGTATGTTTAGATCTTTAAAACTACGCTACGGATTTTAATGCAGTTTTTTAATAGATTTAAAAAGTTATTATTTGTTATTTTAATAGAGTGATTCAAAAGGAAGGTTTTTGTGTGTACGGATCCGCGGTATAAGCTAGATTTTTAACCGACTCCCCAAAGGATTTTTTTCGAAGTCGGCGCTCATATAGAACACATGTAGTTTCGTCGGGGTCCAGCGAAATATTGTGAGCGCCGACTTAGGGACTATGTACTAAGTACTGTGTATGTTCTAAACACAGTATTTTGTACTGTAATTGTTGGGTGGTACTTTGAAAGTGGTAGAGCCAGTGTAGTTCGACTGGGGAAGTACCACCGCCACACCTATTTCTAGCGTGAAGCATTTCTTGCGTAAGCCTCTAGGACTAAATTGGAACTCTTTAAAAAACTACTAGCTGAGCCCCGCAGCTTCGCCCTCCTTAAAAATCAATGTATTGATTGCCCCTTGGGAATAAAATATTTTCCCACAGTAAAAAGTAGCCTATATGTTAATCCAGAGTGTCAGCTAACCCCCTACCAAATTTTATGAAAAACACTCCAGCCGTTTAGACGTGAAGAAGTAACAAACATACACACTCACAAACTTTCGCCTTTATAATATTAGTATGATTATCAGTATGATATTAGTATATTAGTATTAGCATGAAGTATGTTTTATCCCTTACGATGACCTTCGAACCCAAATAAAACAGCGTTTAAAACTGCTATATTAATGTAAAAATAAGGATGTGTGTAAGTGTGTGGGTTGGTGTGTGTAGTAATAATCAAATAGAAATCGATTGTATGATATAAAAACACTTTAACAGTTATGTTAATAAAATTCTTGCACGTTAAATGTCCTCTGTGTCAGTGACTCTACATTTGTATTAAAACTGTTTTGTGTAGTTAATTGTATGTTGAAATAGCTATCGTGAATACAATTTGTATAAAAACCTATTAACAACTATGTAATTCCATATAATGAGGAACTTAAATTTGTCTGTTTGCATGTTAGAAAAACATTAAGAAATACCTATTTACGATTTTATTACGTAACTAAAAATTTGAAGAACTCATTTATTTTTATATTGCAATTAATTATTAAATTAATTTAATGTATTTTTTACACTTTTGTATAAAGAAAATATATCCATTAGCAATCCTAATGGATATATTTTCTTTGTATACCTAGTAAGGAATAGATGACAATAATAGATGACTTATTTTTAAAACAAAATTAACTGTAAGATAAATAAGTATTTTGAAACGAAACTAAAATCAATAAAACAGAAAATAAACTACAGTAATCGTGATTTGAATTTACAAATTATATAATATTCTAACAATTTTTAAATACTCGTACAATGCGGCAATGTAATTTATTCTTGGAATCTGTAGCTCAATTCTTACGAATTGACATGTCTATGATTAATGGCGAAAGAAAATGTCGCTCTATATCAATTGCTCGCATAAGTACGTAAGTATGTATATAAGCTCGTTACAATTTATCAAAGGATTTGAGGGTAAACTGGTTCATTGGTATATTTATTGATGTCTGACACAAGACGGTTCTAGGTTCGGTGCCCGGTCAGGTCAGGCAGATAAGTAAGTGACGATGTGTTTTCTAAAAATTGACATAATTACATACATACATAGATGGATGGATAATACCATTGTCTATTCCATAACAACAATATCCTGATTTAATATTTTTATAATATTTCTATAATAAACTGCCTTAAGCATAACTTTAACCACATGAACGAAATTTTAACACAGTTTGACCGTGACCACGATTCATGGAACTGGGTCTGGCAGTATAAGCAAAAATAAATACAATAATCACATATCGTGAATACCTATTACATAATAAAACACACGAACGAAGTCGCAGTCAGAAGCTAGTTCAATAAAGCAGTAACGGTACACAAGTTGATTCTCGGACACAGATGTGCAAAAAGTTCGCCAACACGTGTTTCGCTTTTCAACGAATACTTGTGATGCAACGTTTAACGTATGGGATCTGTGTTTTGAAAGGGTTTATATTTATGGGTTCATAATATTGCCTTTAATAAAACTGTTAAAATTTCTACCTAATTATTTCTAACAAACAATAATCCAACAATAAATTACAAGCTAATTGTAATTTATTGTTGGGTTTAAAACAAATTTCTCTACACTAAGATATATTATACAATAGCAGAGCAGTGATAGCCTAGTGGTTGAAACTTGCCTTCTCGATCGGGAGGTCGAGGTTCAAACCCAGGCACTACTGATTTATCTAAAATTATGTGCGTATTGGAAATTAATTTTCACTGCTTTTCAGTGAAGTAAAACATCGTGAGGAAACCTACACACCCGAAGCTCGTTAAAATAAAGTTCACGGAGGTGTGTGAAATCCACCAAATAGCACTTGTCCAGCGCGGTGAACTATGGCCTATAACTACTCATTCTGAGAGAAGACCCATGCCCAGCAGTGGGACAATAAAGAGTTGACGACGATACAAAATAAGGTTAGTTTAGATCACAAAAGGGTAGGTAAGCAAATCGTGGCATGTCGTCTGACTAAAAATTTACCCAAAATATGATGTTAAAATCAACGATGAAACGAAGAGTCCAAATCACCACCTCTAGGGAGAGTACCAAAAATACTTTCTGTCTGCTTGTTGAATGGCTAAACTTACAATTTGATCAAAAGACGCACCAGCGCTTTGGATCTCCTAAATTGTCAACCAACCGATGGGATTTTTATCGAAAAAACCGCAAACGAAACATAACCCGACCTTACTATTGCGTTCCAAAGTTATTCATTAGAGAATATTGATCTGTCAACTTCCTAAATCCAATCCATTGAATATCGAACTATGTAAACAGGAAAGCACTAACTTTTTTAACGGCCGGCGCTGACCGGACGCGATATCCGTTGCCGCGCGTGATCTGAGTATCCTACGGCTTACAACACTTTGGGAACCATTGATTACGTGTGTCGTTAAAGGAAGAATATGAAAATGGATGTAAGAAAAAAGAGATGAAATCAGATGGAGTAACTTAGGACACTTGGGAACAATTGATTATAAGTGTAGTTATTAAATAGATTTGAGAATGCTATGAGAACAAAAAATTTAAAGGTAGTAAAGCGTATATGGTTCAACCGGGGAGGTACCACCGCTACACTAATTTAAGCGTAAAGGAGTTCTTGCGTTTAGATGGATGGGTGTGGTTGCCAGCTCACATTTATATGAGGCAGTCACCTTAGTCCAGGAGTAGCAACGCACCTGTTATTGAATTTAAATAGAAACTTTGTTCTGTATGAAGTTGCTTACAGTGGCAGTCAATGAGCGGCAGTTTCCTCTACCATTAGGTGGATTGCAAAATCGTCCGATACTTCATTTTTATAAAAAAAAAGAAAGAGATGGAATGACATGGAATATTGTAGTCTATTTCTGCCTAAATAAGAAACCATAACTACAGAATTTAACTTAAAGGATTCAAAATATATCTATAGTCCAAACTTTGAAGTATCATTTAATCTTTTATTAAAAATCATCCTCTTTACCAAATACCATCTACACGAACAAAAATATTTCCACATAAATTTAAACTCTGTTCGAAGCTAGTTCTCAAATCACTAGTTACACAAATCACAGTACAAACTTCCGAAATAATATGAACGTTTCAAGTTCATTCATTATTAATCCAGCTCATGATACTCGCGTGAATACTAAATCAGTAGTACGTCGCGCTGACTTCCAATGACCTATTATGACCAGTTATTGTTATTGTACACCATGGTAATGCTGTTTTGACCATAACAACGATGTTCTGTTTCAAGATGTTTGCCGACTAACTTAGTTAATAAACGTTGTACGTTTAACTTATGTGTGATAATACAACAAGCTCACTTACTTACTTGTTAAGATAGCTTATAATACTTATTATATATATTATTTATAACAGAGTATGGTTTATATTTAACTGGTATTATTTTTACAATAACGTATATGTATCAAGTTTTTTCAAACTTACTTTCATTAATAAAACATGGACTTTAAGGAACTGCACCCCAATCATATTATTATGTTCACAGTTGAACCTTTTTTATATAACTGAAGTAGCAAACGAGCATGCAGTCCACCTGATGGTTAGTGGTCACTGCCGCCCATGGACATCTGTAATCGACTTCATACAGAACATGCGTTCCATCTGAAGATTATCACAGATCCGTTGTTACTCCTGAAGACTACATAGTCGCCTCATATGAAAGTGTGACGGCAACCACACCCTTCCATCGAAACGCGAGATATGCTTCACGCTAGAAATAGGTGTGGCGGTACTTCCCCGGTCGAACTACACTGGTTCTACCACCTTCATGCTTACAGAGACAGAAGAGATTTAAATTTATAGTTTAGATTTTTGACTGCCCGGGAATCGAACTCCAAACCTTTACGAGTAACAGGTTCATGTGTTAATTACCTTTGACTTTGAATGAATAAAACAATAACGAAATAAATACTCAAAAAGCGTACATGATTAAAATAGCTCGTGAAATTTTTTCTGCGTTATTTTTTTCTGTAGCTAACATTTTTAAATTTAACAACGTGTAAATAATAACACAAAAAGCTAGTAGCGTACATTTTAACCAATTGAAGCCTGAATTATCGGAAAAAGTAATTGGCAAACTCCAAAACATATCTGTAACAATTATGAATATTTCAAACGAAAATTGCAATCACAAATAAAAAGTGATAACAATAAATAAAAATAGAACGTAACATTTGTCGGAGCAACGTTCAAAAATAAATGACATAACGAAAGCTCGTTCGAAAAAACCTAAAAAACTGTTTCGTACTAAAAAGTAGTTAAAGCCCTTTGTTAAATCCTCGGCAGGAGTAATAAATTGGAAACACTTTTAGAACAGAATTGGTTCACGATATGACTAACAATGTCAAACGTTGGAACAAAAGAAGGAACTAAAATATGATTCTCGATATTGTTATTTCTATTTATAGACGTTGAAGGCACAAGCTAAGCAATCTAAATAATTGGCAGAATGGAAGTACAGCCGCATTTTTATATACTCGTATAATATTTTAATAACTAAAAATTCCTTGTACGCGTGTGGGACTAATTTGTACAGAGAAAACGCGATAAGAAAATGTGGTACGTATTTTGATATTTTTAAATTATTTTTAGTATTACTTAATATATCATCTATAGAAATAAATAGTTTGTATTAATAAATATATCATCGTCTATTAAAATAAATAGGTAGGTATATTGAAAAAAAAATGGGTATTTTCGGTTGATAGTTCAAACGCCGAAAATGATGGCGATTCCTTCTTTTCAGTTTTTGTATTTTTGTTATATTTTTAGATGTTGTTGTTATAACAGCTAAAGTAAAATATAATGTATTATACTCTTAAAATTTTAAAATAATATCTGATAAGGTTCAATAGATATAGACCTGTTACAGACGAAAAGACCACAAATACTTAGAAAACAGTTTCGTGTTTAAGTACCTATTAGTTTATGACGCTCGTTGATAGTAAATTTATTCATAAAATTTCCAATAAACTGTTAATAATATTAATACCTAGTAATAAAATTATAGGAGCAGATATTTTTGAATTATTTAACAGTTACTTATATGTTTTTTTTATAACATTATTTAATAATTTTCATGCACCAAATGCAGTAATCTAGTAAATCTAATTGTTACACTCATTTATAAATTTATATGCTTTCACAGGTGGACCTTGGCGAACTTATAACGTTTTATTGTAGAACATTTTGAGTTCCCATGTTCATGCAAATAAATAAATATAAATATAAAAAATGTGTTTCGAAATATACATGAGACCTAACCACTACTACTACTGGAGACCAAAACTAAACACCACATAATAAGGCGGGACCAACTGTTTCTACATACTATATGCAATAATGCTACTTGCCATTTCATACACGAGACTCAACTATGGAACTATAGGATCTCTTCCTGGAACTATATTAATATCTGAGTCATCGGTAACAGCAAACAATGCCCATTTACATTGCAGGAAGTAAGTCAGATTACTGTTATGTAGTTTTGTATTTTTTATTACCTTCGCACATATTTATGTTTGTCTAGTTATGATCGCAAGAATCTCGGACTTTTTGAAATTAGAACAAAAATTTAAAATTTAAAAATAAATTGCTTATTAGTAACATACTTTATACTTTAGGTTCTATCTTTCTTTATAAATTATAACTAATACATTATGAGTTATTCAAAATCGTTCAAAATTTTAAATACCTAATCTTAGCTACTGCTGGACATAGGCCTATGTCCAGCAGTGAAATAAAAAAGGCTTATTTGATGATGATGATGAATCTTAGCTACAATAATTTGGGGAGCAGATCTAATATATATTTTACAACTTTTCTTTTTTATCATTATCCTAGTAACTATCACTACATCCACGCGTCTCTCCATGTATAGTAAATACTTAACCATACTTCACTGTTGTCGGATATCTTCAGCGACCAAAAATATCCCATGTATGATAATTGTATTATTTACGGTGTTTATTTTCAACGTTTAATCATACCTGCTGATGTTATAAAGGCGAAAGTTTGTGAGTGTGTATGTTTGTTAATTCTTCACGTCTAAACGGTAGGAGCGATTTTTATAAAATTTGGTAGAGAGTTAGCTGATACTCTGGATTAACATATAGGCTACTTTTTACTGTAGGAGAATTCTGAATCTTATTCCCTCGGGACAATCGATACATCGATTTTTTATTCACATTTACAGTTGCTCATAATTAATTCTCAATATTGGCAAATACATAAGCAATCATAAAATATCCGGTTGGTAATTGAAATTTGACGAAATATTCAACTTTACTCGTATATCGTTGTATAAGGACTGCTTAAGTCGGAATTTAGCAATTTTTAATCAACATCGCTATAGTCAAAATAAAACTAGCATAAAATAAAAACAAAAACATTAGGATTCAACATCATTTATCATCTATACACTGTTCATTTGAAATAAAAAATGACTATTGAAATCAATTATCTATGCACTCATTTTATTTCACTCCGTTGTAAAATCAAAGAACTTAAGTGGTATTGTGCAGTAAGCGACAATTTGCCGTTTATACTCTAGGTACTGCGGTTACTAGAAAGCATATCTCCGAACTAGATTACTTCTGAGTCAGCCGAGTAGGCGATTCATGCACAATGACCAATTATAATAAAACAGGAAGAGGCACTGCTACTGGAATCAAGCCAAAGTGAATATCCGACTGCCGTAAACAATGTGAATAGGCTGATGAGTGAAATAAATTGGTTCATTTTGATAAATCTAGGCTTTTGCTTATTTCTAGATGAAAGCTAGAAATGATATTATTTGAGTTATTTTATGATTGGTTCGTTCTATGGCCGTAATCGGTCGGACCCTTTTTGGACTAGAGTCTGGTGTTGTTTCGAATCTGGTTGAGACTAGACAGGTAATTAATTATTAATTTTGGAATAGCCTTGTATTTTATTTAGTATTTTGGCTGTGTGATGATATGCCTGAACTAAGTATCTCTTCTTATTTATAAGCTAGACAAAATTAGAGTACATGAGTTTTATTACAGATGCGTTATTACCTCTAAGAAATAACTATGTTTCATTCACTTAACTCTTCAAATCTAAACACTAAAGCTTAACACTAAGGATTTAGACAATTTTAAAGCAGGCGGTGCCACCGAAGGTCAATAGATTGACTACTATATTCAAATCCATAACGAGGGACGATTATTAAGTTACATCATCAGTGGAAAGAAAATAAAGCCAAAGCGCCAAAATACCAATTGTGGGAAATAAGGTTTGAAGTTTTTTTTTACAGAAAATAAATAATGGTGGGATCTTATTGTTGGAAGTTCATACTACTAAACATGATCCCACCAAAAATAAAGTTGAAATGATTTTTTCTATAAAAGAAAACTTCAAACCTCATTATCCACAAACACTAATTTGGCACTTTAGCATTATTTCCTTTCCACAAACGATATCAGCTGAAGCAGAAGATTGTGATATGAAAAGTATTATTTAGCATTTAAATGTTTAATTTCACAATTATTTTCAAGAGTTACTAATAACTAACATTGATATAATCAATTCAATCAACACATTGATTAGCGTAAGAAACAAAACGAGGGTTATTCAATAAGTAATATTAATTGCTCATAATAGAAAATATAATTTCTAATTACCGAGCCCTTCTATTGACTCTGTTGATTACTTTGCTTATTAATTACCACGCTTATGTACGTTTTAATTAATTGCCATTTCATGACATTAAAATGAAACATTAAAATATTCATATATTATAATAAATTATTATAGTAAGTGCAAGTAGTAACCTTCAGATTTTTTATAATTTAAAAATGTATTTATTTGACTGTGAATAAAATATTTATTTGCTAACTTATTCCCGCGGCTATGCTTGCTTTGACTACTTTTGCCATAGTAATGAGTAGTTATGAATTTTAACTAAATGCGATCTATAGTTTGTGCGTGAAAGAGTAACAAACATACATTCATACAAACCTTAACATTTGTAATATCAATAAGGTTATGTTTAACTATTTATGTACAGTATGTATGTAATTGCGTGTGTGAATGCGTATGTAATTTTGACTTTATATCCTGTATACTGGATGTCTGTTAATTTTAATGATATTTTTATTGAATTATATACAAAAATATAAATTAATGTTTCGTTGAAAGAATCAAAATTTTATCTACTATGTGGTACTTTTATTCATAAATAATAAAAGTTATTGATTTTTTTGTAATGTGTAATTTGTTCTTTTTAAAGCTAAATGGGATAAAATTAAAGACTTCATTATAAATCTTCATGAATTTATTTTCATAGTGTATAAATAACGCCATATTACTGATATTAATATAGTATGATCACTTGTTTGCTATTTACAATATTCATATGCTACAGCAGTCTTTAAAATTTTAATTATTACTAATTCTATACACAGGATAACGAACAGGCAATAAGTTTACTTACATAAAATTTGGTATAGCACTTACAGTCTAATAATTACAATATTTACAGCGAGCTAGTACTAACATCTACATATGTACATAGTTGTGACTGGAAGTAGGCTTATGCCTGTCTAGACTAGGTAAGCTTGCACGGCGTTGCCCGTGTCCACCAGTGGAGGGGGTGGCGGCCATTGGCGCATATCTCGTCGTCTGCCCGGCGCCATACCGTGCTCTAATGACGAGTAATCAGAGTCTATTGACGAGTAAATATGATCTGATATAGGCCGTCCGTCGGGCCCGTACGCTACGCCTTGCGTCTGCCTCACAGCCGATGGTGATTGACGCACCTCGGTACTGTACTCCGGAGGCGCACTTGCGCCTTGCCCAGCGGCGCCCAACACCGGCGACTTGTCCGGAAAAGGTGCCGTCCGGTTCCCACCGTTAGGCACGGACGAGTCTAACGTATATGTATTTATATTCTTTCTATAGCTATGCGTCCGCGACTTGTGGTTCGGATGCGACGCGTCCGGCATCATATACCTGAGGCGCTCCCAAAATCGCTTCTGACCCCATCGTAACCGCGAACCCGTTTTGAGGTAGGGTCGCAAATCCGGGTCGCACATAGCGTCAGCGACCACAGAGCACTCTTCTATTAGAACTAATTTGTAAATGCATCCCTTTAAAGCTTCGTGTAAACCTTGCCGGAATTCGTATCTTGACCACTCAGTCTGCATAAAGTTTCTTGTTAGTATCAATATTATTCGTTTAGACGCTTCCGCGGCTTCAACCACGGGCGGCGCACATTGCATATACTGGGTACCGTGGTGTGGAATGTCTCTATAATGCAGACAAAGGTGGTATGAAGGATTGCCATTTTCAAGCTCATTCGCCAATGATTGCACGACAAACTCCTCGTCTTTCGGACTGTAGCAAACATATGCGTCGTATAATTTTTCGCTCTCTTCAAACGCGCCGGCAAATGAAAAAACACGAATACCACAGTTCGTATAAAGCCACACTCTAAGTGAGTCTCTAAAAAGAAATAGTACGACAAGGGCCAATAAAATTAACATAAAGCCGGTGAGAGTCGAGACCATCATGGGAACATAGTTCGACACCAACATGTTTCCGATGACTGAATTATCAGCATAATAATCGCTGCAGGCAGTGCCGTTTAAATTGAGCTCTTTTTTCTGTGGCGGCTTCGCGTCTCCATTCCAACACCATACATCAGTAATGTCGATGATTTTTTGTGCGTTTTCAGCCAAATAAGCAGTCAATTCTTGTAAATACCGGCATTTGCAAGACCACAGGTTGTTACCGAGCGACAATGCTTTTAAGTCGGGATTATTATTAAAACTCCATACGCCAAAGTCAACTAGTCTGTTGCCGTCTAGGCGTAATATTTCTAATGACTTCAAGGAAAGGAATGATATGTTGGCGATATGACTGATAAGATTGTTTTGTAAAAACAATTCTTTTAAACTATTTAGTTGTAAAAACTCGTAGCCTTTCAGTTCTTTTAATTTGTTATTGCCCAAATGTAGGATTTGTAAGGCATTAAGACCAGCAAAGGTTCTATTTTGTATGCTATCAACATTACTATTATTCACATACAAAGATCTCATTTTCTGTCTTCCAATAAATACGTGGTCTTGTAGTTCTCTTATATTATTTCCATCTAAGAACACCTCTGTTGCGTCCATTGGTATTTTTTTAGGTATTTCGATAGAAGATTGCCCAGAGCAGTCGACAACATTAGTGTTCCATAACGGGTCGTGATAGCAGGTACAATTTTGAGGACAGGTCATTTCGCAGTCACAAGCATCGTAATCGCAGCAATGACAAATTGCAAAACAATGAGTCTCATACTCACATAGAAAGTCCGATGTTTTGAGATTTGTTAAGGGCACATGTGTTCCACTGCGAGTATTTGTCATCTTACACAAAACGTTTTCTAAATCCATCACTCGCGGGTACTGTCTCATAGCCGTCATGTTATTTATAATTGGCAGCCACTCCATAGTACAATCACACTGAAATGGATTACCACCGATATAGAACTCGGGCAACGTTTTATTTGCTAGCACAGTCAATAACCGTAAACTATTAAGTTCTAAATGTACAATTTCATTAGCATACATGTCCACACGCGTTAAGTTCTTTTTATCGAAAAACGTATTCACATGAATATTATTTAAAAAGTTATTATTTATAAACAACAGTTCTACACTATTAGGAATAGCCATTGGCGAAATTTCCACTATACGATTATGGCTAACGTCTAGTGTCTTTATACGGATTTCATCTTGCAACTTGTAATAGTTACCTAAGTGTTCAATAAAATTACCGTGCACGTCCAACCACTTTAAATTACTGGGCACAAACGCATAATCGAACCACACTAGATGATTTTCCGATAGGTTAAGCCATAAGAGGCTCGCCAACGTTGAAAAGACACCGTTGATGTCTGACAAAAAATTGCCATCCAGCCTTATTGCTTCCAGCTGAGAATTACGGCTGAATGTTCCTCGCTCGATTGATTGAATCTTATTTTTTGCGATATTAAGCACTTGCAAGCTTGGTAGATCCCAAAACATTCCGACGCTCAGATTGCCGATTTGGTTGTCAATCAGTCTTAAACCAGTCAATTGGTTAAGATTTTTAAAGGATCCGTTCCTAAAATCCGATATCTGGTTTTCTCCCAAGTCAAGGGTTTTTAGAAAAGAAAGCTCCCACAGTGCGTCGGGAACTTCCAGTAATTGGTTAGAACTTAAGTCTAATTCTTTTAAATCGGAACAGTTCTTGAATGCCTTTCGGTCTATGTTCACAAGCAAATTGTTATTAAGAGTCAACTTGCTTAGAACAAACAGACCGTTAAATAGGTTTTCATCAATTGTATGCAGACGATTCTCAGCCAAATTTAATGTATGGAGATTATACAAAGGCAAGAAAGCGTTCTCTTCAATGTAACCAATTGAATTGTTCTTCAGATTTAATATTTGTAGAAAGAATAAGTCTTTGAATGTCTTTCCGTCTATTCTCGTTAAAGCGTTATTAGATAAATCTAAAACTATTAACCGAATCAGTCCCAGAAATGTTCCGTCGTCAACATGATTGCTTGTAAGTTGATTACTTGACAAATCTAAAACAATTAACTGTTCTAGTCGATGAAATATTCCTCTTGCCAATTCAAAAAGAGAGTTGTCATTTAGGTATATTTCTCTTAATTCTCTAGCATTAGCAAATAGTCCTTCAGGTAATGTTTGTAGACGGTTGTATGATATGTTTAAAATTCTCATTGAAACAAGTCCATTAAAAGCTTCACTTGATATGTCTGTTATGTTATTATGTTGCAGGTATAAATATTGCAGACTTCTCAATTTTAGTAATTCGGATTCTTCTGGTAGAGTTTTAATCTCATTATGACTTAAATCCAAAGTATGTAGGCCTGCTCCACACCCTTGCCCGAAGCCAAGTTGACCAACGGTTCTTATTCTGTTTTGCGTTAAATTTAAAGCATTTAAATTTTCTAGCGAGCAAAACACGCCGGAAGGAACAAATTTGATGTTATTTTGAGCGAGATCTAAAGACTGCAGTTCCGACAATCCGTTGAATGCGTTCAAAGATATTTCCATATTCTTGGTAGGACTCCATTCTGAGTTCTTGGAACGTAGTTTCAGCCTTTTTAATTTACTTAAGTCTTGAAATGTGTTGTCTGGCACGTGTAGCAATTTACAATTGCTTATTGAGAGTTTCGAAAGACCCTCCACGGCGCTAAAGTAATGCGCTCGCAAGGAACTTTCAAACAACAGCAGGTGATTGCATTCGATGGCAAGGCGACTCGTATCCGATGTCACTGAAGCGATACTGCTCCCATCTCCTTCAAGAGTCCGCACTTTACACAGCACATTGTTTTGGGAGTTCTTATCGGCGACCCGAACGCAGTTATCCGAGCCGTAAGAACCCGCCGTCCAGCCGATGTGCAGCAGCGCACAGAATACAGCCGCTACAGCATACATTATCACAGACATTTATTTCATTTCACCATAGAACGTCTCATAAACACTCCCCGTGGGTCGATATCACCATTTCCGAAACAAAGTCCGTAGCACACTCGAGCGCTGAAGAAAAACTTGTTAACATTTCACTTCACTAAGTCCGTTGTAAAAGTGTTTATAGTCCTTAAAAAATTGTGCGTTAATTTGTATTCACTGATAGATCGATGTCGATCATTTGACAGTTTTATGTTATTAAATATTTATTGCGTGTATTAGACAGATCGGCGCGAAGTGTGACGCGACCTCCCCGCGACGCGGTTTCGTTGCGACTGCCGAGCGTAGAGCTTGACTCGTGGAAGTGGGGACGCGCAACTTTGTCCCCCTCCGCCCGCGACCCCCAAAGCTCGAAACTTGTAAGAAATGTACCGTGCAGAGCCATCTATTGACAAGTAGCATACAAGTTTAAACAATACGAACTTTCTACAGCGCTATTGTTAAAATGTCCTTTTATGTGATATTGTCTATTCAATCTGTTGAAAATTTGTTGCGACAAATTGCTTTTCACATGCAGGTGAAGTTTTGTGTAAACACGAATTATATTTATTGTGTTAACCAAGGATATTGTTCAAGCTAAATAAATATACATACGATATATGCGAAGTAAATTGTAGATAATATAGCTTGTTTTGGGTAACATACCAGTAAACATAAAAGTATATTCTCAACAATGCAGGTAATAACAAGCAACGTAAATTTAGTATGAGAATTCCACACAACGGCCCGTTATTCTCAAATTAACTGTTTTTGATACTATTTTTTTTATTAAACACGCAATTTTTTCGTGTAATAGATTGCTACAACGACGTATAAAATTAGAACCAAAATATGAGTGGAAACTTTTCCACTTCGTAATTTTAAATATATGTATTTAAAATGTATTATCCTATGAGAAAAAATAGTTACAAATCTTTTTTCTCATAGGACATCTTAATCTGGAACAGTAGACCATTTTTTTTCTTATTATAATTTAGTAACACCGTATCATAGATGTATCCAGTATTTATTGTAAAGATTACACTTTACTAATCAATTATTATTATTATTATTACTTTATATAATAAAGTAGTAAAACCGGAAAATGCATGCCATATAGTAGGTTTTTGTTTATTGATTCGCTCTACCAATAGATTCATAAAGCGAATTGCATGCCATTCCTTAGATCATCGGAGACATCCAGACAAGTACAAAATTGCTTAAAAATTGCTAGCCCAATACGTAAGCTTTTAGGTGACTTATAGCGAGTGAATTATTTACCTATTCGGCGAAAAAAATGTTGAACAGGCACTGAGTCTAGTGAGAAAAATGGAAAAGTCTTGTTCCAGACATCCTGAAATGGCTTATTTATTAGCTCAGCCATTTTATTTCTAATATGTTTCATATATTCTACTTGTAATGTCCTTGTGATGTACGATTTACGTCGTTTATTACTTATTTTACGTATGAGTTCGTGATTTCATATATACAATATATGATATTGTTTGTTTTTTTTTTGTAATAATGTTTAAAGACATTAAAAAATTGTGTATTCACCAATCGCACTTGACCAGCGCGGTGGACTATGACCTATAACTCTCTCATTCTGAGAGAAGACCCATGCCCAGCAGTGGGACAATAATGGGTTGTGTCCCATTCGTTTTTTTTTAAGATTAAAGTGGCCAACCAGCAAGCAGTCCTAACCTAATGATAAATGATCACCATCGCCATGGACATCTGTAAGCTTCATATAGAAGAAGGGTTCAACCTGAAGTTAATTACAGATGCGTTGCCACTCTCAAACAACTGCTGTTGAAACTACAAGATAGCAATTTAATGTCATACCACTCACACGATACTGTCCAAGCAATATGAAATTCAGCTCCTCACTAAAAGTCCCAGTTTCTAATTCCAGGCACCTTTTACCCCACTTAAAAATTAAGAAGATACACTCTACAAATTCTTCTACACTCATAACAAATCTAGGATTTTATCCTGTGTCGTGAGTACCATGGACACATACAAGACGAATGCACAAACACCCAGACTCAGAACATGAATCTGAATGATCATATACCTGTCTGGCCGGGGATCGAACCCGGGACCCATTGCGCGTCAGACCGATATGATAACCGCTCCGCCGCTCGGGTCGTCAAGAAAGGCTGCAGTCTTCCTGTCCTATGCAACATTAGCTTATGCGGCCAGTACATACGCGCGGTGACTTTCCAAAAATCCTCATTACACTTAAAAACAACTTTGTCTAGCAGGGGACTTTAAAATGTTAAAGGATACATAGAAATAGAAACAAAATAGAGTCGAGATAATATTATAAACTGTGTTCCAAGTATGTACACAAGGGAATACTTGTTCCATATATTATGAAAGCGCCGCTTTAACGTTGTTTTTGTTCTACTTTTAGTTTGCCTATTTTCGTTTAGTTTCAAATAAGAGACGTAATATTTATATAAAGTACGTTTATAAAGGTTTGAACACAAAAATAAATGTACGGAAGCTATTACTAATCTATAACATATTACGCAGTTACGTAAATAAATACTTCATTATTCATTAGAAATTATATTAAGAAGAGCTTCAAAGAAAATTTATAGCTATTTTATATGGAATAGTAATAAAGTAATATTCACTTTCAATTTATTTTTAGAATATTAGTTGATTTTTTTTATCTGACTGAAGTAGCAAACGTGTATGCAGTCCATCTGATGATAAGTGGTCACTGTCGCCGATGGACATCTGCAAGCAACTCCAAACAGAACACGGGTTCTATCTGAAGTCAATAACAGATGCGTTGCTATTCCCCAGGACTATGATGGTCGCCTCATATAAAACGGTGTCGGCGAATACACCCTTCCATCGAAAAAAATTCACATTAGAAATAGGTGTAGCGGTGGTACTTCCCCGGTCGACCTACACTGGTTCTACCACCTGTAAATACCGAGTAACTTCCTAGGTTATAGAACAATACGACCAGAAACGTACTATCGCCACACCTATTTCTAGCGTAAAACAGATTTGCCTTTTGCTGGAATGCCTACATATAGAACCCTTGTTCTATAAGAAGTTAACGATGTCAGAGTGATGTCAGAAAGGTGGTGATGGTGGTGGCAGTAACAGTTCTTATTAGGCATAGTGCTATCTCGTTTCCTACTTCAATTGAATAAAAAATAGCATTGGAGTAAATAATAAGAAATATATTTATGAAAATTTCTAAAATATATCATTTAATTTTAACTTACATTTTTATTTTAACTCAAATTACAAATTGAATCTACCATTTAAGTAAATATATACTATGTTTTACAGTTTAAAATAAGACGAGTTTTAGGAGAAATTCGCCTGTGGTAACACAGAGACAGTTTCAACCGCCCGCATTTGCGGTCGAGAGGTACGTAGGTAACTGACGGTCCACTCAATACGGCCTGAAACAGACATACGGCGCTACATAGCTATATGTACTGCGCTAACGGGTTACTTAGTAGGGATTTTCTATTTGGCACGAGCCACCTACTAAACAGTTGGTCTAATACTACTTCATTACATATAATGAATCTGATTAATATTATGAAGACAAAAGATCGTTATGATGTATACATAGGTATATATCATAACGATTTTTTAAGACTAACAGACACATAGGTGTTTGTTAGTCTTATACAAAAAAACTACTGGCCAAATTTCGTTGAAATTACAATGGATTATTTATGACCCGTACAGTGGTAGCCTAATGTTTGAAACTGGGAGGTTCGTGGTTCAAACTCAGGCACCACCAATTTTTAAAAAATAAGTTGTACTAGAAATTAAGTATCACTGATTTTCGGTGAAGGAAAACATCGTAAGGAAACCTACACATCCGAGAGTTCTAAAAAAAAGTTCTCGGAGGTGTGTGAAGTCCACCAACTCGCACTTGGCCAGCGCGGTGGACTATGACCCATAACTCTCTCATTCCGTGAGAAGACCCGTGCCCAGCTGTAGGATAATAATGGGTTGACGACGATACAGCATTAAGAAAAGTTTCAATATTTTAATCTGCTTAGTATATTTAATCATTCTATGATAAAACATGTTTTAAAAATCAATATAATACGTTCCTTACTTCTTTTAGCGTACAAAAACCTTTAACACTTACTATTTTAATTAATCGAATAGGTACTCACTTAAAAAATTGAACTGAATTTATAAGTGTAAGGAATTGAAATGCGTAAACAAAAACATGATACCGCGAAACGAAGGCAAACCAAACTTGGTGCGCCAACATTTCAAGTTATATTCAAAAGAATATTCAGAACGAATACAAAAAACTACAAAAGCGTCTAAAAACGATTTTATCAAAGCTTTTAGTTTTCACAGCGATAGCCAACGATAACGCTTTGTCGAAAAATAATAGATTTTTAGATAGCATTAGCGATCATGTCCGGCCTTACGCCTCAGGTAAAGGCTTATCTGTCCCTCCATTAACACTTCTGGGTACGAAAACAATTGTTTTCACGGAATGTTTATCCATATTTTGATGAGTCAACGGCTTAAAAACGCTTATCTTCGTTTCTCAGGCGTTGCGCAGATATTCTTCTCAATGTGCGATTATCTTTACTTTACTTCTCACACGGGTTTTTGTGATATTGAAATTCGACTCGGCGCAAAGAATTAGATTTTTGTCTCTACCTGTGTTTTTGCTAGGATTGCCATTACGTAAAATTTACGAAAACCGAGTGTCATTCTGTGAGCGTAAGAACGAATTTGTTTCTTTTTTGTGTTAAAATTAGTGTAGTGGAAAAAGTACTTAAAGAACCAGTTTTTGGTGTAAAATAGACCGTTCTAATTACATTTTAGGCTAGAATGGAAGCCTGTTGCGGTGCGAATAAGGTATGCTGATACTTAATTTAATTGCTTTTTTATAATGTTCAATGACCCGCATAGCGCACTACAAATGTCCAATGCCATACTTTTTTGAATTTATAAAATAAACTGAAATTCAACATAAACGTCGGTGCTTAGTCACTACAACTGGGAATAAAATGGGAATTCAAAAATCTGTCCCACTTCTGGAAACTGGTTCATATATGCAACTGGGCACAGAACATATTCCAACACGTTGTTCCAACGTTAATTGGTAGATAATAGTTCAAATCAAATCTTATTTGTTTAATCTTAAGATTATATTATGGAATTAATACATTGAATTCTTGACTAACCAAAGGTTGTAAGGTGCCGAAAATATCTTGCAATAAGATGGAAGGGGGCTTTGAATTTTGGGATGCTTAGATCATTTTATTTCTTAAGTTATATCACAGAACGGTTAGATTTAAGTACTTGTATTTAAATTTTGGGTAAGATTGTGCTTTCACCACTGATTTTAATCAAACAAATTTACAATTGAAATAAAATACAGTAAACGTACCCGAGCATTCATTAAGACAGACCACACATAGCGATTACAGACAATACGTAACCTAAATACCATCACGAATGAATCGCTACTGCGTGAAAAATGCAAGAAATGTACATAGAAAAGGGTGTTTTTACTTGCGAGCCCTTCTAACATAATGCTGCTTATTACGTCAGAGCACCACGACAGCCGTAATGGCGGCACTCGACCTGGAAACCTCGGCTAGGACCTGTATTGAAATGCCCAGGAAATATTTAAAATTGTAATTTTAACTTGTAAACGTAAAACGGGAATGTTGATGTTGGGTATGCTTTTTAATTTGATGGAAATACATTGGTGCGTGCTAGTGAAAATTGGAAATGTTAAAATGTTAAAAATAATAAAATTGAATAATAATAATAAATGTAAGGACTTGATGTAATGATTTATCTTTAATACTAATTGTAACATTTTAATTTCATGTTCAATTAAATATTATTAATCTTAAGATAATATAATTTTTGGACGCGTAGATCATTTTATTACTTAAATTATGACACAAATTTAACAATGATTGAAGGCATATCAATTTGCTATTAAAAAACAAGTAATAATATTCGATCCTTTATCAAGGCAGACCTCACATAGCAATTACAGACAATACGTAACCTAAATACTATGGTATTTAGGTTACGTATTACCAAAAGAGTGTTTTACTTGCGAGCCCTTCTAACATAATGCTGCTTATTACGTCAGAGCACCACGACAGCCGTAATGGCGGCACTCGACCTGGAAACCTCGTCTAGGACCTGTATTGAAATGCCCAGGAAATATTTAAAATTGTAATTTTAACTTGTAAACGTAAAACAGGAATGTTTTTTTTGGATTTGCTTTTTAATTTGATGGAAATACGTTGGCTTGCGAAAATATAAAATGTTAAAATGTTAAAAATAAAGAAAAGCAATTTATGTAACAATATTGAATAATAATAATAGTAAGGACTTGATGTAATGTTTTATCTTAAATACTAAGTGTAACATTTTAATTTCATGTTGAATTAGGTATTTGGTTATCTTAAGATTATATCGAATTAATACATTGAATTCTTGACTAACCAAAAGCTGTAAGGTGCAAACAATATCTTGCAATAAGTTGAAAGGCGCCTATAAATTTTGAGATGATTAAATAATTTTATTTCTTAAATTATGTCACAGGGCAGGTAGATTTGAGTACGTATATTTAAATTTTGGGAAAAAATGTGCCTCTTTGAATTTAACACGGATTGAAAGCATATCAATTTGCTATTAAAAAACAAGTAATAATTCTCAATCCTTCATTAAGGCAGACCTCACATAGCGATTACAGACAATACGTAACCTAAATACCATCACGAATGAATCGCAATTGCATGAAAAATGCAAGAAATGTACATAGAAAAGGGTGTTTTTACTTGCGAGCCCTTCTAACATAATGCTGCTTATTACGTCGGAGCACCACGACAGCCGTAATGGCTGCACTCGACCTGGAAACCTCGGCTAGGACCTGTATTGAAATGCACAGGAAATATTTAAAATTGTAATTTTAACTTGTAAACGTAAAACGGGAATGTTTTTGTTAAGTTTGCTTTTTAATTTGATGGAAAATTCGTTGGTGCTGGTGAAAATTGCAAATGTTCAAATGTTAAAAATAAAGAAAACCAATTTATGTAATAAAAATGAGTAATAATAAATATAATTACTTAATGTAATGTTTTATTTTTAACACTAGGTGTAAGATTTTTATTTCATGTTCAATTAGATATTTGTTAATCTTAAGATTATATCGAATTAATACATTGAATTCTTGACTAACCAAAGGCTGTAAGGTGCAAAAATATCTTGCAATAAGATGGAAGGGACCTTTGAATTTTGGGATTCTTAAATCAATTTTTTACTTAAATTATATCACAGCATGGTTATATTTAAGTACCTACTCATATTTAAATTTTGGGAAAGATTGTGTCTCTTTAAATTTAACACTGATTGAAATCAATTCGCTATTAAAAACGAGTAATAATACTCAAGCATTCATTAAAACAGTCCTCACATAGCGATTACAGCCAATACGTAACCTAAATACCACACCAAAAGAGTGTTTTTACTTGCGAGCCCTTCTAACATAATACTGCTTATTACGTCAGAGCACCACGACAGCCGTAATGGCAGCACTCGACCTGGAAACCTCGGCTAGGACCTGTATTGAAATGCCCAGGAAATATTTCAAATTGTAATTTTAACTAGTAAATGTAAAACGGGAATGTTTTTGTTGGGTTTGCTTTTTAATTAGATGGAAATACGTTAGCTTGCGAAAATATAAAATGTTAAAATGTTAAAAATAAAGAAAAGCAATTTATGTAACAATATTGAATAATAATAAATGTAAGGACTTGATGTAATGTTTTATCTTAAATACTAAGTGTAACATTTGAATTTCATGTTGAATTAGATATTTGGTTATCTTAAGATTATATCGAATTAATACACTGAATTCTTGACTAACCAAAGGCTGTAAGGTGCAAACAATATCTTGCAATAAGTTGAAAGGCGCCTATAAATTTTGAGATGATTAGATCACTTTATTTCTTAAATTATGTCACAGGGCGGGTAGATGTGACTACGTATATTTAAATTTTGGGAAAAAATGTGCCTCTTTGAATTTAACACTGATTGAAAGCATATCAATTTGCTATTAGAAAACAAGTAATAATTCTCGATCCTTCATTAAGGCAGACCTCACATAGCGATTACAGACAATACGTAACCTAAATACCATACCAAAAGAGTGTATTTACTTGCGAGCCCTTCTAACATAATGCTGCTTATTACGTCAGAGCACCACGACAGCCGTAATGGCGGCACTCGACCTGGAAACGTCGTCTAGGACCTGTATTGAAATGCCCAGGAAATATTTAAAATTGTAATTTTAACTTGTAAACGTAAAAATGTTTTTGTTGGGCTTGCTTTTTAATTTAATGGAAATACGTTGGTACGTGCTGGTGAAAATTGCAAATGTTAAAATGTTAAAAATAAAGAAAAGCAATTTATGTAATAAAATTGAATAATAATAATAATAAATGTGAATTGAATAATAATAAAAATGACTTGATGTAATGTTTTGTATTTAATACTAATTGTAACATTTTAATTTCATGTTCAATTAAATATTGTTAATCTTAAGATTATATTATGAAATTAATACTTTGAATTATTGAGTAACCAAAGGCTGTAAGGTGCAAAAATATCTTGCAATAAGATGGTAGGGACCTTTGAATTTTGGGATTCTTAAATCAATTTATTTCTTAAATTATATCACAGCATGGTTATATTTAAGTACCTACTTATATTTAAATTTTGGGAAAGATTGTGTCTCTTTAAATTTAACACTGATTGAAATCATATCAATTCGCTATTAAAAAACGGCGTAATAATACTCGAGCCTTCATTAAGACAGACCTCGCATAGCGATTACAGACAATACGTAACCTATATACCATACCAAAAGAGTGTTTTTACTTGCGAGCCCTTCTAACATAATGCTGCTTATTACGTCAGAGCACCACGACAGCCGTAATGGCGGCACTCGACCTGGAAACCTCGGCTAGGACCTGTATTGAAATGCCCAGGAAATATTTAAAATTGTAATTTTAACTTGTAAACGTAAAACGGGAATGTTTTTGTCGGGTTTGCTTTTTAATTTGATGGAAAACATGTTGGTACACGCTAATGTAAATTAGAAATAGAAAAATGTAAACAATAAACAAACCCAATTTATGTACTAGAATAGAATAATAAATAATGTAAGTACTTGATATAATGTTTTATCCATTTATATTATATGGACGAGTAAAATAAAAACAACCAAATAATTAAGCAGTAATTAAATTTGCAGCGCGGTGGACTATGGCCTAAACTCTCTCATTCTGAGATAAGACCCGTGCCCAGCAGTGGGACAATAATGGGTTGACGAGAAGAGAAGAATTACTGTACAAAATTTTTATATAATGTTCAATTATTTGTCAATTTTTTTAAGTGTTAAAAATTTTGTACATTGAATAAATTATACATTTGATGTCTTACTTTCATTACCCTAGTCAAAGAAACTAAAACGGATTATTTATGTCGAAATCCCCTTTTACAATAATAGGAGACTGTCAAAAGATATTTCGGGAAAGTTTCCGGTTTGACTTTATTTATTTATTTATTTATTTAATGAACACCAACATAATGTACATTATCACATTTTAAAGTAGAAACAAAGCAATATATATAAAGGGTAAGCTTAATGTCATTACAATTACAGGTGTAGACTGCTTGCAAGTTGAATTTAAAACGTTAAAAACATAAAAAGAGATTGAAAAAGTATACACGTGTGCAATATCAAAGTTTGCAATTGTTGCGCAATGCAATACACTTGATTTTACCTATGTTTGTATGAAAGATGTCGAAATTTAAGGACTTGGAGATATTGTTGCATTCAGTAATGATTCTGTTAATAGGCGCATGTTGTCCGAGGTTTGATCTGTAGGTACATTCAGAAAATAGTTTAAATCTCGAAAGCCTAGGAAGCCTCGAAGGAACTGAAAAATTTAAAAGACTAAGTAAGTTAGGGCTATCGAGAAAACCATTAGCGAGTTTGTACAAAAATGCTATGTCCAACATCCGTCTTCGAGCGGATAACGAACTCATTCTATAGTATTTGAGTCTTTCATTGTATGATATTAAACTTTTCCCCAAGTTGCACGAATAAGTTAAGTGCCATAAAAATCTCTGTTGAATACTTTCGATTCTTTTTTTGTAAACATCATAGAGCGGATTCCATGCGATGCTACAGTATTCCAGACCGCTACGAACAAGTGAGTTAAATAATAGTATTTTAGTCTGGGGATTTTTAAAGTCTTTAGTATTGCGAAGAACAAAACCAAGGTTCCTGAATGCGTTAGAACATATTCTATCAACATGAATATTAAGTCGTAACTTTTTGTCGATCCATACACCTAAATCTTTGATATGGTCAATTGTTTTTAAACTAAAATTGTTAAGGCTATAATTGTAAGTTTTATTGGTATTTTTCCTAGAAAAGTGTAATGTGAAGCACTTTGACGTGTTCATATGCATTGCGTTATTGTCACACCAAGTACTGAGGCGATTTAGGTCTTGTTGCAGTAGTACAGCGTCAGAGTTGTCATTAACAGTTCTAAAAATTTTCAAATCGTCGGCGAATAGGTAGTAACTAGAATTAAGGAAACAATCGCCAACATCATCAATAAATACATTAAAAAGTAATGGACCTAGATGAGATCCTTGGGGTACACCAGAGCTAACTGAAAAGGGAAGGGAGGAGAATCCATTGAGCACAACTGAAGATTTTCGATCTAATAAATATGATCTACACCAAGTTAGTAGAGGTTCGGCAATTCCGCGAGCAGAGAGCTTATCAATGAGTATATTGTGATTTCATTCATTCCGCCCTCATACAGCCTCACAATAGGAATGTACTTGGAGACGAGACTTAAGTGCCATACTATTATTTATTATGACGGATTTGCTTGCTTAACATGTATATTCAATCCCTAATTGTCTCATCTTCATACATGACACTTCCATACAAAAAGCTTAACCGTCATACAGTAATCATAGTTATATTATAAAGACAAAAGTGAAGATGTAGGTATGTTTATTACTCATCGTGCTTTTTTGTCTATTGAAGCAGCAAACGAGCATGCAGTCCACTTGATGGTAAGTGGTCACTGCTGCCCATGGACATCGGTAAACAAATTTAAATAGAACATGGGTTCTATCTGAAGTCAATCACAGATGTGTTGCTATTCCCGAGGACTAAGATGGTCACCTCATATAGAAATGTGCCGGAAACCACACCCTTTCAACGAAACACAAGAACTGTTTTAGGCTAGAAATAGGTGTGGCGGTGGTACTTCCTCGGTCGAACGACACTGGTTCTACCACCATCAAAACTTCGTGTAACTAATGCAAGTTGTATTATGCATCTATTATACACAAAATCCTTCCTTTTAAAACACTATGTCTATTACAAAAAGTTGTATTAAAATCCGTAGCATAGTTTTAAAGATCTAAGCATACATATAGGAAGAGACAGCGCGAAGCGACTTTGTTTTATACTATGTATGACAAACTTAACTTACACTTTTAACAGGACCAGTAGTGATACACTACTAGTTGATGAAGAAACAATAGTTTGATTATGGCAATAAAAATATATTCAACAATGACCCGGTATAATGTACAATGCAAAAGAGACCATCAACTCATTTATAAATAGCTTTTTATCCGCACAGGTTATAAATACATTTTAATGCCACACATTTCGAATGGAAATATAGACCCGCTTAGAGACCTCAGTCGTGTGGAATTCTAAAGATAAAGAAATATCCTCCATATTATTCAACTTATTCTTAAGCGAATCGGTATGAAATAGATTTTCTCTTATACTCCGGGACAATGAAATCTTCATATTTGAATATATGTATAATAGCCGTCTCTGAAAATACGTATCGTTACTTACGGAGTCGTAAAGATTTTTGCAAAATGTATTGATATTGTTTTCTAGCCATTACGATGCCTACGTCACCTAAAAATTTCACATAGTATAAAACTATAGGTACACGTACAAACAAAATAATCGTGAAAACCCGTTGCATACGAAATTACAATAACTGTGTTAAGCGGCGATGTGTCCTGGTTATAATTATTCAATGAGGGATATACAGTGAAACCGTTGAAGAATCAAACTAGCATTAAGTCTAATTCATGGTAAATGGTAACTGCCGCCCATTGAACTTAAAGATGGCAAGTAACTTCATACAGAAGAGAATATATCTGAAATCAATCACAGGCATGTAGCAACACTAGGAGAAAATTTTAGTCCTCGGGAACTGCTGTTCCCGAGGACTAAAATTTCCTCTTGTAAAGTGATCCGGCACTCTCCCACTGAAACGCTGTTTTACGCTAGTAATAGGTGTAAATTAGCAAAAGTTATCATTAGACAAAGCACATGCACAGATACGCACATGATAGACGCAATATACCGCAAAATATGGATAGCTCCTAAAGTTATTCATAACGCCTTCTTATTTTTTAAAGATGTCACTATGAAAGCAATTACACCCTTTGAGTGACTCGCTATCTCCACAAATTCCGCTAATAACCATCTGTGACTATATTAAACTAATTTCTTGTATGTGTTTATTCAAGTTTAACACAGTTGCGTTCAAAGGACCCCTACACCCTACAAACTTAAATTAATCAAGATTAATGACTACAGTTTAGCACTACCGCCCGAGAAATTGTAATTAGTTGGCAAATCGAGTTACTCGTGTATTTTTTAATACGAAGAAATACAGGGGAAACAAAGAAACTCGATTTGGGGTCCTTAGAGGGAAGCGTATTAAATTTGCATTAGGCGAAATTGAAATACGCCCTTTACCAACTTGTAGTACGAAGATGAGAACGCGGGAGGCGATAAGAGACTTTTTCGCTATGCCAATACATGCCTCAAAATTCGACATTTAAAGTGATAATTAGACACTGTGCTTTTTATATTCAACCAGCTTCCATAAAGTTAACTCCTGTGGAGTATTCATACGAGAGTCGTTGCTGAGTACTTGTTTTATATTGTTACAGATTGAGTACCTATGGCTATATAACAACTTAGTCATCGGTTGTAGTAACGAACTTACGGCCAACCATAGCTGAAATGGAGCTTGATTAACTTCCTTGGAGCACGGTATCGTTTTGTCACTATAGGGTAAACTGTATGCTTCATTCGTAATCATACATCCATCAGTGCTTTGACCCGTTGGACATAGACCTCACTTATGGCGAGGTTTGGCAATAGTCACGTTGGGCATACTTGTTGGTGACCGCAGTGGGAGTTGTTTTAACACAGAGAGACGGTGCTGACCATTTTTTGAATATTGGTCTTAATCGTTTCTATAAAATGCATGGGTATATAACGCCATATAGATAGAGATAATCATGCTGTTCAAGATACGATGCAATGTGATACCACATGGTATATATAATATAATTGTATCTAATTTTATCTGAAGTCTGAAGTTGCTGCTCTTGAGGATTGAGATAGCCGCCGCATATGAACCGCAACCAACCAACCACATCCTTGCACCAAAATGCAAGAACCGCTTCACACTAGAAATACAACCGGCACACTTTTATATGAGGTGACCATCATAGTCCTCGGGAGTAGCAACGCATCTTTGATTGACTTCAGATAGAACCCATGTTCTGTATGAAGTTGATTTCAGATGTCTATGAGCGGCAGTGACCACTTACCATCAGGTGGACTGCATGCTCGTTTGCTATTTCAGTCAGATAAGAAAATAGGCGCGAAAACGGTATCTCCCTGGTCTTACAGTATACATTCTACCACCCTATATTTTTTATTACTTATACTCGTCACCCGCTTTTAGTGAAATAAATACCTAATGAGTTGTTACGAGGGTAGACTGATAATGTCGTCAATTCGCATCAGTCGAATCCTCAAGTCACGGCGTGACTATTTGATTAATTGAATCATTTTTTACCCTCTCTAGGTAGAAGGGAATCTGTCTCGCCTATTGTTGCAGTTTCCGATTACGCAGCATCTGTCGAGATAAGACTTGTCTACCTTTTAAAATAAGTTACGGAAGCGGAAAGATTGAGAACATTTTTTATATTAATGGGTTAAGTAATTAACTCCATATGATGATATCTGTTCAACCCATTACCGTCCCACTGCTGGGCATGGGTTTTACTCAGAATGAGAGGGGTTCAATTCCTCGTCGAGCGAAAGTGTGAATTGTTAGGCTATATACATTTTTTAGAACTTAATTTAGAGGACTTTCAGTGTATTTCAATATAGCATGAAGCACTTCTTGCGTTTCGGTCGACCTCCTTAATTCTCGAAAAAAATCGCGTTCTACACTCATAGCCCCACAGTAAAATTTTCTTCTGTGTCGTGGGTACTGTGAACACTCACAAGACGAATACACAAACACCCAGACCCAGAACAGGAATTTAAACTCATCATTCAGATACCTGTCTGGCCGGGAATCGAACCCGGGAAATTGCGCGTCACACCGATATGGTAACCGCTTCGCCACGCGGGTTGTCGTCAAGATTATAGTGGTATATTAACTTAATTGCTTTAATGCAAAACACATAAATCACACACACATATATCTAAAAGCATAAATAATCGATCGTTGAGTTCCACTACAATATTCAAGTTGAATTAATTAAAATATCTAATAAACAAAAAATATTTACTTTATTATAATAACAGAAGAAAATAATAGTAAAGCAAGTTCTGGCAAACTTACTACAAATTGTTTTGTTATTACGAGAGAGCAGGAAGTTATTTCAGTGTTTCAACTGTTGTTATAAATTTCCGTAACGCTTCTTGAGTTAATATTAACAGCAATATCAGCTAATCGAGTTATTAATATTTACCATGTTCCTTTTTTAATTATTAATAAAAAAATGTTATAATCTCATTCTCAACAGAATAAAGTCAAAGAAATGGGGTCAATTCCACGAAAATTAATCTTCATTAATAGTTAATTTAATTGTCATACAATATTGCTTTTTCACATACAATATTTTGTCTCCGTATTGGAACCATAAAAGGTTTAAAACCTCAAAACTATTTTAGGCATGAATTTTATTGTTATAACTTTCAATTCTTACATTTATTTTGATTCAAAATAGTTCAAAGGAATGATATAAATAGTACCTATATCCGAAGTACTAGCTGCACCCGCGACTCCGCCCGCGTTCAAGTCAATGTATCCCAAAGTTTTTCCCATTTCACCTCCTTAGGGGATGATTTTCATAAAATCCCTTCTTAGTGAGCACTTACGTCCTTAAAAGAACCCGTATGCAAAATTTTGAACTCCTAGCACTTGGAGTTTCTGAGATTTCGTGATGAGTGAGTGAGTGAGTGACCTTTCGCTTTTATATATATAGATTATACACTTTGAAAGAGCTAATTGCCTCGACCTTAGCCGAATATTCTAGCACCGGAATCCGCGTCAATTATTCACCGAGAGATCGTAATCCTTCCTAAACGTTCCAAGACTTTAACGATACACATCTGACCGGAAAACGAACCTACAATCATCTGCTAAGTAAACCAGCGTAGTGCGTCACGAAGCCGTCGATAATATTGGAGAGGCAGACACAGTTCGGATAGAAGGGAGGTTGATACCTTCTTGCAGCAGCGGCTTTGAAAAGTATCCTTTTTTTCTAGGGGAACCTTCAAAATGCACCCGACGCCGTGGGAGCGACGCAGGGTTATTTGTACCATTGTCCTTTCCATGGTCGCCTTACTGGACGATTCCAGCTCCCATTCTTCCGCCCGCGACCCCGGGGGGCTACTAAAAGGGGGCTACCCTTTTAGTCGCCTCTTACGACAAGCAGGGAATACGGTATCCCTATTCTAATCACGGAACTACAGGGACGAAAAGTACCCATTTATAAATATATATAAAAAAAACCTTCAGCAGGATTGTTACTGCCGTGTTCTACTTACTCCTCAAGGATTGACGCGGATCTGTAGTGGACCCCATGTAGCACCTCAGACAATTACTCTAGAAGAAGTGGCAACGAAATTGTAATTAACTTCAAGTAGAACTTTTGTTCTATCTGGTGTTGGTTACAAATGTTTCTGACTGACGAGGACTCCCTACTATCAGGTAGACAAAAGTTCGTTTGCTACTACAATATAAAAAATAGTTAGATATATATCCAACCAACCCCAAAAATCCGTTTACTTCCATTTCCAATAGAGCCAATTGCCTTGACCTTAGCCAAATATTCTAGCTGGAAGCCGCTGGAATCGGCGTCAATTATTCACCTGAGATCGCAATCCGTCTTCAGGCGAAGGCTCGCACTGTTCGTGAGACAAACTACTTTGTTTTATTTCTTAAACGTGTGAATGAGATTCTGAATGTAAATTTGCAGTTCGACTGCGGGCTGCCAACCCCTTTGTTATAGTAGCAACGTATCGACTTTTTATTAGTTGAATAAAAAGTATTACGGAATTCTTAAAACAGACTTCTGGTTCATTTATCCTTCTGTATTGATTATACATACTATAAAATACGCACCTGGAACACCTACGACACACACAACACACTATAGAACACAAGACAGGACACCTTTTAAAGTTCAGTATGCACACACAACGGCGACTTAATCGATTAAGTTACTGAAGGACCACTAAGTACGAGACAATTAAATTAAATATAAAGCAATTTAAGCCGACAAATTTTCTTGACATTGATGCCGCGAGAGTAGAACACTACCTCAACCGCTTTGTTTAGAAATGTGAAATATGTAAATATGTACGAAGTTTAATAAGAGCAGTGATAGCCTAATGGTTGAAACTTGCCCTCTCGATTGGGAGGTCCAAGGTTCAAACCCAGGCACGCACCACTGATATATGTGCGTATGTGTAATTAATTATCACTGCTTTTCGGTGAAGGAAAACATCGTGAGGAAACCTATACACCCGAGAGTTCTTAAAAAAAAAAAAGTTCTCGGAGGTGTGTGAAGTCCACCAATTCGCACTTGGCCAGCGCGGTGGACTATGGCCTAAACTCTCTCATTCTGAGAGAAGACCCATGCCCAGCAGTGGGACAATAATGGGTTGACGAGATGACACCAACAAATTATGTGATACATTTCACTATACTAACATAAGAATCTCACATTGGAACCTAATATTCAGCCTACTTTCATTCCCGTAGAAACATATGATAATGGCAAAGTCCAGTTAAAATGGTTTTATGAATTAGTCACTACTATGATAATAGATTTCTATTGTAAAAATAATAACAAAAACACAATAAATCCAATGTATTATTCATCAATGATGCGTAGGTGATGCGCTTCAAATATGGAGGCACCGCCGCCACACTTATTTTTGCCCAATTACAAAAGTGTTAAGCATTTCTGCATTCGAGTATAAAAGTGTTAATTCTCTGGTAGCAACGGACCTATGTCTAACCTCACGTGAGTATCTGATCTCATCTGGGGTTGATTAAAGATGTCCACTATGGACAGTGGCTACACTGTCAGGTAGACTTCAGAATCGTTTTCTACTTCCATTTTAAAATAAATGCATGCACAACCCATTACTGTCCCACTGCTGGGCACGGGTCTTCTCTCTGAATGAGAGAGTTTTTAGGCCATAGTCCACCGCGCAGGCCAAGTGCGGATTGGTGGACTTCACACACCTCCGAGAACTTTTTTTTTTAAAGAACTCTCGGGTGTGTAGGTTTCCTCACGATGTTTTCCTTCACCGAAAAGCAGTGATAATTAATTCCTAATACGCACATAAATCAGTGGTGCGTGCCTGGGTTTGAACCTCAGACCTCCCGATCGAGAGGGCAAGTTTCAACCATTAGACTATCACTGCTCTATTAAAATATATATATATATATATTAAAATAAATAAATAAAGATATTTGCAACTAAAATCTCGTAACAATCAACAATCATTACAAAATAAAGGAAATACTCATCGTCCCGAGGCGCTAATGATCATTAATACTTATGTATTATTTTTATCTCAAAAACCTTGATGAGTGACAGCGAGCTTGAGTGACATACTTCGCTGTAGGTAAGGTGGGGTGGGGGCTAATGACACGCGTTTTCTATGAAGGGGATCTAGCCAATTTGTAGCGTTTTTAAGTGGTCTTTTTGCGTTTGTAATTATTGTCATGCAAATTTAATGTACCAAGAATTGCACATTATCTATTCACAGTGTTAATATTGTGTACTATTACATGGTTTCAAAAATATATGATTGTACACTTATATTATGAAAAATTGGTCAATATTAGTTTTCTTTTATCTGATTGAAGGAGCGAATGAGCATTCAGTCCACCTGATGGTAAGTGGTCACTGCCGCCCATGGACTTCTGTGAACAACCTTATGTGAAACATAGATTCTATCTGAAATCAAGTACAGATGCGTTGCTACTAGGACGTACTAAGTATGTATATACTATGTAACATATATAAAGGTATGTAATATGTTACAAATGTTTTGTAGCCATTACATATCGCTCATCCTCTGAAAAACTGTCTTAACACAAAATACAAGTTTCGAGATAATCGCGTTTTTATTATTTTGTTCCTCAATGAACGCTAATGCTCACTTACAGACATTTACGCCATCTTTTGTGAACTACTCACACTAAAATTGTGGCGGTTTTATCGATCGATAGAAGAGAAAAAATGGAATCAAATTGCATTTTTAACTCAAAACAATGATGTCTTGTGTTATGACAGTTTTTTAGAGGATGAGCGATATATAAAAAAAAAATATATATAAAAAAAGAAAAAAAAAAAAAGATATATTAATATTATTACCACCTTTGATACTGATACTTAAAACAGTCGTATTTTGAAAACATCTTGTAGGTACACTTCACGCTATCTATTGCACAAATCCTTCCTTTCTTACAAATATTCCGCTTAACACACTGAACATCACCTTAAATTATTTATATTAAGATTAACGATTTCCGCTGAAATCATCAATAGACCTAAATATACCGATTAGTGAAATGTAATAATACATATATGCAGTTAGGTTGAAACTAAAAGAATATATGACCTAAAATCATAAGAAAGAAAGAAAGAAAGAAAGAAAGAAAGAAAGAAAGAAAAACATTTATTTCGGTCCATCGACACAAAGACAGAATAAGCACATACATTTAAATTAGAAATTATGTTTAAAAGTAACAATATTCGAGAAAAAAAAAAGAAATTAAAAACAAAAATCCTAAAACAATAAAAAAAGAAATAAAATGTAACGTTAAAAGACTAACAAAGAAATAAAATAAAAAACAAAATAACATTAATATTATCGATGAGGACCGAAAAAGGGTTTGCACTCAGCCTATGCCGTGGAACCCACGACTGCTGCTTTTCAGGAAACCCCTACTCTTTTTTTCCCGTGTAGTCAGGACAAGTGGTGTGTGCAAATAGAAATTAATAAATATTTTATTTATTTATTTAATGAAAATAAAGCTCGGCATGTCTGCATACTTGTCATTTTTGTGTGTGTGTTATGTATTTGTGTATTGTGCAAGTTAATCAAACCAAAACTTCTGAATTAAAATTAATTTGTTTTATGACATCTTATTTGTTTGTTGTGTGTTGTTTGACTATTGAATTGTATTTATTACCTTAAAGTCCATCTATTAAATAAAAAGTTATTAATATGTATTGTTATATTACATTAATTTACACATGCATCCCTAATACATATAAACTGATATTAAATAAAATACTAGTTGACCCGGCGAACTTTGTTCCGCCTAAAAGCCGAAAATTTAAAATTGACAGTGTTTCTCCACTATATTAAACATGTATTATACATAACAGTCTTTATTTTGAATCACTCTATATATTAAAAAAACTGCATTAAAATCCGTAGCGTAATTATAGAGCTCTAAGCATACATAGGGACAGACAGAGAGAAGCCATTTGTTTTATACTATGTAGTGATAGGATTAGGCCACTTAAATGATAAGAGAAACACAATTTTGATTTTACAACTGCTCACATTTAGTTTGTCAATATAAATAGAGATTTAAATTAACCTCACAAGAAATTGGCCTGAAAACTGAAAGTGTTAGAGGCGATTTTTCCCTGAACATTTTGATCTACGACGCGCCACGCTGCGTTGATCGCCGTACATCAATCACAGTCTCCATTAAATTTTTCGGTTCTCTCAATATTTTGCTAATCTTTGTCCGCGATTTTTCGTGTATAAAATGAAAATGACAGATTTTTTCTTTTCAAAAGAAAAGTACCTAATAAAATAATATATACTTATGTGAAGTCAATCACCGATGTGTTTGCTACTCCTAAGGACAAAGATGGTCGCTTGATGGGAAATTATTTATAAACATAAATTATTTATAATATAAATAATTTAATAACGGAATACTGAGCTCAAGGCCTCATCGGGAACTGAACCCGGTCTTAACGTAAAAGGAGCGTAAAAATGCAATTAAATTAAAAACACCAAGACTCGGCTATATGGCTAAATATCTGTGCCTAAACAGTACGAGAATCATCTTATCCCAGCCATTCAGCAGAAATTCCACATTATTCTACTAAGAAAGGTATTTAAATATATACCAAACTGTACGCTTTTATATGTACCTAGTATGTATCATTATAGTTCGATCTTGCATTATAACAACAGTGTTAAGAGCTGCTGTAGTCTGAATCAAACAATGTGGTAACAGAGTCAACCCGAGATAATTTATTTTAGACCTCTGGTTTCGCTACGCATCAGTGACAAAACTTCCTAAAAGACTCTGATCATATCTAAGATTATACAGATGTCCATGGACGACAATGTAGTGCCATTTGTGTTTGCTACTTCCATATTCATAATAACAAAGGTCGCATCAAGTGCACAGAAGAAATTAAAATACATACATCTATACTTGATTAATTTGATCAGGTTACGTTAAATGTACAAAATTATACATATTTATAAGAGAAAAAAGTAATAACACATTTTACTTCGAAAAGGGAGATGAAATATAAATTCTTATTTCCGCAACTGCTAGTTCAAAGTTCTTTGTCAATTCCGCGATTGCATTGTGGAGTACTCAAGGGAATGTACTGCACTATCGGATGTTATATTGGATGGTGATAAGTAGGTTGGTAGTCGCTATCGTGAATACTATTTACTATTTCAAAGACAAAGATTTTTATAAAAAGAAACAAATATTATTCATGTTAAACAAATAAAGCTATGGATAATAATCAACGTTGCATTAGGATACAGTTAGTGGTGTGGTTTGGTTGTTAAGTAAAGAAAAATTAACAAAACGGTACATAGCTTAAGCATCTACCACTAGTGCTTGTTACCTTTCTCTCTACCGCCGCAGTTAAAAAATTGAAGTAGCAAACGAGCATGCAGTCCCCCTGATGGTAAGTGGCCACTGCCGTCCAAGGACATCTGTAACCAACTTCATACAGAACATGGGTTCCATCTGAAGTCAATTACAGATGCATTGCTACTCTCAAGGACTATGGTGGTCGCCTCATGTAAAAGTGTGCCGGCAACCACACCCTTCTATCGAAACGCAAGAAATGATTTACGCTAGAAATAGGTGTGGCGGTAATACTTCCTCGGGTGAGCTACACTGGTTCTACCTTGAAAAATTAACTTAAGTTAACTATATATGAAGTTATGAGTATAATTTAAATATAGGCAAAGCGATATACATTAACAGTAATCATAAGGATAATATATAGCAACAGCAGAGACAAAATAGCTTAGTACCTTTGTGTATTATCTGATTATCTTTTTTTGTTTTTGTTAATTGAATTAGTAAATTTATAAAAACGACCCAAATGTGACCACTCGGCAAAAACTGAATATTATTTATCATTCACTAATCGGACAAACTTACAAAACCCTTACGTAACATAAAGTGAACTTATTCGAACAGATATTCCGAAGTACTGTGCAACTATCATTGTATCTGACGTCCCGACAGCTTATTCTCCGTGGAATTACCAGATAGCTCTAAAGAAGCCAATCTCAGACGGCCAGTATGACCGAGTTTTGAGCTGTGGTAACAGCCTTTGTTTTGTAGGACATTGGTTACTTAAATATGCAGAAGAAGATTTTTCTTTTGCAGTAGTTGACTTGTTACTAATATAAATTGTATATGATACGGTGATAGCCTAACGGTTGAAACTTCTCTCGATCGGGAGGTCCGAGGTTCAAATCCTAGGCACGCATCACTGATTTTTAATTATGTGCATTTTAGAAATTTACTATCACTGCTTTACTGTGAAGGAAAACATCGCGAGGAAACCTACACACTCGTGAGTTTTTAAAAAAAAAGTTCTCAGAGGTGTGTGAAGTTTACCAATTCGTACCTACTTGGCCAGCGCGGTAGACTATGGCCTAATACTCTCTCATTCTAAGAGAAGACCCGTGCTCAGCAGTGGGACAATAATAGGTTGACGACATATAATGATACGAGCATGCAGAGATCTAACTCCTTATGTTTCTATTAAGTCGATATGTATTCTTCTGTACACCCCTACCCTCTCTTGCATTTTAAATATTTCCTTTAGCCACAAAGGTTGTCTGGAAGAGATCACTATCTAAGTGATAAGACCGCCTTTTGTACATAACATTATGTATCTTTTGTTTTTGTTGCATATAAATTGGTGTACAATAAAGAAATTTTGTATTTGTATTTGTATTGTAACTCCAATTACAATGTGACAGAGTATATTTCGGCTGGGGAGTAACCATCGCTACACTTATTTCTGGCCTGCAGCAGGTCTTGCGTTTAGGTTTCCGGCTCACTTACGAGGCGAGCAGCTTAGTCCTCGAAAGTAGCAACGCGTCTGTGATCTAATTTAGATAGAATTCATGTTATTTATGAAGTAGCTTACATTATCCATGGACCATAGTATCCACTTCCCTTTACCTGGATTGCGAGCTCATTTGTTACTTAAGTCTTATAAAAAAAGAAACTGATGACCACTGATGGCCTCTACCGCATATAGGTGTCTGTAATCGGACACGGATTCTACTTCGGAGGACTAAATTAATACACCTGATATCATTTTTCTTTTACCACATCAACCTCATTAAGGTGGTAGAACCAGTGTAGTCGGACCGAGGAAGTACCACCGCCACACCTATTTCTAGCGTGAAGCATTTCTTGCGTTTCGATAGAAGAGTGTGGTTGCCGGCACACTATTAAAGTCCTCGGGAGTAGCAACGCATGTGTGATTGACTTCAAATGAAACCCATGTTCTGTATGAAGTTGATTACAGATGTCCATCGGTGGCAATTACCACTTACCATCAGTTCGACTGCATGTTCACTAGCTACTTCAGTCAGATAAAAAAGAAAACAAACAAAACACAAAAGCGGTACGTTTCTTATAAGACAAAATTACATGTAGTGTTGATGTCTCCTAAGTGCAACCACAAAAGAATCCCCATTCAAGCGTTTTAATACGTGTTAAGCGTTGTAAACCATTTTAATAATGGCAATTATATTACCATTATTAAAATGGTTTAATTTAGTAAATCTCTCCGGTGATCATCTATTACTCAAAGAACCCTTAAGGGGATTCAGTATGGTCAAAATCAATGAAGTTTTTAATATATTACCAAAACAATAAATGTAATGAAATAACAATTTCAAGTATCCAAATACGGAACAAAGGTAAACAGAAAAATATTATATAATAAAATTACTGTAGGTATCATAAAAATGAAACACATACCAACAAAACAAATCATACTGAGCCTCTCAGTTATACATCAAACAGTGAGCATACAAGGACTCTGGTCGCCCAAAACTCAATATACTTACCTCAGTCTCGAGGTACAAAGATGTTATTACTATTCTAACATCGCAATCAAAATAAACTTGAGCAATAACACAGTTGTTCCGAAAGCTCGTTCTATGAAATAGAAAGTCGGTTTACACGCAATAATAGGATAACAGCCTTATCCAGACAATAGCATCGTGTAAGACAGTTGTACTCAACCTGACACTCGAGTTGGCTTTTGTCTAAATGAGTCGAGTACCCACTACATGGATAAGCCAGGCTACATAAACGAGCAAAGTAACATCTATGTAAGTCACTGTTTTTATTACGTTAATGTAGCTTTACAATGCTGTAAATTAACCTAGACCTAGATTTTTTTAGTTTTGTAGGCCTAGAAATGTGTAGATATATATCGACCTACATAAGACATTAAAGGGTATGTGTTAATTGTAATTTTAACGATTAGTCTATATTAGAGTTCTTTGTTTAATATTGTTTTATTAATATATAGATATTTGGCGTTCTGTATATAGGTCTGTAGCTGAGAAGAGTTCCACTTATACCTAGCTACAGACTGAAGTTAGTCATAATATTACTTTAATTTCCACGCAACACGAACATATAGGCAGACAATAATTTGAGAACCACTGATATACGAGGTCCTTAGGAAAAGCTCTAAAGACCTTAGCCCGAGAATTGATGTTCCAATTTGCTCTTCCGTAATCGAGCGTTGAATGGACCAACCGGCATGAAATTAGATCGTTCAGGCGCCATATTTAAATGTGAATCGCAATAAGTTAGACCATTGCGCGAAATGGTGACCGTTGGTATTCGTAATGAATATTGTTATGTTCGGAACGCCATGGGGTTCAGAGTTATAGCAGATTGCGATACTTTGAGCCGTGTTCTCATTTTTCTATCGAGTTTTGATCTTACGGTTGGGGAACCGAATACTGTTTTCAATAGGAGCGCCGTTTGAGTATTTCCGCTCTTATGGTACTCAAGCTTTCTTGAATTTTTTAAAATCGGTATAATAGAAGTAAAATTTGAACATTTACACATTAAACAAAAAGATGAAACAAAAAAATCTGATTGATTTTTTGTTTTATTATTTTGTTTAGTTATAAGCTTCGTATGTTTTTTTACAATATCGAGCAATGATAATGTAATGATTGAAACACGGCCTCCAAGTCTGAGGTTCGAATTTCAGGTATGCACCAGAATTAAAATGACGTGCGTATTGAAAAGTAATTATCATTACGGCAAAGGGTACATCACGAGAAAAACTACGCTGTGGTCTAAAACTCTCTCATTCAGATAGACGGCACGAGTCCTGTCGAGTCGAGGTCGGGTTGTGTCGGTCTTGAATAGCATCGCCCCATATCTAGCCGTGGATGTCGCAGGAGGCGACTTAGGGTATTTACCAGGTAGATGGACAGCAGCGACGGTCCCACTGGTCGCTGGGTCTGGTACCGCCTGGCGTAATTCCAAAAGGTGACCCGCTTGGTGGCAAGATCCCCTCTCAGGATCTGCCTGGCAAGCTACCACCCTCAAATCGGAATCTACCGTTAATAACGACTCGTCATGTTTCGGAAGTGCACCTGGGAGCCAGTTTATCCCCCTTTCTCCCCTTTCCATCCCCTTGTGGTGAATCCAACAGCGTATCTATCGTAAGGCTGGGTCTTTTAAGTACAGTCGCTTGTAGCGGCGTGGTGTCCACCACTGGCCGCCCGCTGGTTAATTGGGGAGGGCTCTCCTTTAAAGCCACTATGGCTATGCGTTGGCGACTCCTCTGCAAATGTCCATAGACGACGGTGACTACTTTCCATCAGGTAGCCCGGCTACTTATCGTTAGGTTTAAGTTAAAAAAAGTCCAGCAATAGGACAATAATAAGATGACGACACTCACACTAATAAAAAAATTGATCCAAGACAGATCGACAAAACCAACTAACACAATGAAATAAAATTTTAATTGACTCAAATGCATCAGAAGCGATTAGAAAATTCTTTCTGTTCCTAAAAGGACATTAAAATTTGTCCCATACGCCAGGAGGCCTATCGGTAAATCGCAATAAAAGCAAAACTTTCGACACGACGGTGGCGTCTTCAACACTTGTTGGCGACATCGATTATTTATTTTAAAAGTCCAGTGACTATTAAAAGGTGGGTATTCTACTTTAGTCATCCAGGTGATATCACCTAGGTAATAAGGTAAGGTAATATCAGGTGATCAAAAGACAGCAATGAATCGCCTTTTATTACTAATGGAATACACAATGAAATATCAGTATGAAAATCATATAGGGTTTGTTTTTGACGTCCCTGTAGTTCCGGGATCAGAATAGGGCTATGGCATCCCCTGCCTGTCGTAAGAGGCGACTAAAAGGGGTTTCCGGGGTTGAAGACGGCTAGAGTGGGAGCTCAAACCTTTCAGTCAGGCGATTCCGGGAAGGATAGCGATATATGTGGTCGCATACCGTCGTAAAGACTAGACGGGGCGGTGGGCCCAGTCGCCCATCTGGGAGGAGCCCGTTGGGGCAACGCGCTTAGAGAATTCCGGTTGCGGTTGGTCCGAGTACCTGGAGTCCTCTGTATAGCGCCGAGGACGCCCACCGGCGGGGTTTTAGTGCGGTAAAAATCCCACATAACCCTGCGTCGCTCCCACGGCGTTGGGTACCTTTTGAAGGTTTCCCCCCTCGAGAACAAAAAAACAGGGTTTGTTTTTGAAACGAAAATCATAGACTTTATATTGAAAAATATTTTGACACGACGATATAGTTAACAATTTTTTTGTTACTTAAGGAATGTTAAAATATAAAAATCGTCTGTTCTTATTTATCACTAGCTTACCCGGCATATAGTCTATCTGTTTGCAAGTGGTCATTGCTGGCCAATCCTACTCGAGGATCTAACTTGAATTATTTATGCGTTGCCACCCTTGAAGTCGTATCATATTTACGTCAGCTGATATGCGCACCCTTCCAAAAATTCGCATGCACTGCTGCACATTGGAAATACGCGGCGCCTACCCCACCGAACCTTCGTGGTACTACCACATTTTTAAATAACTCGAAAATTTAATAAGAAAATATAAAACATTAAAGATGGGTGTTTTCTAACGTTTTTTATATGGTAGTAGCAAACGATCTTGCTACTTTTGCCCACCTAATGATAAGTGGCCAGTACCACCCATGAACATCTGGAGTTAACTGAGGTTAGCCACAAATAAAAAAAATAGGGCTAAACAATTTTTTTTAAATTGGTTAGCCACAAATACGTTTGTAAGTATGTCTGTCTTCCTTACCTAATCTCTCTGAGTACACACAACAACACTGAGCAAAACAATGCATTGAAAGAAACATTGATGTTAATTGGCAATAATAGAATTATTTGTCGAGCCACAGTATAATTCTAAAATCTTAGCCGAGCACTGTGGATTTAAATTATTACAGTCTATGAAATTGAATAAGTTATTTATTATTTTATTTTAACAGACCGTGATCCTGTGTTTGAATCATTTATTTGCCGTAACTATGAATTAAATCTAAAAATATAACAAACGGTTTAACGATTTGGTGCGTCAATTATTTTAATAAAGATGTTTCTTTGTTTTAGGCCGAATTGATGTAAAACGAAATTAAAGTTATGAAAATTGATAGTTTTTAAGTAAATATAACTATCGAGTTCTCGGAATCTATTTAAACATAACATATGTAAAAATACATAGACTAAAAAAAGGACCATAAACCGCCAACTTCATACAATACTTAAAATTTGAACGTAATGTAATAATTGAAACCTGTATACACATACATTAAAATTAATGAACTAAAAAGTTACCCACATACTTAATGCAATTACTGTTAATAGGAATAACACCGGAACAAAGATGACTCATTCGTCAGAGAACACTTGCCGCTAATTGGTAAAACTGACTACTAGTGGATAGGTAAATAGCTTTTGAATTTAAATTTTAAAGGGGTAGATAACTCAGTTGACAAGGTGTAGGGTGCGTAATTAAAAGAGACGCGTCGTGAGCGTCTTATCGGCGCGGTTTAATTTGAGGCGGCGCACACGCGAGGCGATCACGCGACCGAACGCACCGTGCGATGTGGGGTACAAGCGGATATAGAGTGGTGCGCGCAGAGGTGCTAATAGGTACTTAATAATATGTACTTATTAATTGACAGGAACTACAGACTATTGATAGTTAATAAGAGTGATAGCCTAATGGTTGAAACTTGCCCTCTCAATTGGCAGGTCCGAGGTTCAAACCCCGGTACGCACCACTGATGTATGTGCGTATTAGAAATTAATTATCACTGCTTTTCGGTGAAAGAAAACATCGTGAGGTAACCTACACATCCGAGAATTCTTTAAAAAAAAGATACTCGGAGGTTTGTGACATCCACCAATTCGCACTTGGTCAGCGGGGTGGACTATAGCCTAAAACTCTCTCATTCTGAGAGAAGACCCATGCCCAGCAGTGGGACAATAATAGGTTGACCACAAATAAAATTGGTTGACCACAATTGATATGGGGTTCAAAGGTAAAATGAAGTGATATGTTTTTATTTTGTACAGGCTACAATTTTTGTGTGTGACCTCTACCTATTTTACCTGCCTAGTCAAGATTATTCCAACCGGGCAGCGCGTTGGACTATACCTAAAAGTCCCTTTTGAGAAAAGACTCGGGCCCATACAAAATAAATATAGTTTTTTTGGCTCTTGTATTTAATTATTCTTAGTTTCTTAATAATGATGTGTTTCTGCACGTCCCAAAGATTAACTCGTACAAAATAGTTTTAGCACTAAGCACCGCCTTTGTACTGTTATTTAGATTTAATAAAGCATAAATGAAAATGTAGGAAATGAACCAGCAGTCCAGCTGATGGTGAATAACCACTGGCAAACATAGACATCCATGATCCTGATGAATTCTACGAAAAGTCTCGCCAACCACAGATACGTTGCTATTCTATTTTATAAGTATGAGAAAATGTAGGTTCTGTTCCACATTTCTGCTATCATCAATACAGTTAATCCTTATTTTTTATTATTGTTAGCAATCCATTTAAAATAACGACACCAAAAATATATCTACTTAATTTTCATAATTGGCTACCTATAATTTTAAAAGAAGTTCATTTACCGTCTGCGTTATATTTACTGTGGCGCGGCGTTCGTATTTTAAAATTATTCTTTTTAATAACGCTATCAAGCCATCTGGACCTACTCGCCAGCAACCAACATTTCGAATATATTAATTAAATTAACGCTTTGTTTTTCGAACGGTCGATAGCGTTCTCTTTTTAAATATTTGATTTTATTCCTTTGTTAAATTTAGTCTCGGGATATTTTAAACGAAGCTGTATAGACAGGTAATAAAAATCTTACTGAGTAAAGAATGGTACAATTTGTATTATTATTTAATACCTATATATTTTTGAACAATAATACAAATTTAATGCAATATACATGTTCCACACACATCTTTGTTTCTCAAATACAATACTGAAAGCGGAAGTAACGCCGACGGCGGCGTCTCTAAAATTGTTATGTTACTTTTTGTGTTAGAACAATAAATGTTATTTCCCGCACCTACCACGCAACACACGATAAATTGTACTATGTCTATTTTAAATATGTTTACCTTATTATGTCTCTGTGTACAAAAACTTATAAATAAATAAATAAATTATGGGATAAAATTTTCAAAAAAGGATTTAAATACTAAGTCGTTCTTAAAGATGCGCACAATAATATAATTTCTTGCGTTTCGATGGAAAGGTGTGGTTGCCAGCACGCTTTCATATGAGGCGACCATCTCAGTCCTCGGGAGTACCGACGCATCTGTGATTGACTTCGGATAGAGCTCCATCTTCTGTATGAAGTTGCTTACAGATGTCCATGGGCAGTAGTGACCACTTACCATCAGGTGGACTGCATGCTTGTTTACTACTTTAATGGTATGAAAAAAATCTGATGGTAAATAATAACTGACTATAATATGTAAGTTACTTCAAACGGAACACAAGTTCTACTTAAAGTCAGTCAGAAACGTCAAAAACAGTCACTTAACTGTTGGAAACTAAGACGGATGCCTTATATGAAAGTAAGGCTTTAATCACACCCACCTAGGTGTAACGGTGGTAACTTCCCGGGTAATATAAACTTATTCTACCATCTCGTAAATATTTGACGTCATTGACCAATTAATATTTTGTGAGCTGTACACTCGTAAGAGTATCATTTTGTTACATGATAAATACTTGCAACATTAAGTATTTTCTGCGCAAGATATATCGTGGGGATACAACCCATTATTGTTCCCATTGCTGGGCACGGGTCTTCTTTCAGAAGGAGAGAGTTTTAGGTCGTAGACCACCGCGCTGGCCAAGTGCGAATTGGACTCCACACACCTCTGAGAACTTTTTTTTAAAGAACTCTCTGGTGTGTAGATTTCCTCCGAAAATCAGTGATAATTAATTTCTAATATGCACACAAATTTGTGGTGCGTGCCTGGATTTGAACCTCAGACCTCCCAATTGAGCGGCCAAGTTTTAACCATTAGGCTATCATTGCTCTGATATATGTTACTAAATATAAATGTAAGCATTTCCATATAAATGTAACATTTAATATTGTAACACTCGATTATAATTTTGTAATGTAATACTGTAGAAGACATGTACCAGAACAAAAGAATTCCGAAAAACATGTTTTAAGCTTCAAATAAAATCATTTTTCCGGCCAGAGCCACGTCACATTTCCCATTATAAACATAACAGAATAATGGGAATTTTATTAAAACGAGATTGAATGTAAGCATCACTATTGTTGGCCAAGCTGTTGACAATTTATCGGATAAAGAAAGACGTTTTACAAATTGTAACAAAACAAACAATGGCTAAGCCAGGGAGCGTGGATGAATGAGCTAATTATTTACAATCCGACACGCAAGACCTCCAAAAAACTGTTACGTGAAATCTCATTTCCGAAGTTCGGTCTGTCCCGGCTTTGTGAAGAACACCCTTGTAGGTTAAGAGTTAATCCTTGAGACTTTCACTATATCTAGTCCTTGATAACTTTTTATAAGTACGGGTATATTCCTGTGCGCTGATTTTCTGTACTCATTTAGATAAGTTGATGAATGGACGTATCCGCTACTAGGTTAAGAAAAAAAATGTTACACGTATTTTGTCTAGAGCAGCGATAGCCTAATGGTTGCAACTTGCCCTGTCAATTGGGTTCCGAGGTTCAAACCCAGGCACGCACCACTGATATATGTGCATATTAGAAATTAATTATCACTGCTTTTCGGGGTAGGAAAACCTACACACCTGAGAGTTCTTTAAAAAAAAATTCCCGGAGGTGTGTGAAGTCCACAAATTCGCACTTGGCCAGCGCGGTGGACTATGGCCTACAACTCTCTTATTCTGTGAGAAGACCCGTGCCCAGCAGTGGGACAATAATGGGTTGTACCCACTTTGTCTCAATTTCTTATATGCGTTTGTTTTACTACATAATATAGATTTAAGGATGGTTTTCAACTGGATTGTATGATAGGTACACTGTACTAAATAAAACGTTAATATATCCTTTTGCACTTACATAAAAAACTTTTAACCCGATTTCGGTTTTACTTACATTTCAACCGGTTCCGTAAAAGGAAGTTCTATGTACTACGTTCTATATTTAAATGCACGTATTTTTACCTAAAAAATATGTAAAGCTTTTGAGTAAGATCCCAAAAACAGTAGACTAGAATGTTCGTGCAAATATCTAACATTTATATAAAATGGAGAATAGATTTTATTTACTGCGATTTATTAACTGTTCAATATAAGAGAATATAGTATGATTCTAATAAAAATATATTATAAAAAATACATTATAATATAAAGTAATATCATCCTATAATTTATTTATTTCTTAGTTTGTTTATTTATTCTGTATAATACTTAATTAGTAGCGGGGATATAGATACCTTTTTTGTTGAGGGTTACAGGACGGGGTATCTATAAACACTGGCAACAGCCGTGTAGGTAAAAATCACCATATAATAATATCAAAGTAATATTAAAAATGAACTTAATGTACAACAACACGGTTTACTAATAAACACGACAGAATATACTTCCCGTCCCCATTCCAGATACACAAGTTTACAATGCTAAGGAACTCACCAACTCCACCAAAATTTAAACCAACCGGTATGCAAATTTAATCGCTCATCGCCACTTTACGCGAAGGTCCAAGGAAGTCATTTGCCTCTAAATTAATAAACAGATTATCCGCTATCAAACTTCGAGTACAACTGACTAAACTCTAAGAAGTCATTGACAATTTATTGGTTCATTGGAACTTGGCAATTTCCAAGTTCGTCATTAATTGCGGATTTGGCAAGGCACTAAGGATAAGTTTAGCAATATTTGAGACCCTTATTTGTCGCTCCATCGGTTAACAATAATTGATAATTATGCTATGCTAAACGACTGAGTCAAATCATATCACCTAAAATTTATCTGATTGGAATACTTTATAAGCTATTGCAAATCCTTTGTAACTGGGCCTGTTATTTATCAATTTCAAAGACATAGAGTAGACGTAACTACAAACTTTTGATTTTATTCTAAAATTTGTTTATAAAAACCTATAGGCACTTCTATTTATGCAAACTAATACATCATGAACTACCGCAAATATTTAAAAAGACAATCATATTTTTTAAATAATTAATAAAATATTAAATAAACATAGGTCATGCTATAGCATAATGTACCTTTTGTCCAATATATAACATTAAATTGATATTAAGGAAACGAGTGCCTATGCCATGACATATAGTCTTGTTATTTGGGTAGTCACACCTACATTGTACTATTAATAGTAGTTATAAAAATACCAATGTAGGCAATCATGCGTTCCCCTGTATCCCATGTTCTATTGTTTGTTAACGCCCACATAGTGATATTTGGAACTAGCCAATTTTTTACTCAGGGTTATTCCATGCAAGGTACAATAGCAACTGTGTTGCGTTTGAAAATGACTTAAAATGTTTTATTATAGCAAAACATGATTACCTAATAGTAGATAGTTTCATTATTCCTATAATATTTTTTTTTATTATAATAAGATATTTTGAATTATTTTACACAAAAGTCCTTCATCATAAGTTGTCGAAAGAGAAAAAAAAAACGTATGAGCCCTATATGTTTTTTCTCTTTCGATGTTTGAAAATTATTATTGTAAGCAACAATAATATAAAGATACATTATTGAGGAACTAGTTTTATTAGATATTTTGTTGTATAATATATTTCAGATATGAGCTAAAATAAACAGTGCATATTTTTGTATTTTTTTTAAATAATGCTGTAATTGTAATTGTAGCTTATTTAAAAAGGTTTGTTTGCCTAAATTTATGTATCAATGCTACGAACTATTTCCAAAAATTATACTAATTTGTAAAATATAGATTAAAATGTATGTCGAATATTAATTTATATCTATTCCACAGCGAAGTTCCACGCTAAATATTCAATGCGGTTAGAACGGCTTAAACTGTTTTCGGATATAATACTAAATTAATTTACAAAATATACATCGAAGTATATTACAATATTTAATCTTTATTCATTCTATATTTAGACTAATATTATAGCGGAATTGTTACATTTTAATACTTTCTACTGCAAGATTCCACAAAAAACAAGCTCTTTAGAACCCCAAAATATATTGGTTACAACTAACAGACGTCTCAATCACATTAATATAGACGGCGACGTTATTAGTTCTACAAGTGTATCAAACGCCCCATTGTTTATTATTGACTCAGCTCCTACGATATTACTTTCCAACTCTTTCGGAAGTTTGCCTCCTTTGTTGACATCTGCCGTTCGATTATTGGAAAATTCTCGAATGATCGCGTTCCATAAACTTTTGGAACAATATTAATTTGGCCGCGTGCTGTCCGGATGGTAGGGTGGGGATTAATATAGAGTGCATGAACGTTGGTGGTGTAAGCATAATCTTTTTATTTTTAATATCTATTTTATATTAAAAGAAGTCGTACCTTTTGTGGTTTTACTTCGAAGGTACTACGAATTCTTGTCTAAAGATGTGATAAGGAGAAATTTTCATTCAAGGCATTACAAATTAGTGCACAGGAGTAGCAACTCCTCCATGGTCTATCACATGTAAAACTCTTATCTGATTACAGGTTCACTATAGACGTCCATAGATAGTAGAGGCCGCTTATTACTTGGCAAAGTACACTTTCGTTTCTGACCTCTACATTAAAAGACAATGGGGTTGTTTCTCTTTTTTATTGGGTGGCGGAGTCCACCTGATGGTCTCTTCTACCCATTGATATCTGTTAGCAATTGCATGTAAAATAGAGAATCTGCTTGAAGACAATCACAGATGAGTTGCTACTCCTGAGGACTTCTTAGGCAACCTTCTTTGCTTGCCTCATATCAAAGTGAGCTGGCAACAGGGTTGCCAGACGTCCTGAATTTGGCGGCACGTCCCGGTTTTTTCATGAAATTTAAATGTCCCGCGCGGGACAGGCTCAGTCTCGGAAAGGACCGGACTTTTGCAAAAAAAGGTAAGTGAAACTTAAGTTTGTCGACCAAAAAAAAGGTCACCGAATCCTCCGGCCCTCCTACACCAAGAAGAGGCGCAGGGCTTTTTGTAGCGTGAGGACTGCTATCCCGCTTTTGACTATGAAGTCCCGCTTTTTTCACCCACAAAAGTTCCTAAATCCCGATTTAGTAAAAAAATGTGGCAACGCAGGCTGGCAACTACGCCCTTCCACCGAAATGCCACCGAAAACATGTATGTTTTACTTATCAGACTTGGTTTGCTAGTTGCTCGGTTCATGCTCTTTCATTAATTCTTTCTTACCTTACTTGATCTATATAACGATAATTAATATCCATTTCATTTATTTATCATACAGATAAAATTTACTACAAAATTCCATTTGTTATAACTTTCTGTTTTCAAAATCTTTGATCTGTTTTTGTAATAATTAAATTCGTATCGTTACGAATCTTTCCGGTTCGGTGCTGATTTCCAAGTTCGGATTCTGTGGCATGAGTTTAATTAAATTTTGTTACGGCGATATGTTAAGGGTACGGTATATCTCTTTAAGTTCTATTTGTGTCCATATAAATAAATTTATCAGTGCGAACTGTATTACAACTTGTACAGATAATGAATAAATAGAGATGTACTTATAATCTGTGAACTAAATCGTTTCAAAGGGATTTTTACACATACTAGCGGACCCAGCGAACTTCAATCTGCCTAAAAGTCAAAAATTTAAAATTATCAGTGTTCCTCCACTATATCATGCATGTATTATACATAAAAACTTTCCTCTTGAAACTCTATTTAAAAAAACTGCATTAAAATCCGTAGCTTAGTTATAAAGATGTAAGCATACATATAGACAGACAGCGGGAAACGACTTTGTTTTATACTATAGTATTGAATATTTTGAAACCCTCAAAGACGACCGCATATCGCCATTATCTTATTCCATAACCTATTAAATTTCTTCAGCGTTAATATTACCTGCATTCGTCAAACAATCGTAATTCCTGTCTTTAAGTCCAGATACGCAATCTTCGTGTGTACCGAAGGCGGATGACATCACATCAAGGGACCCATCTCTATTAAAAGGAAAGTCAGCCCTTAATTAAAATCCCTTTTACGACTGTAATAAAACCTTAAGATTACGGAACCATGGCATTTCCTTTACACGTCGCAGGTAGAACTAATTAATTTTGGGCAACCGTACGAATTTAATCCGTGTAAACAGATGCAAAATTCATTGAGTCGTATTGTGACAGGCTCGCCCTAATCTGTCGGGTTAATGTGCGACGTATGTTTCTATAGTACGTACTTTGGTATTGATGTAAGAGTCGGTGTTGCGTGGGGTGTTTTGGTCAGATTTGTTTTGAAGTTAATTTGAAAGCTTTTTGTTTTATCGATTATGAAGTGTGAATCATTCCAGACTTTTTATTATTTATTTATTTTTTTGTTGTCCTTACGAATCTGTCACTGAGCTTGCATAGAGTTATTTTCGTAGAAAATCATAGCGCTTTGTTTATTCTCAATTCTCAATTCTTTATTGCATGCATACATAGTGAACAACAATGTGAACATTACAATTAGGTGGTCAATATTATTTAGTCACACATAGTATGAACCCTGTTAGGGTATAGCAATTTAGTAGGAGCACACCGATCTGTTTTATGTATAGTTGGATTAATTTATTTTTTGAAATACTCATTTAAGTCATAAAAACACTCTCTTATAAGTTACTGTTTTATTGTAGGCAAAAAGTTTGTGTCATTTTTTATGTGTCTTATTTCGTTATAAAAGTTAATGTACCGTGCTAATAATACAGAAGTTGTACGCCTCGATTAGAGTGTATGTATTTATGGATTATGTGAATTAATCCACGTTGGATAGTAGGTAGATAAAACCACTAACCTTGCCCTCTAATTCCATTTGGGGACCAGAAGCACATCAGGATGGATCACAACACACTGTCAAATCAAAAGTAGCCACATCCTATTCTTCCCGAGAAGTAGTCTCTGCACTTCACAAAGCACACACGGTAGCATAGCTAGTCCACTTGGACCATATTAGGGAAACAATGGCATACAGAACGCCCGTACGTTCCTGTCTAGCGCAATACGATAACTAAATGTCTGCAAAAAGCGGTCCAAAAAAGTTGTGTTTGTGAAAATTTTAGTTCTACCCACGTACATGGTAACATGAATTAAACAAGAAGTAATATTGTCATTGCTATAATGGCAGATAATCAAACGTAAACAAGAACTACCAGTATAATTAAATCAAAATCGATAAAAATAGAAACAGCCTATTTTTAAAATACAACAGAGTCTTAAAAAACATGATGGCGCAGTTTAGGCACCTTTACACTCACAAAGACCTATTTACCTAACTATCAATGCTCTTAAGTCCCATAGTCACAAGTCTTATTCTCTTAAGCAGCTCGTATAGCCAATATTAATTCAGCTGTCAGCTATTTATAAAGATAGCACTTCACGAGGTGTAAATGAAGTAGCTATTCGAAATTGCAGCGAAGCCTTTGATTCGCTATTTACGCTCAGTGCGGTTTGTTAATAAAGCAAAGGTGTTTAATTGGCTGACAAACTGCTCGCGAAGTAATTACGTCTCGGCTGGCATCGGTTCAAACGCGTCAATCTAGGGATGGGACGGTAATGTGCGGTAGGGATGGGTCGATCGGGAATCGGTAATTAACGTGCTTTAATTTTTGGACATTGAGGTTGATTTGTAAATGCTGGAGTTGTTTAAATTCAGCTGATTTAAACACCGCCAACATATCCAGATAGGAATAGAAATCAAAAATACTAAAGTTGTGTTGTACGGTATACCAATGCCAAGAGTATCTATTTTTTTATTGTCATAAAGAAATGGTCATTTGAGTCATTCTGAATTGAGCTTCACAACGCATCTGTAGCCGAATGAAATAGGTCTCAATACTTTTTAAAGTTGACTAATAATATGTCTGTTGACTTCCTCTAATGAGACTGAAGGACTGTCGAAGTACCTACGGTTAGCGGTAGATGTATTACTGCCCCAAAGAATTAAATTTGAATGCTTCAATTGGCACTGCCTTACTACAACTTTAAAATTAGAATACGGCAGCAGACAACAGTTACAAGACAAATTTTTGAATAGTGTCTTATGAAGTACTATCTTATTCTCGCGGCTTCTCTCGCTTCCGTCTGGCCTATCCCGGTAGTGAGTATCCTATGTGTTAGTCTGGGTCATAAACTTTATGTATACCAGTTTTAGGGCCATCAGATACATACATCCTCGCAAACTTCCGCATTTAATAATATTATTATAATTAGTAAGATATGATGTGTATAAGAATTTCTTAAAACTATCGATATAGCTGATCCCATCCTTATGTCCTACTTTGAGCTTTCGCGAACCGTCAGGTGTCAAAGATGTTAAAAGAACAACTTCATAGTACGAGCTCATGTAGCGTAATAAGGGCAAAATATTAAGAAAACTTACATGGTTCAGTGGCGGATTCAAGTAAATTTTTAATACTTCATCGCATAATCGATCGCATATATCTTATTAATTTCTTAAGTGATAAGTTTGGTATATGATTGAAATGTAACGAGAAATTGGTCATGTATGCGTTGGAACTCCTGAAGACGAAGTTGGAATGCCTAATGTATTCGATAATGTATTTTCTATGATCTCATCCTATACCAGAGTCGCTAAACAAGAAAGTCAACCTCTCTACACCTAATAATTTCGTACAAACAAGTTCATAAAAGTGTTTTAATCCACAATCTCCTCACACCCTTGTAAATTTGAGAGAAGATGTTGCCCAACAATGAAACACAAATAAAATAATGAACCACATTATAATTAACCACTTAGTTTATTGGTTGAAAGTGCAATAACCCTTTGTAGTTCAACTCTAAAGACGCCACCATCATAACTATTTCTACCACATATCAGCAATATCATATCGTAAAAGAGACAGTTCTCTGAGACAGAGTAAATTAGTCCTCAGAGACACAACGCTATGATGACTAGTCTCAGGTTGGACCCTCTGAATTTATCTGAAGTTGATGACATAATTATATCAACAGGTTGCAGTGACCATTTACTCAATCAATAAGTCAATCACTACATAATATAAAACAAAGTAGCATCCCGCTGTCTGTCCCTATGTATTCTTAGGTCTTTACTACGGTACAGATTTTAATGCAGTTTTTTTCTAATATATAGAGTGAATCAAAAGGAAGGTTTTTGTGTATAATACACGCATAATATAGTGGAGGAACACTGATAATTTTAGATTTTTGACTTTTAGGCGAACGAAATTTAACGGATCGGCTAGTTTTATATAAAAAGGCGAGATAGCTGTCGATAATCTTTATACTCGTAGTTGTAAACTTATTATCTCTCTAAACCTAAGTAGTTAAAGCCTCTGACTACTAAGGTGTGCGAGAGACCTGTCTTAGTGTACTAATAAGTTTTATGTTCAATTAAGACTAATATCTCACTCCAAAAAGCATATCGCGTGTAAAAGCTAGTGAGTTCACGGCTCATAATAGCTTCGTTAAAGCGTGATTGTTCTAGAAGTTTCTGACAAGAACGAGTGACGCTAATTTGTGTTCATTTCAAAAGTAGGTTGAACTATTAGTAGGTCTATAAAGAGAATTAGGATAGCGCAAAGAACTCGGCTGAAATAAAAGCAAATAACTAGAAAGTTTTATATGGTAATGGCCAGGAAATAGGAATATACAAAATCATGACGGTAAGTCGAAACACAAAATGAACCTTTTAAGGTTAATTTGTGATTCGACTTAGGCGCCACTTACCTCACCCATTACTGCAATTTATTTATTTATTTATTTTTGATCACCTACATAGTTTACACCAATTTTAATATAAAAATAACACAATTATACAATACGGAAAAGCTAAGTGCAACTACATTTATAGGCGAAGACTGCTTGCAAAAAGGAACGAGTAATTATCAGTGAATATGATATGCAATGAAATATCAGTGTTAAACACTGTTGTGTTCTGGTTTTAAGGTATATAAAAAACATATTTATACGAGGTCACCCCTTACCAGGTCGACTAAGACCCGAAGAAGATAGAAAATAACCGCTGGATTCAGAAGGCTCAAGACCAGTCGATCGTAACTTTTGTTTATTCCATCTAGAAACTAAACGCGCTGTAAGTTTTGAACCTTTTAAAACACAAAATGAAAGTGTTAAAACTCTTAAATCCAATATCAGATTTCGGATAAATGTACTGTTTTGCTTTTATGTATCAAATTAAATTTTTGAACTAGAAATTTTAAGGAAAGTGCTTCTTCATATAACGTTGGATGCTAATCTAGGACATTTTGTTGTAAAAATTAATAAATACCGATATCACCGAAAACATCTTTTGGTAGCTCAAGCCTAGTGGTTGTCATTTATCTTGAGATTTTATATTAGTCATAGTTTTAGTCATTTGTTACCAAAACTATAGAAAATAACTTCCTTATTTAATCACAATCTGTAAATGATTGTACTTTTTGTTACAGTGCTACAAAGTTGTCAGCTAGTAACTAATGAGAATCTTCCAAGACAAGCTTAAGCCTCTTGGCAGCGATATATCTATAGTTATTCTCGGTTTAATAACGATACATTGTACAAAGGACATAAAGAAAGCAGTAAAGCGTCCCACAGAGATTTTTTCTGGCTCGATATGAAGACATACCATTTATAACGTGAAAAGGCTTGAGGTAATGAAAAGAATTATTGTTTTAGTCGTCTCTTTATCTATTGGTAAGCGTGAGTCATGTGGGCAAAGAATACGTGGAGATGTATTATCTTATTTTTTAGGTTTGTGGTTCCTTTATATTTGTCTTGATTTGACTATATTTGCAGATCTTGCAGCTTAAGAATCAAGTTTGAATGATTCTTAAAAATTTGCCAAGTATGCTTTATCTTAGATAAGCTCTAATAAAGTCGGTAAAAATTATTTTACTAACTGAATTTATTAGTACCTACCCTATGGTCTATTTTTTAATTATAAATATGATAGTAATAGTAAAACACAAAAATATCAAAGCACTGCCGTCTTTTAAGTAACACAGACTAAGCTATTTTTAGCTAAAGAAAGAACCAATTTAGATACTGACGTAGACAATGCAGTGCAGCGCTAAATGTATCGTTGATTTACTGTTTTAAAAAAGTATATATTTAATTGTCCACCAATTCGCACTTGGCCAGCGCGGTGGACTATGGCCTAAACTCTCTCATTCTGAGAGAAGACCCGTGCCCAGCAGTGGGACGATAATGGGTTGACAATGAAAAAAATATATTTAAACAAAATCAGTACTTGAACGAAAGCTATGAACTATGTATGTATTACTATTATTTTAATGTTTTAATATATTATTTTAATAACTAATTATAAATTGAAAAATAATCCCATATGATTAAATAATTACTTTTTCTTATCTCATTACAGGTATCAGTTAAAATCAGTCCTCAACACAGCCTGAGTTATTTCGTCATCAGATCATAAGTTATCAGAAGCGTTGTGTTAGTTCTCGATACTATTATAGAACCTACTGCCTTTTTTATAATTACACTTACTTTATATAAGACTGAAGTAGCGAAATGTCATCCACCTTGTGGTAAGAAATGGTTTCTTTGTCTGAACCGATAGCCAGCAATGCTTGCTTATGTAGCGCCAAACGTATTCTTGGCCCTCGAGTAAGATTAACATGAACCGATCATGTCTCCAGATAACGTTGAAAGATCAGTCTTATGCTATTATTTATTTGAAACTACATACATTTTTGTAGAATATAGTTATTCAGTACAAGAAACTCGCTACTTCCATTTCTCCACTACAATAATAGATGGCGTTGTTACTATTTTTCTACGATAACTTTGCTGCCATGAGCCAAGAAAGTATCCTAATATAAACTAATAAGTGAGTGAGGCAGCACAAACAACTGGGTCCCGGAGGTAAACACTTACAAGTTATTATAAGAAAGGCGATCGAAACTTGTGTAATAACAGGATGGACTCTGGGTCTCCGGATGTCGTTTTTGCAACTTTACTTACTACTCTGAGATAATTGTTCCATACAACTGTACGCACGCGACTCTACTTCATGTGTGAGCGATAGTACTCTTATAAGATGTAATACAACTGTTATGCTACTAAAGATATATAAAGATATATAACGGAGCTAACTTTCATTACCATGTAAAAAAAAAACATGATTGTAATAATATTTAAAAAAATGAATATAAATAAGAAAAAAAGACAAACCCGCTGAGTTTCTTGCCGGATCTTCTCAGTTGAGGTCGTATTCCGATCCGGTGGTAGTGTAAGAAAAAAAATGTAACTGACAATTTGTAAGTGCCCCCGTAGGCCTATACAAAATAAAGACATTTCATTTCATTTCATTTCATTTCATAAAATAATAAATGTCGATATGATTATTGGTATTTATTATGTTATAAATATTCAGTAGCAACGCACACGTAACAAATTCTTTTTGAAGTGAAACTTCTTTATCGGGATTGGAAAAAAAATTGTGTAACATTTTTTCGTTACGCGCCATCTTTTTCTGTTACGCGCCATCTTTTTCTTATCCCTACCACGCGTGATATTAGATAGATTATTATAGATTAGATTATTAGATAAAGTTTAATAAAAGCCTTTTATTTAAACAATTTCTGTAAAGTTGTATATAGTAAATTATTTTTTGAAAAATAACGTTATAAAGAAGTTTCACTTCTTACGAGTGTACGCTAGTACACGCACACATTTTTTTTGTGTGTGTATTTTCTATAACCGATCAAGCTATAGAAGATATTGCAATATACATTGTAAACAACATTTGTGTCCTCACGAATTATGTTTTTCATTCAGTACTTTCATTACAGCTTTGGAAATCACAGCGTGCATATCCTAGATTCTTGAAAGTAATTGATTTTTTAAAATGTGTATAGCTTATGCTAGGGAATAAACAAAACCTATACCGAGTTAATAAAAATGTTGTAAAATAAAGAAACAACATGATGCGCAAAACAATTACATACTATTTCGAACAAAGTAAATTTTAACAAAAAAGGCGAAACGCTGGCTCTCTCGGGAGAGTATTAAAAAAGCGCTTTTCTAGTGAAATTCTCAATAAATCAATCAACAAGAGTGTTTGCTCTCCTCTTCATATTATGAACGTGTTTGAATTGCACACAAGAGGCCTATTTCATTAATTTGTTTCATAAATTGATATTATCGGGTAACTGATAATGTTTCCAACGAAGCGGATGATAGGGTTCATAATGCCTAAAGGATTTCTAACTGGCTAATATTAAAATAGAAGTCATAGGATCAGACGTTGAATTTGATCCAATCCAATTAATCCGCCGGAATGTACTCAACAAGGCTGATTAAAGGGCAGAAATCTTTCTTTTTTTAGAATCAATTTATTTTGTCTCGCACTTTTTGTCATCTGCCAATGTCGTGTAATGTTGTACTGACGATTAAGTTGAAGATTGAGTTGAAACGCCTTATGATGAAGGTATATAATTTCTTCAAAATCAGGCCAGCTCAAGGTAATTTTAAAAGCAAATAATTAAATAACTACCAAGGTTTTTTTTATCTATCTAAAGTAGCAAACAAACATGCAGTCCACCTGATGGTAGGTGGCCACTGCCGCCCATGGACATCTGTAATCAAATTCATACAGAACATGGGTTCCATCTGAAGTCCATTACAGATGCGTTGCTACTCTCGAGGACTATGATGGTTACCTCATTTGAAAGTGTGTCGGCAACCACACCCTTGGAAGGTGGTAATACATACATGGTTTGACCGGGAAGGTACAGCCACACCTATTTGTAGCTTGAAGCATTTGTGGCGTTTTAATGGACGGGCGTGGCCCACTTTTATATCAGACAACCGTAAGTTAGTCCTCGGCAGCAACGCATCTGTGATGGACTTACGATAGAACCCTAGTTCTAAAAGTCGCATGTAGGTTTTTATAGGCTTGCCATCTAGTATATAATAAGTTATAATAAAAAATAAACGAATAACATTTTACAAAAATCCTTCGTTCAAAATACTTTACGGCAATGAAAAAGGACGACAACTAAATTCCGTCACATTAACAGTCGCAAAGCAACTGCAAAATATGCATGTACAATTAATTGAGCCACTCAATGGCAGTACACTGCAATTGTATTCTCTAATGAACTGGACAGTCGCATCTCCAATTAATTGCTAAACGTGCCCCGTGTATGAAATGCACCAAAATACCTTGACCTCTTTACACTCATAGTTTCACCCTGTAGTCCCCCTAGTTTGTTTCAAGCACGGGAAGGGAGGAATGTCAAGGCTAACACTGGTTAGCAAACTAAGCACGTTTATGATAGCACTCCAGCATAGAAACGATCGAATAATACAAATAAACTAATGCTTACACAAAATTGAAGGCTTATAGTTTCCCAATATGCTTAACGATGTTGTACAGTAAATTGTCACTGCGTTATAGAACGGAATAATCCTATTATAGAAAATATTAAAACAATACGGAAAAATCAAGTTGTTGTTTACATTTTTGAGGTGCAGATATTATCTACAGCTAATGTAGATAATGCTTTGAAGAGCATACAATGTAAAGGTGTTTCTTTATTTTTCGCCAGTTTATTGACAGAAATATTTGTTAGGTAATTATAGAGCTTTTTAAAATTGTTCGGCTAACATCACTTTTAGTTTTACTTTTTTTGGTTAACGACAGAGAAGCCTTTGAAAAGCGACGCGATCTATGTGGGATTTATACCTTACTTAAACCACTCTGGTGGCGGCCGTCCTCAACGCTACGTAGAAGGCTACGGGATTTGCAAAAGTTCTCGAAGCCTTTCGGGTTCTTCTCTGTCTAGTGACGCTCTAACTACCTGCAACTCCGGAACCGCTTATAGCCGCCTCTTGCAATAGACAGTGGATGCCGTAACCCTATTTTAACTAATTTCCTACCTATCTATAGATTTTGCCGAAGGCAAAGTTCGTGAGCTCTATTTGTCGCGATCACTACTTTCGTATCAATTCTGATCTATAGGAACTGTGATTAACACTACCTTGCCATCGCTTGTGATCTAATTTGGTTCAATGATATTTATATTATTATAGAGCTTAAAGCAGGACTCTTAATCTAATTAACGTCAGATGAATTGCTCAAGAGAACTTGAAACTGTTCATTAAAAAACAAGGATATACGGTTATCGACCGTCTGGCAAAAACCGGACATCTACAAACTAAGACAGAATAAACATAAAATGCCGAACAAGAAGGCCATGCGTTTAGTCACGGTCGTGAACACGCTCCATTGGACACAATTGAAATTAGGCGTTAGGGTCGAGCCCCACCATATTTACGGTCACGGTTCGCTCACGGGACAGCAATGATGGACCAATATTTATAAACAATGAATGAACTGATATCATCAACAATTACTATTCCAATGATAAGCCCGGATTTTTTATTAAAGACAGTACCCCTGAGGACTAAGATGGTTGGATGGTAGTAAAAGTGAGCCGATGATTAATTCTCATAAGGAGATGGGTTGAAGTAATGTAAACAGTTGTTTCGACTTGGTAATTAGGACTTGCAGGTCGTAAGTGACCACTTCATCAGCTTCAGGTAGCATCCCTGTTCTATAGGTATGGAGTTGTTCACGGATATACACGCCTAAATTAACCTACCATCTTAAATGAATATCTCAAATAAGTTCATCAATTCCAAAATAAAGACTTAGTTCGCTGTGTAGACTTGGATAAGGTCTTTGACCTTTTTTTTCCCTTAAGTACTTAAAACGCAAGCCACTGAACTAAAACCCAGCAGATTTAAGTAGTCATTACACAAAAACAATCAGCACCAAATAACGGTAGTGGTTCCAAACAATAATGGTTACAAAAAATTCGGTTCAACGCAAATAAACACACGCTTTTAATTGAAAACGAAGGCCGTAAACAAATACGTTTATACCTCGCAATATATTTAATGAACAATTTTAATGAGGGGAGAATAAAAGGTGGTTTACGTTTTATAACTTGCGATATAGTACGACCTACTTTAAGATCTTACGGTTAAAAAGAAAAGTATAAACTGCAGCTTGCACTAACCATGTTTTCATCTGTTACGATTTCAGTTTACAGTCAAGTATTTGTACTATTTACTTCTTTCTTCTTAAAACTTTCTCTAGAATCTGAATGAAGGATAGATATGAATAGATTTTACATTCAGTCAGTAACCTCGTTACTATTGTAATAATACTTAGTTCAAAATTCCAAATTTTACAAAAGAGCAAAAACTAACTAAGTGCGTTGTACCGAGATCGAACATTATAATCTAAGCTTAACTGAACATTCCAGTTTTTTGTTGTTTTTTTCATATTATCGTTTGCATCGTTTTGCTTCGAATGAGAGCAAAACCAAATTATGTAACAAAATAGACGAGATATTCACACTTTTAGTCGACGATAGTAACACGAATTAAATCGAAACACCGCAGCACTACTACTACTGCTTTAAGACATATTTAGGCTTAAAAGTAGCGCCGTCAATTCAGCTTACATATTCAAGATTTGAATTTTTAATGACTCATAATTTGGCTATTATTGTAAGCCACAAATCGGCATAATAGAAAAATTAGGTCACCTTGTAACATTGTTTACTTCGCAAGTTGGTTCTACGGCTATAAAACGCTTTCAGCGGATTTTATTCAACGTGAATAATTTCATAGTTCTACGTCCGGTCGCCGGCACATTAAGCTATATTTATACGGCAACAATTTGTTCGCAAGTTTTGACTTTATTCAGTTTTTTGCGGTCATTTGCAACGATTAAACGTTTCGACCGCTAGTATATTCAGGTTAGTACTGGAAAAGGTCAAGGGAAGTTTGTTTGTGAGCTATATTTGAACAAACTAGTCACCCGTCGCAACGGTCAAAATTCGACCGCAATTTAAATAAAAAAAACTAAGCTGCATATTGTCCAAAGCAGCACGAATATTTCTGAAATTAAAATAAATTGTAATAATTTTCATATTATTTTAAACACAGCCGTTAAAGGTAAAAACAGTTTAAATACCGAAGCTGCATTTAAAAGTAATAGCGGGTATTTTGACAAAGACATCTGACATTTTTGACGTAACGTGATTTCATAGTAAGACATTGAATGTTCTATTTCGTTTATTATGTATGTGTTTTGTGTTAATTGCAAGGTAGTGTGTGTAATGTGTTTTTAGTTAATTTTATGCATTATTTGAAAAAAATATTAGTATTCCGTAATCCTTCTCTACATCAACTATAACCGTGCGTAATTTTACACTCCTCCGTCTGCGGCATGTACCTTAAAAAAAAGACACATTTTTAAGATTCTATTCCTCATTAGAATTCTTGATGTTATAGAAGCCATATCCTTATACGTACTTAAAAAAAAAACTATTTTGAATGAAACTTTATTTTCCGACAAAAATAAGCAATGTAATAAATTAGTACAACAATTTAACTTAAGTTTACTCATGGTTCCTGATACTTATGTACTAAAGTATCATGACGATAGTTAAGAGAATATTAGCAGTCAATATTACCGACATGATGCACAGGAAGCTCAAAGCAATTTTCCTAACGAGTTCTATACCAACATGTAATGTTATTGTAAGTTTTACTTGTAAGTAAATAAAAAACTCTATGTATTGATAGAAAAAAACAATAAGATGACGCGTCATAATATTTACAAATAACTTTGCAAACTGATGAATTCTAGAGGATAATAATAAATTATGTAAATCCAAAGATTTAAATCGATAAGTCGAAAATAGTATCAAAAATCGATATTAAAATCAGGTGTTGTACAGAATTCCATAATTCTTAAATTAAAACAATTACATATATACTACAGACATTATGATAAAAGTGTGAACTGATCTCCCATAAACATCTCAATAAAACAGATTACAATTTACAGATAGAAACAATTTTGCTGCATCAGAAACAAAAATATTTAAAGATCTTAAATACACTTTAGTGGCAAGTGGTGTCGTAGGAAATAACTAGTTCTCACTAATAGTCCTATTAACTCCAACGTATTGCTCCTCAACGGCACTACTAAATGATCGCGTCAATATAACGAATGAGGTCCTATGAAAGCGTACAGTTGCCATATGTACATGAAATCACCACATTCATTTCCATCTTATCGTTCTTCTTAATCAGTAGCAGTATTTGTAGATACACTGGTTCCTGTTTATCTTTTCTTTATATAGAAACATACATATAATGTTGTAAATATGTACAGAAATGTCTATTGTTAGGTCAAGAAACAAAAGATTTTTTTTTCAACTGGAATTTAAGAACCTCTTGTTGGATCTTAGATTATTAAATCTGACCAAGATTTCCAGAAAACCTTCAGAAATGACGGTTTATTACTGGAAAAACTCCTATGTTATTGTTTAATTCTAATCCTCAAAACTGAACAATATTTTATATCAATAAAATAAAATTAATATTTAAATTAACCACAATGGAATTATCTAATCAAATTTTATTTAACTTTAATTGTATTTAAAATCAACCTTTTCGACTTGATTCAAGAATCTGCTAATTACCACTAGTTTAGCTAATTTACCACTAGATTATCTAGTGGTAAATTAGTATGTTGTAAATATCTTCTAAAATTTGAATATATTGTGACCATAAAATGCTATTATCAAATAATTTAATCAAAATCTAAATTACATTCTCGATAATATCCGGAAACTGTTTGTAATAAATATCAATTATGTGAATTTGTCAACGCAATTGATCGTTTACAAATCAACCGAATAATCAAAATTCCATTTCGAACAACTTATTCCGTATCTCAATTAACCAAAGTAAAATCTGAGTTGTTCCAGAGTCCGTCATTTCGAACTGAAATAATTTCTAATCCCATTGTTTGGGATAATCAAAAGTTGGTTCAGACTCATCTTCGAAAGTCTTCAGTTCAGTTGGGATTGGACGAGCGATTGAACAAAGTACAAAACAAACGTTGACAATAACGTTGCAGAACAATTCGTGCGAAATTGTTTTCAATGGATTAAAGGACTTCGTCTAATGCTTGCGACAATAGGCCTCAAGACTGTTTATATAGACTGTCATCCGCAAGAAACTCTCACAATGGATCTCCGGTCTCTTTAAGCCAAAAATGGTATTTACGTAGTAACAATAGCAGTAGGTACGTTGTAGTACGAGCAACGCGTCTGCAAATCATCCGCTATTCAGCTTGATAATGTATTTATTTGCCGTAAATTTTCATTTCAATGGTGGACCTCGTTTTCAAAAGAGCCAAATTAATGTAAACTGTGTACTGATTAGTTTTATTCGCAGTCATTGGAAATCTAAGTTTTAAAATGAAATAGTATTTGTATTAAACTTTATATTATCATTTTTTGTGTTTTTCATTGAGCTACTTAAACACTGTCTATAATATATAACTGATCATATAAATTGAGTAAAAGATAGTATTTAACAATATTTTCAACACAAATAACTTACATTAACAAAGTGTATTTCTTAACGTTATTTTCCGTATAACATATTTCTTCAAAATTATATTCCGTCTTCCTTCTGACAAATCCGAGGTTTTAACATTTTTAACACCCCACTCTACTAATACTCTTATAACGTTGTCTTATTCCTCAAGCGACATTGTCCAAAAGGGACAATACCACCCGAACTTTTAAGGCCATCGTTTACTTAATCTGTGGTTCCAACGAGCAATTACTAAGTTCACGGTCTATCACTGTATACAGATAATCAAGCTTTGGGACAACGACTGCATGTAACGACATCGTGACGCAGAGCCACAAGAATTTAAGGTATTGGTCGTAATATATACGAATAAGAAACGAACTGAAATGATTAAGAATACATGTCAAATATAGAATAAATTGATTAAATTTTAAAAGAGACTAGTTGAGTCCCGCAGCTTCTCCCGTGTTAAAAAATTCGATGTATCGATTATCCCGTGGGAGTAAGATATTTTCCTACAGTAAAAAGTTCCTATATCTAAATCCAGAGTGTCAGCTAACTCCCAATTTTACTTAAATCGGTTCAGCCGTTTAGATCTGAAGAAGAAACAAAGATAACACACAAACTTTGACATTTATAATATTAGTATGATTAAAGATGAAATTAAGGATGCGTTTAATATACGATAATCTCTTATATTAATTACAAATAATTTATGATTATATAACATTTTTGGTTCCGTGCGCGAAAAATGTGTAATGTGTAAATCTTTTGTTTGTGATATGTATTAAATTATACAGGTTCGGATTTTAGGAGATCTACTTTATCACGGTAGCTTACGGAACAATTAATCCCTTACAAATCGCGTATATTAAATTTCTGAAATATCAATTACATTAGTGACATTAATCTTGGTAGCTAGAATATTCCTACAATGACCAATTTTTTTTCATTGCGATATGCAATAAATTACTTTATGACCTATAAAATAGCTAGAACTATAAAATATTATAGTTTACTCTCTGTTTATTAGACAAGTCGGTTATGTTCCATAAGTTTTTAGGCCGTTATCGTGATTTTGATCAGTGATCAAGCCACACACGACGCGTGTCCTTATGAGCAATTAATGTTGGAATCAGAGTTTTATTTTTGGTGTTTTAAAAATTGGAGTGAGTTTGGGACTGTTCTATGTAAGACGTACCTAATCACGATTTGCTTTTTATTTTACCTGATTGAAGTAGCAAACGAGCATGGAATCCACCTGATGGTAAGTGGTCGCTGTCGTCCATGGACATCTGTAAGTAACTTCAAATACTACATGGATTCTATCTAAAGTTAATCACAGATGCGTTGCTACTACCAAGGACTATGATGGTCGCCCAATATAAAAGCATAACACACACTGTCGTTGTGAATGTTACGTATTTCTCCCAACCGTCATTCTTAACTTTGTCGCAACATCTGTGGCGATATTACGCGTTATTTATGCAATCCTTACCTCAGATGTCACCCGACTATGACGAAGATAGCATCAGGATGGGAGCATCGCAGAAACTACCGGCAACTAAGCTAAGCCATAATCGCCAGTCCAAACACGTGCGACAAACACAGATCACAGATATGTAGCAACAAAAAACATTTTGTACCTCAAAAGTGAGTTTATCCGCTTTCAATCTTGAATCTGTTCGGCACACATTTGTAAGTCTTTGTGGCTCTTATCGTCTGGATTAATCACTGCAAGAAAAGCTTTGGGACCCGACCGCAATTTTTTTGCTACCCTTAAATAAACTTCCCTTGATGTTTACAAAGAAATTGATGTTGTTCTAGATGTCATCGCATTCGTCCTGACAACTTATGTGAGCTTGACGTTCGGGTCTAAAGCTATTTTTGCTCGGATAAGACGTTAAATAAACATCACATTCGCAACAACGTAATGGTGCAAAGGTACTTGTAATAACATTTTGTCAGGTGCTAAAATCGATAACCGTTTGCTTCATCAAGACTGGAACGTCTCATATATTTCTAAGGTATCGACTTAGGTCTAACCACCTCCATCTGTTTGCTTTATATCAGTTATTTTGTACCAGCTGTTGGCTGTAATGTAAAATATTTAACATAGATATGCAGCATGGTCGTGTCAATTTTAATAACGACTACAGTCATCATCCTATCCCAGCGCAGCTCAGCTCCCATCTCAATAGTTTTGCTTCCTAAGACTGAACTCTAGAAAATTAATTGTATAGAGCTAGTTTCCTTAGTTTAAATTTTATTAACTTGTGTAACTCATTGCATATTTAATTCACGTCTTCCTAATTATAAATGTTGTACATGCCTGTAATTGGCTTACATACCAGTGTACTTTATTCTAATACATTATGTGATTTATAAAATGTTTGTATGTTATGCTGTTGGCATGTTGGCGCTGTTCTGTTCTGGTCTGAATCGTGCAGTAGGAGAGAGATACTTATACAAAACGTTCACATTTAGTTTAAAAGCTGGAGCCAGTGGCCAATTTCAGCAACTGTACTGCACTTTTATATACTCTATACTACAACTCAGTCAAATTCAGTAGATGTCCCGTAAGAACTCTATTCGAAATTTATTATCCCCTACTACCACCACAACATACAACCATTCGCATTAATTGAACAGAAATCTTTTTCTAGACTTACAGCATGACTTACTTCTTATGATCACTTACAGCCTATGGTTAACTGTGATATGAAAGATAAACTCGTACATCACGTAAAGGAATATTGGAGTTATAGGCATAAGTTTATGAAAAGGTTTATGAAGTTTTATCAATTTTGCGGGAATTTTAACAATGAAAAGCACAACCAGACCCGCGAGGGCCCATTTTAAAATTGGGCGTGTGTTATTTATGGACTGTTTTGATCATTGTACTATTGCGTGTGATGAAAAAACGCATTGTACGATTATATGGCAAACTTAGGGCATTTGATTAATACAAAGGGGATATTTGCCCCTAGAGCGATGGATACGCCACAAAAGTTCTTGTCAATTTACTTATAAATAAGTATACTACCACTATGAAAAGCTTACGCTGTTTAGTGTATTTTTTACCGTAATTTTGATAGGTTTTGAATTATGAGTAGGTACCCGTCACGATATATGGTATGAGAAGTTATTTTGAATTCTTTTTGCCAATTTTTTTGGTAGTAACTTTATGTTAATTAATTGTAATGAGTAATATAATTAATTCTAATGATTTAATTTATCAACATTACATTTAATGTAATGTTGATAAATTAAATCATTAGAATAATAATTAGTAATTGGTTGTCGATCGTGCTAATTATAAATAAATAAATGTTCATACCAACTAGTGCAGAGTTGAGAGTTCTCTGACGCAGTGACAAGAAGACAAAAAAAATAACAACCTGGACGTAGGGTAGACAGGTTAATCTACCACTACTGCTTATCCATAGTGTATCCTAGCCTCATAAGTTTTACGTTAACTACACGTACATAACTGGGACGAAATATCGCCAAACAGAGTGCAAAACGAATTCAAAAACCGAATATCTCATTACATATTAAAATGTATCAATTTTGGGATTATCTATAATCTCATTACATATAAAACACTATATGATTGAAAAATAAATTGTCATCATTATTTTGCGTCATTATTATTATCATCATATTACTTTTTCATTATTATTACATTATTTAACCTATAAACTTCGTCTTGAGAATGAATATTACAATAATTTAAATGCATATAATATTTTTTTTTAGATTTGGTATGCAGGTTCATTTAAAAATATATTGTATTTTAATAATGTTAACATAATCATGCACAAATACACCGCTGCAAATAATTTGTATACCTAACCAAGTCGCAGTAATAATCAACTCGTACTTTCCATGTTGACAGACCGCTGCAACATTAATAATGGGTATTTGCCACGCTTTTGTCAATGAGGGCTGAATGGGACTGAGGTGGGCGCGTCATTATTCAGCCGAATCTATGCCAACTGAACAGTTTAGGGCTGGCTGTTAGGGCTGGACGTATCGATAGTTTAGCATTGAGCAACGACAGTTCGATATCGGTAGTTTAGTGTTGACCAAAGTGTGTCATCAACCCACTACTGGGTACGAGTTTTCTTTCGGACGGGAAATGTTTAGGCCATAGTCCAAGGCGCTGCCTAAGTGCGATATGGTTGATTTCACACACTTGGGAACATTTTTTTTTAAAAGCTCTCAAATGTGTAATTTTCCTCACAGTGTTTCCATCACCGTAAAGCAAAGACAATAAATTTCAAAAACGCATATTTTTAGTAAAATCTCTAGTCTGGGATTTGAACCTCGCACTATCGATTGAGAGAGCGAGTTTTATCTATTAAGCTATCACTGCTAATGGTACCAACATATTATGCAACATGACGCGATAGGATGCAATGATAGGCGACTCTATGAAACTACAATTGTCGTTCAATGTTAAATGTTAGTTAAAAAAATAATATCTAGTATTCTAAGGTTCTTTTCATAGTTACAGTAATTTCCTGATAATATTGTTAATGTCAAGAATATAAATTTGCATTCATAAATACACATAATTAGATAAGTATTAATAAGATATATTTTTTCATTAAGCTGTTACCCTAACCAGGGATCGAACCAAGAACACTCCGCTTCAAATACCGGTGTAATGACCGTGGCACCAATATAGTGCAGCGATCAACATACTGGTCTAAAAAGAATTTAATTATTGTCAAAGTGCAAAATCTGTATTCACAGTACCTACGAAATAGAACTGACTACTGTAGAATCATGCGTATAAAAAGCATTATTTATTTATCGATACCTAAGTATCTGTTACCATCACTATCCTACAACACGATAGTTCCCACAATTTTTTGTTCAACCCATAGGGATTACGGAACAATAACTTGCGTACGCGCAGGCCACACATCATCTTGTAAAGAGAGTTTTTGCGCAGTTAATGGGATTCTGCAATTTATTGTAAAATGCTTTTATAAATAAACGGTCTCGATTTTATACGCTGACGATATGTTAAAATGGGAATTTTAATAGAATGGGGAGATGTATCCTTGGCAAATGGCATTGATGCCTAGAGTAAGTATGGTAGCGATGCGCAGTGAAGTAGATTATTTATAAACAACAGATCCGATTGCAACATGTTTTTTTTTTTATTTGACTGAAGTAGCAAACGAGCATGCAGTCCACCTGATGGTAAGTGGTCACTGCCGCTCATGGACACCTGTAATCAACTTCATACAGAACATGGGTTCTATCTGAAGTCAAACACAGATGCTTTACTACTCCCGAGGACTGTGATGGTCGCTTCATTTAAAAGTGTGCCGGCAACCACACCCTTCTATCGAAACGCAAGAAATGCTTCACGCTAGAAATAATTTACGTAGAACATTTCCGTTTGATACAAATCTTCGTCGACTTTTTATTGATATTATCAAAATAACTATACAACTTATTTAGTTTACTACGGTTAAAGGCAAATTTGGTTAAAAATAAAATTATTATGAATTATTATGGAAGTATGGTATCGGTCTTGAATACCACCACTCCCTCTCTACCCGTGGATGTCGTATGAGGCGACTAAGAGACATAAATCCAACAGATGGGCATCAGCATCTCCTTGTGTAACTCGGCATCTACTGCGGTTACCAACACGTTTTTCAAGCGCGGTGACTATTGCCAAAACCTCCTATGATCGAAACCTCCTATGCAAAAGGAGCACAGGTCGCTCCCCTACCAGGTGGACCGATGACCTGAAGAAGACTGCGGTAAACCGTTGGATTCAGAGGGCACAGGACTGTTCGGAGTGGCGCCATTTTTGGGAGGCCTATGTTCAGCAGTGGACATCAAAAGGCTGATGGATGGATGGATTTGTAATGAGCTAAGACTGTGTGTATCCGTATCACAGATAAAGTAAAAACATTGGTAAGATTAAACGTTACTTGAAATATGTATGATATTTCTGAATTGACCAGACTTTAGCAAAATGATCCAAAAATATATTTTGGATGGTTCAAACACTAAATACAACGACAACATTAGTACCGTATTAAGAGCTGTCATTTGGCTGTCAGCGGCTTCATTTAGCTGAAAATAGACTTTATCAAAGAACTAGTATATCTGGCGAACTTCGTTCCACCTTAAGGTCAAAAATCTGAAATAATCAGTGTTCCTCTACTATATTACGAATTTATTAAAAACCGTAATCTTGAATCACTCCATATGTTAAAAAAATCACTGAAATCCGTAGTGTACTTTTTAAGATTTAAGCATACATAGGGACAGACAGCGGGTAGCAACTTTGTTTTATACTATGTAGTGATTTATCGCTCCCCATAGTAGAATATGTACCTACCACATAGAACCTCGCTTGCTTAAAACAAAATTGAATGAATTTTACACACACATGAATTTTAAGTATTTTAAAGTTTAAAATTACCTACAAATCGGTATGTAAGCATGCAATTCCTAAGAAACAATTATATTAAATTACAAGTAGATTATTCTAAACTAACTAGAAAACTTCATGCTACATTAACCTTTTAAAGTTACTAACAAGCTAGTTTTACAGCGCACTCAATTCGCAACAATTTGCCAAGTTAGAAGGCTCTATAACGCTAAAGTTCTGCCACTCGTGGACAGATGGCGTTGTTTTCGATAAACTTTTATTTTGTAAGGTCTGGTATGTTTTGTTATGAATATTATAAAGATAAATCAGATGTGAATATTTTTTACGGTGTTTTCCTTCACCATCGAAGCATGTAATAATTTCATTTGTAAGTACTTCTACAATATATTTACGCTTCAGATAAATACGCAAAAACTTTATTAGTAATATTGTCATAATTGTATAATATACCATTTAAATGTACTTAATAATAACAATATTATGTATTATATTTATAATACCTGAGATAATTATCTCACCAACGTAATCCTAATCAACGTATTTTTTTAAATTAAATCATTCCCCATGGACTTCGATTGTCATAAAGTCACATTCATTTGCTAGTTCTAAAACAGATAATCTAGATTGTTTTTAATAGAGTTTTAATTACAAAATAACAATAAACCATAGGGTAAAGCCATAAATAAGCGTGAACATAAAACTTATCCGGAAATAAACTAATTTGATAGTTTTGCCCCAACTCCGACCCCACTTTGGAGGGTCCAGAAAATTAATTTAATTAAAATTCTTCACATAAAGAGGAAACTTTATGCGACAACGTCCCTCAATGTATATCCGCGAAATTCAACGAAAATCTGATAAAACTCGATCCATTTTGTTGAAACTTCCCTCTTATCTCAGATAGGAGCTCGCCTTAAAATTTGTGTACGTTATCTAAACTTAAGTTCGCCAAATTCTATTTATATTCAATCTTTCAACAGCCCCTGTACAAGGTTGATAAGGAGCCTAATTTTTTTCAATATAGCCTCCGTGAAATTCGTTCGCTCACTCTAATTTGAGAGCTTATCTTTCGTTTTACCTTTTCTTTAGTGTATTTTCTATAAAATGGAAACAAAATCTTTTGTTGCGATCTTAACCGACTTAAGACTAAAACATTTATGTATTGATACTTCTTTAGTATTTTTAAAGCAATCTTAGTTTTTTTTAATAATAAGATACAGTTTGTATAGATAATTAATAATGGTGAAAATAGAAATAGAAAGAAAAAAATGTGTGCGTGTACTAGCGTACACTCGTAAGAAGAGAAACTTCTTTATGACGTTATTTTTCAAAAAATAATTTACTATATGCAACTTTACAGAAATTGGTTAAATAAAGTTAAATTAGATAAAGTTTAATAAAAGGCTTTTATTAAACTTTATCTAATAATCTATCTAATATCTCGCGTGGTAGGGATAAGAAAAAGATGGCGCGTAACGGAAAAAAAAGATGGCGCGTAACAGAAAAAGATGGCGCGTAACAGAAAAAGATGGCGCGTAACGAAAAAAAAAAGATGGCGCGTAACAGAAAAAGATGGCGCGTAACGAAAAAATGTTACACTAAATTTATTTCCAACCCCGATAAAGAAGTTTCACTTCAAAAATAGAGAGTAAATAGAAAATAGAAAGGGTCAGTACGATATTTTAATACTAAGTAGAAATAAAAACAAAAGTGTCCTCGTTAATTTAGATGTCTGTGATTGAATCCATACTTATGATCCAATTGAAGTCATACTTCATTATCATTTACCTAATATCTTAAAACCTAACTGACAGAGGACATAAAACAGCTCGTAAATCCTATGAGTTTGAAAGCAATGACCCTTATCAACACTTGTTCGCATTCCGCGTAAAAATGTAATTTAATTTAAATGCAGATTATATTTCAATGTGAATTAAAGTGCCTTTTGACTACTTCGTATATCATTTTAGGTGCACATATTGTTTTATTACATTCTTAGTGGATATTAAATAAATGATTCAAGTGGTGATATACACAAAAGTATGTTTTACTGAGCATGACCGTTATAAACGACTGATATATCAAAGGTTGCGTCGAATTATGGAAATTACAAATATTAAAGACTTTAGTGCATAAGGATACCTACAGTTAATATTTTGTCTCTTGATATGGATCCCAAAAAATAGGATCTAGACATAAGGCAGATAGAATAGCACTAGCTGACCCGGCGAACTTCTGCCTAAAAGTCAAAAATCCAAAATTATCAAAGTTCCTCCAGTATATTTTGCATGTATACATAAAAACCTTCTTCTTGAATCACTTTAACCATTAAAAAAACTGTATTAAAATCCCAAGCGCAGTTTTAAAGATCTAAGCATACATAGGGACAGAAAGTGGGAAGCGAGTTTGTTTTATACTATGTAGTGATGATGCATGTTAACGGTTTACCTATTATGTATAAGCTATATTTTAGAAGGTAGTAGAACAATAGTTCGAGCAGAGAGGAACCACCGCTACAGCTTTTTCTCTCGTCAACCTATTATTGTCCCACTGCTAGGCACGGGTCTTCTCTTAGAATAAGAGTGTTTAGGCCATAATCCATCGCGCTGGCCAAGTGCGAATTGGTGGACTTCACACACCTCCGAGAGCTTTTTCTTTAAAAAACTCTTGGGTGTGTAGGTTTCCTCACGATCGTCCCTGTAGTTCCGGGCTCAGAATAGGGCTATGGCATCCCCTGCCTGTCGTAAGAGGCGACTAAAAGGGACTTCCGGGGATGCAGGCGGCTAGAGTGGGAGCTCGAACCGTTCGGTCAGGTGATCCCGGGAAGAACGGCGGTATATCTGGTCGCATACCGTCGTAAAGACTAGAGGGAGCGGTGGGCCCAGCCACCCATGTGGGAGGAGCCCGATGGGGCAACGCGCTCAGAGAATTCCGGTTGCAGTCGGACCGAGTACCCGGAGTCCTCTTTATAGCGCCGAGGACGGCCACCGGGGGGGGATTTAGTGCGGTAAAAATCCCACATAACCCTGCGTCGCTCCCACGGCGTCGGGTACATTTTGAAGGTTTCCCTCTCGAGAACAAAAAACCCAATTTCTAATACGCACATAATTTTAGAAAATCAGTGGTGCGAGCCTTGGTTTGAACCTCGGTTGAAGCTTGACCTCCCGATCGAGAGGGCAAGTTTCAACCATCACTGCTCTCAAGCACAGCTATTTCTAGCGTGAAGCAATTCTTGCGTTTCGGTAGAAGGGTGTGGATGCCGGCACACTTTTATATGAGGCGACTATCTTAGACTTTGGGAGTGGTAACGCCGTGATCTCTTGTTTTACATGAAGTTGCATACAGATGTCCATGGGCGACAGTGACTAATTGCCATCAGGTGGACTGCGTGATGGAAGATAGTAGAAGAAGAAATTACTTTCCCGGTGAAGGCTCGCACGGATCTACCTACGTCTCCATCCATCCATCAGCCCCTTGATGTCAACTGCTGGACATAGGCCTCCCCTAAATGGCGCCACTCCAACCGGTCCTGTGCCCTCTGAATCCAACGGTTTCCCGCTGTCTTCTTCAGGTCATCGGTCCACCTGGTGATGGGGCGACCTGTACTCCTTTTGCCTAAACGTGGTCGCCTCTCGAGGACCTACATCTACCAGTGCAATTAGTCAAAAGTTAGACGTCAAAATGGGTGCCTGCCTCCTCTAAGTGACGGATGACCAAAAAAATTCCGATGACGAAACTTCATACATCTATTAATTTCTTTCTGGCAATTTCCAGAGATACTGAAATTATTTGTCAAACTCGTTTAATTCCCATCCGTAGAGCATTTAGATACAAAATGACGATAGCGAATGCACTAATGAGGAGATTTAGTAACGAACTTTTCTTTTGAAGGTAATCCAATCATCAATAATCATTCAATAATCCTTGCAGCCTAAGCCAGTCCACTAGTCTTTGATAAAAGATGACAGACGAATTGATGTTATTACCTATCGTTCAAAGCAACCTGTGTTTATGGTAATTTGCCAAAAAAAACATCCTGTACATATATTTTGGCTGTAGGGTGATTTTTTATTATAATGAAGTAACCATAATAAACACTATTATTAACAAAGGATATGATTATACTGAATTGGTTGCGTAATTATAAAAAAAAAACTAAATAAAGTATATTTTTAACAGAATTTGTTGAAACCCGTTCGAGGTTATGTAATGGTACTGATTAAATTAAACAAATTATAAATACATATCTTATCTGTAGAAACAAAAAAGTATCACAAAAAAATGCTTTAAAGATCTTTGATATTCTACACATATCCATATCCAAACTATACAGCAGAAAATATTGTTTGTTTGTTTGTTTATTTGTTTGTTTGTTTGAACACGTTATTTTTTTTTTAAATTGAAGTGGCAAAAGCTTGCTTTCTTACATCAGCTTGCTTTCTAATACCTAAATAAATTTGTAAACATATCACTCTTGCCCCCCGTCTCCGAATCAAAATTTTTGATCAGCAAAGTCGGCCATATAAGTAGATCTTTCAAAGCAGGTGAAACCGCGGGCCCTGCTAGTGAAAATTGACTTACCCATATGACAATGAAATCACTTGACGAAAGTAGGCGGCCACGTTTATTTTTTGCACCTTTTTCAACATTACATTTGACTTCACATTAAAATATGCAAAGTCAACGTCCTAGGAAGACTATACCTACTACAAAAAACATCCCGTGTTTTACATATTCTTAGTGTAACGGAATATAAATAAAGACGCGCTTAAGAAGCGTCATTAAATTGTCGAATTTCAAGTGAGCCGGTATTCAAAATGTTTGGTTCGATTTTATTAACCTTATTATGTATTAGTGGAGCTTTGTCAGGTACTGTGTGCTTTTATGAATCTTTTTTTTTATTTATCGGGAATATTTATTTTAATAGGTCGTTTTTTAATCTGCACCTGTAAAACCAGTGTAGTTCGACCGGGAAGTACCACCGCGACACCTATTTCTAGTGTAAAGATTTTTTTCGTTTAGATGGAAGGGTGTGGTTGCCGGCACACTTTTATATGAGGCGACCGTCATAGTCCTCGGGAGTAGTGACGCATCTGTAATTCAGTTAGAACCCATGTTCTATTTGAAGTTACTTACAGATGTCCATGGGCGGCAGTGATCCCTTACCATCAGGTGCACTGACTTCAATCAGATAAAAAAGAAATCATAACGTGATACGCGCATACCCTCGTGGTTTGAGAGTGGTAAAGTAGACACTCATCCGAGTTGCAACTTAGTCCTCAGGAATGGCAACGGATTAGTGGCAAATTTCTGATAAGATTGATCGTAGCTGGGATTGGTTATCTATGAGCGACAATAAACAGCAATAAGCCCGTCAGCTATTTCCATGTAACAAAAATGCAAATTACGTACAACAAAAACAACAACGAGTTTTGGCTCAAAAAAGGTGGGAAAAGAGCTCTCCTTCAAATCCCGCGATGCATTGACGACTCTTTTGGTGTGGCAAATGTCCATAGACGACGGTGACTACTTTCCATCAGGTAGATCGTCTGCTTTATCGTTAGATTTAAGTATAAGAAAAAATATAATAAATAATAAAGTATAATTTCACAGCGATTCAAGCGGCTTTACTCATGAAATACCACATGTGTATTCACGGCATTATTAGTTAAAATACCAAAATTATAAAGAAGTGTTTCTTAAGATGTTAATAAATACTGAGTATATGTTATTTAAATGTAATTTAATGTTCTTTTGCAGCTACATTAGGACCATGCAAAAAGGAAGACCGTGCTTGTATATCGAAAGTGTTGGGCAAAGCATTTCCTGATATTATCAAGGGCGTTCCATCCCGGGGGGTGAGCAGTTCAGACCCAATCTTCCAAGAGGCTATAGATGTCGATATCTCAATATTGAAATACAAGTTCATTAACACCTCTACAAGGGGATTCAGTAACTGTGTTCTGACGAAACATAAGTAAGTAACATTTTAAGACACTCATTTCTTTAATCTACAAGATTATCAGTAAAGCGTTCTTACGAAGGTATAAATACCGCATTCTCTAATATGTAGAGGTAAACTCTATGCTCCGTGTGAAAACTAGTATAAGTCAGATTTTTACCAAATTGACTTTTTCCATCAAAAATATTAAAAAGAATTTTAGATCTGTAGATAAATTTTGTTTTTATCAGATGAAAAAATAAAGAAATAACGAGAGAGATGTAACAATTTGGTATGAAAAGTCAATTTGGCAAAAATCAAACTTATTATTTAGTATCCTTTGCATTAGAGGTACAGAATACTCGCTGAAGACAAATTTTAACGGATAAGGACAAATTAACCTCTATATCTTTGATTCTACCCGAATAATTCACTTTTATAAGTATGACTAGTTGACTCGGCGAACTTCGTTACGCCTAAAAGTCAAAACCTACAATTATCAGTCTTCTTCCACTATATTATGCATGTATTATACATAAAAACCTTCCTGTGAATCACTCTATCTATTAAAAAATCTGCATTAAAATCCGTAGCGTAGTTTTAAAGATCTAAGCATACATAGGAACAGAAACCGCGAGGCGACTTTGTTTTATATTATGTAGTGATTAGTATCCTTGAAAAACACTACCACACCTATTTCTTTGGGAACACATCGCAGTAGTCGATCGGGAGTAGTACTTCAATCGTATATGTATGAGTTTTATTAGACTAGCTGAACCCCGCAGCTTCGCCCGCTTTAGAAAAATCGATGTATCGATTGTTCCGTGGGAATATGATATTTTCCCAAAGACAAAAGTAGCCAATATGTTAATCCAGAGTGTCAGCTAACTCGCTACCAAATTTTATTAAAATCACTCCAGCCGTTTAGTCGTGAAGAAGTAACAAACATACACACTCACAAACTTTCGCCTTTATAATATTTTAAGTATAGTATGATATTTACCGGGAAACGGTCATGGTCATTTACTCGTACTACCTGGTCTACTGCGTGCTCTTTTCCTGTGTGATAAAAAAATCTTTTAAGATTAGATTTGTTTTTCACTCTTTTGTCTTGACCTGCAGTCGTGTATCATCTAGGAGTTTACGTTAGCCAGCACGTGTTTAATGTTATTTCGTTATAATGTTAGTTTAAAATGAGTGATTGTTGAATTTGTAAAGTTATTATCAAGTTAGTTGATTCGCATCAACCCATTATTGGCCCACTGCTGGGCACGGGTCTTCTCCCAGAATGAGAGAGTTTAGGCCATAGTCCACCGCGCTGGCCAAGTGCGAATTGGTGGACTTCACACACCTCCGAGAACTTTTTTTTTTTTTTTTTAAGAACTCTCGGGTGTGTAGGTTTCCTCACGATGTTTTCCTTCACCGAAAAGCAGTGATAATTAATTTCTAATACGCACATAAATCATTGGTGCGTGCCTGGGTTTGAACCTCGGACCTCCCGATCGAGAGGGCAAGTTTCAACCATTAGGCTATCACTGCTCCACTATCATTCGTCAATAAACCTCAAAATGGGTAAGAAAAAGACTATTCGTGGAGGAGAAAGGTCTCTTACATTCAAAATATGTTTTTTTTTAACAAGAGAAGAGTATTGGGCTCCGTACTCCTGTCTCCAAAGTCGAAAATCGAATTTGTGCTGCAACAGGCATCAGTCTCTTACACACATTAAAAAAGAAAGAAAATATTCCATTTCTGCGAATATATTAAACACATGAAATTGCTTTAATAAATACTCGACTATTGAAAATACACCACTATGGTGTATGTTTTAATAATGGTATACCTACATACTTTTGGTATTTGGTAATAGAATATACTTCGTATCGGGATGGTACATCCCTAGTTCTAATGACGTTTCAACTGTCGTACGCGTAATTGTTTTGGTCGAGTAGTATTTTATTTCAATGTTTAACTAAGTATTAGTCATTAAAAAGGTGATTGGCAAGAAGTTTCAAATTTTGCATGTGATTGCTGGCTCACATAAGAGATTTTTATACGACATCTTAGTTCTCGTGAGTAACAAAGCATCTGTGGTGGACTTCAGATAGAATGCCTGTTTTGTATGAAGTCGCATAAATTGGTCCATTAGCGACAGTGGCCATTTACTATCAGCTGAACTGCAGGCTCACTTACTACTTCAATCTAATCAAAATGTACGCTAGTACACGTAGCGTACACTCGTAAGAAGTGAAACTTCTTTATGACGTTATTTTTCAAAAAATAATTTACTATATGCAACTTTACAGAAATTGGTTAAATAAAGTTAAATAAGATAAAGTTTAATAAAAGGCTTTTATTAAACTTTATCTAATAATCTAATCTATAATAATTTATCTAATATCACGCGTGGTAGGGAGAAAAAGATGGCGCGTAACGGAATAAAAAAAGATGGCGCATAACGGAAAAAGAAAAAATGTTACACTAACTTTTTTTCCAACCCCGATAAAGAAGTTTCACTTCAACAAATCTTTTATAACATTATTATTCAAAATTATTTCAGATTAGATTTGGACGCCTTGAAGTTTTACTACGAAATTGAATGCCCCAGTCTTTCCATGCACGGAAAATACGAAATGAAAGGAAGATTGATTTTAATAGATGTGGAGGGGAAAGGAACATACGATATCATTACTTGTACGTATTTTAATACCTTTTTATCTTTACTGGTGGTAGGTCTACAGGTGAACCAGTGTAGTTCGACCGGGGAAGTACCACCGCCACACCTATTTCTAGCGTGAAGCATTTCTTGCGTTTCGATGGAAAGGTGTGGTTGCCAGCACACTTTTATATGAAGCGGCCATCATAGTCCTTGGGTACTCCCAAGGACTATGATGGCCGCTTCATCTGTGATTGACTTCAGACGGAACCCATGTTCTGTATAAAGTTGATTACAGATGTCCATGAGCGGCAGTAACCACTTACCATCGGGTGGACTGCATGCTCGTTTGCTACTTCAGTCAGATAAAAAAAATGCTTTATTTATGTTCATATTTCAGCTAAGTACTGGTGTGGCGTCGAGGCGGACGTGGTTTTGTATAAAAAGGACGGAAAAACTTACTTAAAACTTACTAATTCCGATCTGCAGTTAAAGGCACTGGGGCCTGTCAAATTCGACTTTAAACATCTATTCAACGGCCGTCAAGATCTATGTAAGTTTCTTTATAAGTAGTTTTATCTAGGTTTACTGTTAATGATAATAAGAGTAGCGGTAACATTTTCCACACTCGAAGGATTACTCTCCTATGTCGTGGGTGCGATGGACATTCACAAACTCAGTCCCAGAACTAAATCTAAATTGGTTCAGATATCTGCCTGGCCGGAAACCGAACCCAGAACCCACTGTATGTGACCAGACTGATATGGTGACTACTCACCGCCCAGGTTGCTGTTGTTGTTGGTTAATACAATATATCACTGACTATATATCGTCAACCCATTATTATCCCACTGCTGGGCACGGGTCTTCTCTCGGAATGAGAGAGTTTTAGGCCATAGTCCACCGCGTTGGCCTAGTACGAAATGTACTTCACACACCTCCGAGAACTTTTTAAAGAACTTTCAGGTGAGTTATGAAGTACACAATTCGAATACGAAGTCGAATTGAAGGAGTAGGGTTCCTCACGATGTTTTCCTTCGCCGAAAAGCAGTTATAATTAATTTCTAATACGCACATAAATCAGTGGTGCGTGCCTGGGTTTGAACCTCGGACCGCGATTGAGAGGGCAAGTTTCAACCATTTTCTATCACTAACTATGGCTACATAAAATCTGGTGGTTAAGTTTTAAGCTCCCATAATATAAAAATGAAAAAGTCCTTTTAATTTTACAAAATTTTATCGCCTTTTGTTTCTTGTCTTAGTTTTTGTTCAAAATACACTGTATATCTGTTTTAGATATCCTAATTTGAGGTATCACATTAATTTATACAGTCATGTTTCTAATTTATATCAGATTATGTAGTTTTTATCTTTGGTTTTGAATTTAATACTTTAAGTTTTTATTACATGTTTAGATTACTTTTAAATTTCTCTTTTTGTACTATTGTTTATTTTTTAACACCTTGTTATAAATCATTGCAATTATTTCAGCTGATGCTGTCCATAAGTTCGCGCACGAAAATTGGCAAGAAGTAGCAAGCTTAACCGACAAGCCAGTATTTACGCAAAACTTAAAATATGTAACGAAAAATTTTAATCGGTACTTGAAATTTGAACCCTTGGAAGAAGTTATCATTGGCTTTTGAATATTTATTTTGAAGATTGTTTGTGAATATTTGAGATAAAAATATATTAGACGTGTGTGTATGATAAGATTATAAAATTAAATTTACTGTTCGACGAGTACTTTGTACTCTAGACAAAAAACCTGCTGTTATCATCTAGATATTTCCTTTCAAACTTATACTGACTTCCTGCTTGGAAAATCTTTATACCTAAAATTTCAAGTTTATTTTTATAATATTCAAGGAGCATGCAGCAAAGGATGCAGTCCACGTGATGATGTTATCTTTAAGCAAACTCATACAGAACAGTGGTTCTATCTAAATTAAATTACGGATACGTAGCTACTGTTAACCAAAATGACGCCTAATATAAAATGGCGTGAATTTTAAAATATTTTATATCTATGGAAATAATACGAAAAAGAATTAGTACTTTTCTAAGCTTTGTTACTTAACATAGGTTTTATCTGAAGTGTAACCGTGGCTTGGGGCGCCGCGGTGAAGCCAAGAGGGATCCCAGGGAGGGGACGCTCCGAGTGGGCTTAGCTGGAGGCCCGCTCCGGATGTATCCAAGGGGGCTGCGGGGGACGATGTTTCCTCAGCAGCCATGAGGGGTCGCGGGAGGAGAGGTGTCTCGGTGTGTCTTTGCCGTGCACCCTGTCTCCTGCGACCAAACTGGGGCGCACCGTCAGATGCGTTGGCGGTGGGCCCGCAGAGGAAGAGGAGATGCGGTGTGTCGTTGCCGTCCTCCTTGTCCTCTGCGGGGCCGTTTGGTGGTTTGCGGCGGAACTAGAGATCGGATCCACCGCTGAGTGTGGGAGGTCGGTGCCTTTGCGGGTGTCGGCTTGCCACCATGCCATGCCCACGGCTCCTGGGTGGCGGTCTCGGGGTTGGTCCGTCGCCCTGCGGATGGGAGCCTTGGAGGTAAGGCGCGCCTTTGTGTTTTCTGGCGCGCCTTCCTGTTGGAGGGGAGCTCCATACTCCACGCGAGGGGGTTGCGGAGGCGACCAGGCACCGGTGGGTTCGCGGATGAATGTTAAAGCGCGCCCGTGTTCCCGCCAAACGGTGCGGAGGCGAAAACACAGTGGGGGTTTAGCCGGTAAGAGTCCGGCATAACCCAGCTGCTGCCCCGGGCGGCTGGGTATCCATGAGGATTACCCACTTAAAAAAAAAGGTTTTATCTGAAGCCAATCACAGATGCGTTGCTACTCCCGAGGACTATGATGGTCGCCTCATATAAAAGTGTGCCGGCAACCACATCCCTCCATCGAAATGCAAGAAATGCTTCACGCTAGAAATAGGTGTGGCGTTGGTACTTCCTCCGTCGAACTACACTGGTTCTACCACCTTCAAAAATACCTACAAAAGCTTCAAAAACAGTATCCTCTTTCTGACGTAGTGTGGTAAATAGATGCGTTGCTTTTCTATATGACTAAAATGGTTACTTCATAATAAAGTGAGCAGAGTACATAAAATATAAAATGTGGCGAAAATATTTTTATACGGGCTATAAATTTAGCAAACAACGCACTTGCAAGTTCGTTCAAGTACATTTGTAGCGGACCTTTTGGGGGCCGTATCAGCGTTTTTGAGGTCAACAATGGGATGGCTATTTGGGTCACGGTATATTGTAACTTACGAAATCACCAATAAGAAATATTGCTAGACCTTGCTGTAACAAGAAATCGAAATACATTTTCATGGACTTTTGCTGCAGCACATTTTAATTAGAAAATAGATTAATAATTTTAATACTTTTTTTGATGTTTTGTGATGTCGTTTAGATGTTTAAATAGCTGAGGCCAGAGCCCATTTTGCTCGGAGGCCACGTTTTTCTAGATCAAGATGTAGAATAGAAATCGGTAAATGATAATAACCAATGGGTAATGGTAGAGCGATCACCATAACGCCTGATATTCAACGGATTCCAGGTTCAATATCTTGTCAGACAAATATGTAAATGATTATACAACATAACATATATATATATACAAAATAACAAAACGGGTATAACAATAAATATTTTATAAAATACAATAATTCTGTTACTTATTAGACATTTTATAGCATAAAATTAAAGTATAACTGTATTATAATATTGTAAGTAATATAATCACAACCACACTTAAGGCCCATGTTATAATATTATGACTATTAAAATTAATAAATTCCAATACAGTGCGTAGCTAACTAGAACACTATCTTTACTACAGAACTAATTTTTCAGCAATATTAACAAAAAACAACGATAAATAAATTATACCAAATAACATTATAGCCGACGATAAGTAGTGATGTGTATATTCTAATCTAGGTAGTGTTAAAAACTTATAAGAAGCATTCAGTCCTCAGGAGTCCCTGTAGTTCTGGGATCAGAATAGGGCTACGATATCCTCTGTCAGTCGTAAGAAGTGTCTAAAAGGTCAAATTTCAGCAGACTTTTCCTCGATTTTTTTTATATCTTGCGTCATTTACACGTTGCCAGCGACATCATTTTCAAAGAACTTTCAGCTGGTGCTTTAGAAACCTAAATGATTGAGATCTTTTAGGTTTCTTAATTGAGAATTGGGTGCGTTGGAGACCAACTAAAATACAATTTTAAAAATAATTTATATCTCCCAAAAAATCTATTACATATCGTCGGGTGACAGAAAAAACTCACTAACTACAAAATATGCAACATAAAGATATCAGCATTTAATAATATTTTGATCCCAAAATTTCATTTATATGAAATGTCCTGAAGTTATATCGTTAAATAAAATATCGTACAGGTTATTGTATCCATATATTATTTACGTAATAATAATCTATTGTTAAAGAATGGTGTATTAAGTTAAAAAATCGGAACTATAGATTTTTGTAGTGAGTTTTTCTTGTCACTCGACGATATACTTGAAAATTAAAGTATTATGCGTTAGGGACCTAATCCATCCCTATTTTTAGTTGTATCTTTGAATTCGTACTTAAGTAGAAAACAAATAATTATGTATATTTGTCTCGTTCATACGTAAAGAACTTTACAAGTTAGAGCAAGAGTGAAACAACAGGATTTTAGTCCACGCACAGTACGAAAGTCCTGCAAGAGATCTGATAGTTCTAGTAATGCAGCGAACATGTTAATGCAAAAATTCGATAGAAATAAAAATCCCTATGTAGGTACTTCTTTCGCTCAAAAAATATACTTACTTATACACACACAAGACGAATACACAAACACCCAGACCCAGAAGATAAATCTAAACTCATCATTCAGATACCTATCTGGCCGGGAATCGAACCCGGGACCCATTGTGCGCCAGACCGGCATGGTAACCGCTCCGCCATGCGGGTCGTCATTATATAAAAAAACGTAGACAATTAGTATAAAAAACTCCATTAAACATTTTTTTCACTTCAATTCGTGTTCAATAAACCTTGATAAAAAACAATTTGTCCTTTTGTTGGCGTTAGAGTGGTTATCCTAAGTCCAGGAACTAAAATCATCTAGAAAAATCATAATTTACCTGATATAAAATAATAGCACAATTTTATTATAATCTACGCAAGTCAAAGATCACTGTTTGTCCTTGCCTTCGTAAATATGTAGGTGTTTATTATTTTTCTAAAGGCACCATAAAACTAATAAAATTACGCAACCATTGAATATTGTACGTCTTTAGTTTAATCATATATTTTCCTACCATTATAAAATCAATACGGCATAATACTTAGTACGACAACATAAACAATATCAATTCGTTTACATAATAGGAAGCAACTATGTGCTTAAGTAGATTCATTTAAAGCGTGATTAAATAAAGATTGTGATCAAAAATGGCAGCTTATGTATGTGTTTCAAGCCCGCACTTGTCAAAGAACAGATGAGGATCATAGAGATTGAGATAGAGAAAAAAGCGCTGCTTTGGATACAAAGTTTATTCAATCATCTTATTTATAATCATTTTAGTTACCTATATATTTGATCGCAAACGCCATAATTTATATTGACATAAACAAATTTTGTTAATAATTTATTAAAGATACCTAGAATCTTATTTTGCACTTGAATTTTTTAATATTCTGTAGGTATTAATATGCAATGGGAAAATTTTGTAAACAAACAAAAAGTGTAGTTATAAAATTAACTCGTATACTTACTCATGTGAAATGACATAAGCACGATAATGCTAACGATGGCTTCCCACGATCAGTGATGTTACGGATGGAACTCTATTGAAAATCACTGTTAATGGCACGAGGCAGTTTTGAAGCGGATTAAACTGACATTCTATGCCATAGCGTGACGTGCACTACGTGCAGGGTTCTCACTTATGCAATTCCCTTGGATAGTACACTGCGCGCAGGTACGAGAAACAGCCGTGAGGCCTCTCAGTGCAGTATTTGATCCTCCAACAACTCCACACAACAGATTTAGTCCTCCTGGTTGTCGGAGGACACATGTGCCTTGAATTCACAACACACCCATCGAGAGATCGCGTGAGAAGCCACAAAATCTCTCAGGTAGGACAGGTGTCACAAGGTCGCCCTGTAGTTCCGGGATCAGAATAGGGCTACGGCATCCCCTGCCTGTCGTAAGAGGCGACTAAAAGGGGCTTCCGGGGTTGCAGACGGCTAGAGTGGGAGCTCGAACCGTTCGGTCAGGCAATCCCGGGAAGGACGGCGGTATGTGTGGTCGCATACCGTCGTAAAGACTAGACGGAGCGGTGGGCCCAGCCGCCCATCTGGGAGGAGCCCGATGGGGCAACGCACTCGGAGGATTCCGGTTGAAGTCGTTTCGGGATCCCGGAATCCTCCTTTTCAGAGCGGAGGACGGCCACCGGGGGGATTTTAGTGCGGTAAAAATCCAACATAACCCTGTGTCACTCCCACGGCGTCGGGTACCTTTTGAAGGTTTCCCCCTCGAAAACAAAAAAAAGGTGTCACAAGATGGCACAAGTCTTTAACATCGGGTCCCTTGCAAGTGTTTTAAATTTAGTTTTCTTTTATTACTTATGTCTTAAATTAGTAATTTAAATATTGGAATGCAAATATGGCTTAGAATTTAAAGAGCGGCAGATCGATACTAAGCCTTGAAAGTGCCATGCTGCAGTCCAATGTCAATTGTCTTTGCATATGCATTGACAATTGACAGTCCGTGATAAATCCGTAAAAGTACGAACCGTTGTAAGCCGTAATAACTTTTTCTGCAATTAAAATATGTATAATCAGCCCATAAATTAAATTATTTAATTCCACTAAAAATATCTTATTGCGCTGTATCCTTAGATATTATTAAAAATATTCTGCATAATATAATTATTTAAGACGGCTTACATTTTTATGAAGCATTCAAATACTTAGGTATGTGAGTTGTAAGTAATACTTATCAATTTTATATTGAATAAGACAATATAATGTGTTTCTAATCAAGTAATTTAACTATTGTAATTTTATTTTATATAATACCGACTCTACCCACATGGTTTATATTTTTATATAAACCTACATATTTACTTTTAATTACACGGAGTAAAGATGGCAGGTTTTAATGTAAATAATTTTATTTATCTATATATTTTGAAGGTTGTAGAAGCCTATTTGTGTGTTAAAGTACTCGTTTGCTACTTCAAAATTATAAAAAAAAATCAATAACACGCTAATACTTTAATCAAATTGTAGTGATTCGAATTGCATAAACATTATCATTACCTACCAATTGTACCATACGCACCCATCGTAGACTTTCCTAAAAAATAGTAGGTATTCGTAAGCTTTTGAATTCGTTAATCTTGGAAATATGCATTGTAGTATATAATATATGTAATTTCGAAATTCTTAAAAAAACTTTATTAAAAGGCTCAATTTATATACTAAGCGAACATCTTAATTCACAGAAGAAGCAATGAATCTGCGATTGACTTCAGATTAATCCCCGTTCTATATAAATTTGCTTACAGATGTCCATAGGCGCCACTCACCACTTATCATTATCTAGCAAACTAGCATATACTCTGCCTGCTCATTTGCTACTTAAATCGTGTAATAAGACAACAACAAAGCAAAAAAACCAAATTAAATCAAAAAATATTTTAGTAGTATTATAGTTTGCATCATGAGATGAGCTTGTTTTGTTTTATTTTCCCATATTTAAAGAGGTAATATGTTGTTAGCCACCAGGCAGACAAATTCGTAGACATTAACTAGTAAAAGATTTAGTATGCAAAATTATGTATTTTGCATTTATTTATATTTCAAGGTCGTCATTACTCATCAATATTTGACTTTGACCCATGCATAATACACGTCAAAACAAATTTAAATGCGTTGGTAGAGAAACAGCACTATATTTACCGTTGTCGTCAACTCAATATTGTACCACTGCTGGGCACGGATCTTGTCTGAGAATGAGGGAGTATTAGGCCATAGTCCTTGCGCTGAGTGTTTTTTTTTTTTAAGAACTGTCGGGTGTATGTTTTTTTTTTTTTGTTTTCGAGGGGGAAACCTTCCAAAGGTACCCGACGCCGTGGGAGCCACGCAGGGTTATGTGGGATTTTTACCGCACTAACCCCCCCCCCCCCGGTGGCCGTCCTCGGCGCTGAAAAGGAGGACTCCGGGATCTCGAAACGACTTCAACCGGAATCCTCCGTGCGCGCTGCCCCATCGGGCTCCTCCCAGATGGGCGGCTCGGCCCACCGCTCCGTCTAGTCTTACGACGGTATGCGACCACACATACCGCCGTCCTTCCCGGGATTGCCTGACCGCTGACCGAACGGTTCGAGCTCCCACTCTAGCCGTCTGCAACCCCGGAAGCCCCTTTTAGTCGCCTCTTACGACAGGCAGGGGATACCGTAGCCCTATTCTGACCTCGAGGCTACAGTGACGAGGGTGTATGGATTACTTCACGATGTTTTCCTTCGCCGTAAAGCAGTGACAAATAATTTCTACAAGCGCACATAATTTTAGAAAAATCGGTGGTGCGTTCCTGGAATTTAGAAAGGGCAGTTTTCACCTATTAGGCTATCATTGCTCTCATTACAGTGACCGTTATCTACCTACCTATTATATCGGAACTAAGTTGCTTACGGCAACCTTAAAAGTGATAGGAACTGTGCCACCGAACTATAAAAAATTAAAAACCGTAAGAAAAGTACAGAACGCAAGTACTACATGCTCCCCCTGTAGTCGGGGAGTAGAATACAGCTACGGTATCCCCTGCCTGTCGTAAGAGGCGACTGAAACGTGGCTTCTGGGGTTGCGGGCTAGACTGGGAGTTCTAACCGCCTCCAAGAGATGAGCTCGTAAGGGTCGCCTCGCTAGGGGGACCCGGCACGTTCCGTTGGAGATTCCGGGGTTTCCTGCTATCACAGAGGAAAGCAACGGAGGAGGAATTTTTAGTGGGTAAAAATCCCACATAACCCAGAATCTCTCCCAACGCTTCGGTGTACCTTTTGAAGGTTTCCTCCCCGTCACAAAAAAAGATCCCAGCACCATGATGATGGTCCAGCAGACGCTGGAGGTATGCCATGGGTTGAATGCGGCGCGTAGCGTGCTCGTCTCTGTAACAGAGGCCAACATTTCGCTTTGCCGAAGAATGGCTTTCCTCTTTTGTGAACTTACATGACTACTTTTTATGCGACAGGGGTACAATTTGAGTCAATCACCGATGTGTTGCTACTCCCGAGGACTAGGATGGTCGGCTCATATAAAAGTGAATCGTCAGCTCTTCCAGACGCAAACAAAGCACAAGAACTTCACGGTAGAATTATGCAAATGGGGTGGTGGTATCTCCTCCATCGAGCTACAGTTTCGCTGAAATCCTCTCCTTCCCAGTCCCGTGATCCAACGAAGGTACATTTGTGGGAATCCTACTCCTGTAACATGTACTCAAGACGTCGTATGTGTGTGTTCTGCATGCTAACCTTATTAAGAATATCAGTGAGAGGAGCCCCTACCTCTGGGGACGTAGCTAGGTGTTAACGCTTTGTTGTAATGTAATGTTAATGGTAGTATTAACCCCGTACTGAATATCCAAAAAAACTATGCAGAGGTTTAGTCAATAGGAGTTTGGCATACCTCTTTTACATGATTTCTCCGCAAAAAAATAATGTCCTAAACCCTTTGACATCTGCTCTAAAACATCTGCTGTAAAATACCCACTAGATTCTGGGGTCCTACTGGCGCTTGCATCTACTTACGAATAAAATCATAATACTCCTTAGAAGTTACTACAGACTCAAGAGTTCGGATCATTTGTGCACGTGTCGTCATCAGAACTGTTTTGAGTCCTGTTTTGATGACCTCTCTAAATTACTTTGATCGTATACGAAACTTATTTAAGAATCCACATGTATAAGCATCCCGAAATTATTATCAAGGACGATTAGCGTATTCGGAATATAAAAAATAGAAAAAAATAAATCAATTATGTGTTTATGATTATATACACTATCATCAAGCAAGTTAAAATCGCTTTAGACAGTGTTAACTCCATGGGCTATATAAATCTTAATGACTGTGAAGTTAATAAGCCAGAATGACCAGTTTTATGCTAATAATTTCACGTGAGTTAGATCATCTCTCTACTAGCATTTGCCCGCTGCGTTGTTCTACATTTACTCAGACATGAGATATTTTTTTCATAAAATGTAATCTAATATTTCTATTTTGTACTTTCGTTATTGTTATATTTTATCATTTAATTCATAATTTAGCCTATGTACATACTCTTCAAAAATTATAAATTGGTTGTCACGGAAAACCAGCATCTGAGATCTTCCATGATGGTAGTTTAAGTATGACGTATTTATTTCTCTTCGCCATTTTACTTTCTTTCTATTACATTTTTTCTAATAATCATAATTGCATATAATCATAATAGTCATAGTTGCATATTTTCACACCTTGGTCAAAGAATGCGCGTTCATTTCTGTAATTATAATTTCTTTGTTATCTCCTATATGTAATAAAACATTTTGCGGCTTGAGTAAATTTTGAATAACTTATAAATTTAAGCAATCCGCTGTGCTTTGGAGAGCACGTTAAGTTATCGGCCCGAGTTATTATCATTAGATAGCAGTTGTTAAGTATTATCGGAGGCCTTTAGAACGGTTTGACAAAACTCAATACGGGTTAGTCGTTAACCTCCTATGTTCGATATCCTTCCCTCTACCAGTTTTCATTTGAGCAATATGGCTTCACTAGCTTTATCAGACTTTTCCAGATATATATCCCAGTTCTTTGATCTTTCTCAGCTAAGAGGAGCAAGCTATGCTCAGAAATGAAACATAAGAAGGATTGTATCCAATATAATTTTCAATTAAGTTTTACTCCTATCAGTCTGTCAAAATTATGATTAATTTATAAAAAGCAAGCGACGATTAAAAAACTAGTTCTATCATATCCTGCTTGTTATTATGCAACAACTAATAAGCTGCTAATGATTATCTGTTGGAATAACAGACAGACATTTGACCTTAATTATTTTTAAATATGAGTACTTAAAGGTATATATTTCTATGTAAATTTAACTTACGCTCAGTTATAAAATATACTAACAGAGATGGCTGGTCTCAGGCTTCTAGTAGTGTCGGTATTAGCTGTTATTTGTTTATCCGTCGTTGAGTCAGGTATGACTTTTTATGTTACCAATAAAATTATGAAATATATTTATTGATTTATAGATGCATGTATCAAACTTTTAATAAATTAGTAACTAACTCTTTCGGATGGTCATGTGGTCATTATCATCTCCGTGGTCAAGACCAAATGATTATTGAACTGGGTTTAGTCTTTTAAAAGTGAGAGTGATTTAGGCCATATTCTAATGTGCTAGCCAAATTAATTTGATTGGCTCTCTGTACCTTGGGAACTTTCTTATAAACTGGTGTTTTCTCTCGCTATTATATAAAAAATGTAATAAGTTAGTAATTTGTAATATACATATAATTTTGATAACCCAATGAGTGCAGTGATACCTTCTACCGAAACGTAAGAATTGCTTCATACTAGAAATAGCTGTGCTTGAGAGCAATGATGGTTGAAACTTACCCTCTCAATCGAGAGGTCTAAGGTTCAAACCCAGGCACGCTCCACTGATTTATGTGCATATTAGAAATTAATTATCACTACTTTTCAGTAAAATAAATCATCGTAAAGAAACCTACACAACCGAGAGAACTTAAAAAAAAGTTCTCAGTTGTGTGTGAAGTCCACCAATACGCACTTGACTAGCGCGGTGGAATATGGCCTAAAACTCTCTCATTCTGAAAGAAGACCCGTGCCCAGCAGTGGGACAATAATGGGTTGACGAGACCTTATAGCTCTAGAATAAAAGACTTTTAGACTTTTAGAATAAAAGGTTTGAACCTCAGACTCTCGTTTGGGAGTACAAGTTTCAACATAACGCTTATGCGGTGCTATAATCGACTTCAAACGGAACATAGATTTTTTAACTATTATTGTAATATTTTTTTGCATCATTGAACGTTCCCGTTGAAAAGGAACAACACCATATATTCTTTTAATATTCACAAGCTGTATTTAAGTTCGATCTCAGTTGAATTTGCTTATTGAAGAAAAGTTGGAGTGCCTTACAACTACCATTCGGAGTTAGTCTGGAATTTATTTGACTTAAAATATGTGCGCAAGAGCTTTGTAGCAAGGTCGGTGACTGTTTTGATTTTATTTTGCAATGTACTTTTTGAAGATGATACAAGCTATTAAACGTTTAGATTAATAAAATGTAATTGATGTATTTAAAAAAACATATAATAATGTAATTAAATAAAACATAAATTCCTTTTTAAAAATAATTGCCTAAGTGATTATAACCTAATAATTTAAAAGTAAAGGACAACGTCTCAAGTAAATTTATTGGCCTAGGAGATTATAAAAAAGTAATGTAATAATAATATTCCTCCAGCGACCTTCAGTAATTTTCATAATGTTTATGAGAACCCGTGTCAGAGGACATTAGCAGGTTGATAGAAATATGGAATACACGACATCACGAGGAGCTAACTGTTACTATATAAACATTATAAAAAAATATAATATAATATGCAAATTTTTCAAGTGCACAAAAACATTTCTCATACAATTACTGTGAATAACCAAGGCTAAACGTTTAATAGGACCGGTTCTAGGCAGGCATCTAGCGTCTAAGCCTTCTAAGGCATGGTTTTGAAATTAACGCTACAATACTATTACGCTATTGGTATGAAATGTGTGTCATTTATTGTCAAAAATAATTGTTTAATCAATGAAGACAAGTTTGTGAACGTTACGTTTAAAAATTCGAAAAGACGATCCACCATCGCATCGTGGGCAATTTGCTACGGCTACGACAAGAAAACCAACATTATATACGTCATTCTTGAGTAACTTGAAGTTCACTACCGGACATAATAATAATAATAATAATATACTTTATTGTACCCAGAAAAAAGAAAAATAATAGAGTAAATTACAATAATAAAATACAAAAGGCGGCCTTATCGCTCAACAGCGATCTCTTCCAGGCAACCTCACGGTGCGGAGTTAAGTTTTAGGGGAAAAATAAAGAGAAGGTAGGGTGCAAAAATTAAGTTAAGGAAATGAGTGCAACATACAAATTAAGAAATTAAGATTTAAAAAAAAAAATAACATAATAATTGTAAAAAGAATAAGTTTAAAGATAGCAAAAGCGTAAGGAGAGGATTGGTAAACTAGAGCTTTAAGTAAAAGGACTTCACAAGATTTTTAAACGAATGTAGGGATTGGGCATAACAAATAGATACAGGCAGGGAGTTCCACAACTGAATGGCTGAAACAGTGAAGGAATTTTTGTAAAACGAAGTTGAGTGGGAAGGAGTGTAAAGACTAAGGTTTTGAGTGGAGCGAAGGGATCTATCATGGGATAGGTGGAGAAAGGGGAAACGTTCCTTGAGGTACGGTGGAGAGGTCGGATTAAATAATATACAGTACATAGACATAGACGTCCTATAATGAACATCTTTTGGCAAACTATTGCCAAAAGATGTTCATTAAATTACTAAGTTTGGCATAAGTATTGGCGACCGTAGTTGGTATTGACATTATACGGGACATATTAATGCCCATTTGAACCCATTCTTATTCATATTAATTAGTCGCTTCTAATGTCCACGGGACGAGTGAGTATATTACAGTTTAATATGAGCATCACACAGTGATATATACAACATAAATTACACAAATAGACACAAAAAATCGCGAAATTTACAGGTAAAAATGAGCGTAGCTTTTTTCCAAAGTGGCATACAAAATTCATGTAAATACGGAGTCCATAAATTTCTTTCTATCCCAACATCTTTCTATCCCCATTTTATAATAGGTGTCCAATAGAATATTCGTCACTTACCCGAAATTAGATTAGTGTTCTATGTAATGTCAGTCACAGAAGTGATGTTACTCCTGAGAAACAAGTCTGGGAAATGCTTGTTTTCCTTACATCTATCAAACTAGCGCACATTTGTCATATTCAAAATATGTGTAAGCCTATAAGCTTTGTAAGACATAATATTGATTTGTTAACAAGTCTTAAGAAATAAAGCTTTTCAAATTAGCAAACGAGCGAACAGCCCACGTTTGATATAGTCGTAGGTTTGTGACAAGTTACTTTATCTCATGTGTCTCTTACTACATCGTTACTATAATAAAAGGCAGAATTAGGTTTTGCCTCCCTGATGTTACAACATTTTTAACTTTTTTACGCGATATTCTTCGTAAAAATTGTTATAAATTCCCGCCGCTAATATTTGGAGCAAAAATTATTAATTATTTATTATTAATTATTATTAATTGTTATTATATTATTAATTATTCTTGAAAATAATTTATCCTCATCACTGACATTTAAAAAAAAAACTTAAACTAAAAAACTAAAAAAAATAATACAAACAATTAAACTAAAAAAAACTTTAAATTACATTTTCAGTGACAGTTAGAAAATGTAAGACCGATGACTACAAATGCGCGAAGCAGTCAGCGCAAGAGTTGATCCCCGTGGTTGCTGCTGGTATACCTGAGTACCAGATGGATGTTCTCGATCCCATGAATTTGAAAAAGGTCGACGCGAGCTCTCAAAACCTAAAGCTGATACTGACTGATATTACTGTGACGGGACTAAGGAATTGCACTGCGAAGAAAGTGAAGTAAGTAGAAACTTCAAATGGACGATATTCAAAAATCACGTCAGATTGATTTTTAACATATCAATTTTTTCATATACAAGTAAAATTCCACCGGAGAGGTACCACCGATGTAGCTATTTTTACTGTAAACAGGTTCTTGCAGGTTCCGGTTCACTTTCAGTTGAAGTAATTATCTTAGACTTCGGGAATAGCAACGCATCTGTGCTTGGTTTCAGATGGTACCCCTGATCTATGTGATGTTACTTATAAATATCTGTGAGATGCATTGAGTACTCTTGCTTGCGTGTTTGCTATTGTTAAAAAAAAACAAACTTGGTAGTCAATTGAAGTTTCCCTTAAAATTATCTTAAGAATTATAACGTGGGCTAATGTAACGTAACGTTAGCTATGTATTTTATGTCCATGGCCGACAGCAACCATGTTTCATCACGGAAACCCTCAGTTTCATCGCTAGATCAAATTATGAGAAAGCAATTTTTATTAGTATTTATTTTTTACGAACAAAAAATTTCAAGTGATAATAATTGTTATCAGTACCAAACATAACGACAAAAAAAAAAAAAAAAGGTGCCGGGCGTTAAAATTATAGAGAAATAAAATAATTTTCTTTAGAATATAAAGTTCGCAAATTGTTTTCCGCGAAAAAATAATGTTACTTGGTGTAAAAAAAATTTACTTTAATGTATTCAATATTTTCAATTCCAGGAGAGAAACGTCCAAAAACAAACTTTATATCACACTCCTCTGTTCCTGTCAATTAGAGGGCCAATATGTGATGAAAGGACAACTCCTGATCCTACCTATGGAAGGAAAAGGACCACTCCATGTGTCACTTAGTAAGTACATTTGCATACTTATGTTTCTCGGAGGAAACACTTAACGTACCTTCGTGTGGGTACCTTGACCATACGAAGGTACGTAAATACGCAGGGGAAACAACGAGCGAAAACCCTTGCAGTGGCCATTCTCAGCGCCACAGAGAGGATTTTGGGATCTCCAACAGAACGCTCCGGGAGACCTCTGAGCACGTTATCTGTTACCTATTGGGATCCACCAAAATAAATGGCTGGACCCATCACACAGTCTGGTCTTTACCACAGTATGCGACTACACATACGGCTTTTGGGGGTTACATTACTGGACGGTTCAAGCTCCCGATTTTGCCGCCCACAACCTCGGTAGCCCCGTTTTCGTCCTCCTACGTTGTTACCTTTTGGAATCCTCGTCGTGCCCAAAATGGTGTCAGGGGGCCTTTTGTTCTTCCCGTATCCGGTTTACATAATTACCAAAACAACCATGTCCGATCACCATCTGAGTCAGGCTTTGGAACACTCGACCGATGCTTTTCAGACAAGTTTCATCTACGTGCTATCGTGTAGCATCGACTACTGTTGCGTGGCTCCAAGAGTCGATCAAGCACTTCAGAACACGCCATTCGGCACTCCTCTGAAACGCTTTGACCGTCTCTTCGAAATCGAGCTAATGCGAAATTAGCATTTTGTTCATATTACAAAATTGTATTTTTAGCTTCGCGAAGTTTCTTACGGATCACGATTATTAAAGCAAAGTAACATGTGTTTGACTTTTTTTAAAAACTCAACTTTTATAATTATATCATCCAGATACTTGGATAATAATACACTTGGATAATATTACATTAATTATTTCAGACTTTTTAAGTAATTGACTGAACCCCCTTCTGACGTCGGGTAAAAGAGATGGTTATAAGTTCCCTATGTACCTACTTTATGTAATCATGTTGTTTTATTTCTTTCAGGAAAGGCAGAATTTAACCTTGATATAGACGTAAGCATGGTAAAAAAGGGAGACGTGCCATACATACAACTCAATGCATATAAACACACCTATAATTTGAAAGATAAATCCGAAGTCGTTTTCGAAAATCTCTTTAATGGGAACCAAGTATTAGGTACGTTAGCCACATATTTATGTGTATATTTTCTCATGTATATCTATCTTCTTCTTCTTCTTCGTCTTCTATATATCTATCTATATCTATATCTATACTTATAATAAATCTGTAGAGAGGTCAATTCTGTACATGAAATATATTTTCAAAATAATTATCAGAGGGTGATTAGGAATCGATACTGATGCCAAAAATGCAATCAGTAATTTTTTTGTCTGTCTGTCTGTCCATCTGTCTGTCTGTATAACCGTTATAGAAACAAAAACTACTGGACGGATTTTAACGAAACTTGGTACAGTTACTTTTCGTACTCCTGAGTTGGTTATAGTATACTTTTCATCACGTTATAACTAATAGGAGCAGAGCAGTAAAGGGAAATGTTGGGTAAATGGGAGAAGTTACTCCGTTTTTGTAGCTTCCGTCACGTGTGCAACCTTAATAGTTAAAGCTACACAGATATCATGTATTACGGAAATGTTCTCCTTAAAAGTATATAAATAATATCCCACGACAGCATATGTCTATCTTTTATGGTTGACACACAATAACACGTGTAACTCCCGATAGCTTAGCAGTTCGATGGTTTCTGATTATATTTGTCTACTTATACGTTTATAACACTCTCAGCCATCCCTTATTAAAGGTGACATTATTTAGGCGGAACGAAGTTCGCGGGTCAACAAGTAAAATAATAAAATAGGCATACAGTCTTACTTAGTGACAATATTGATGACAATAAAACTATTCATTTAAGTAACAGTTTTAAACAGAGTATTTTTAAGTCTAATTAGAGTATAAACTAAGTGAAAATACGTGATGAATAAATTGTAAAGAATACTTCAAATAATGTTTAAATTTCAAACCAAAGCAAAATATTAAATTGAAACAAAGTATAGGAGTAAATAAACGCACCGCTAAAAAGCTAATTTTAAAAATACAGGACAAAATATTGGACAATAACGAAAATGTCGTTGGACCGGTCGTAGATTCGTTGCTATCCTTGAGGTAATCCTTATTAGTCCTTGAAATAACTCACTAGTAGTTTGCAAGGTGGTACAATGTATATATTTTGACCGGGGAGGTATGTCATCACACATATTTCTAACGTGAAGCATTTCTTACGTTTGGATGGAAGAGTGTAGTTGCCGTCTAACTTCTATATCAGGCAATCACCTGGTATAAAAGCAACCGGCAACTACACTATTAGAATATTATATTAGACTTTGGAAGTATCTTCAAATCTGCGATTGACTGCATATAGCGCTATGAATCTGTGTGAAGTAGCTTGCTGATATCCATGAAAGCGGCGGTATTTCTTATCTGGTAGACTGCATGCTAGTTTTCTATGTACTTCAATGTTATAAAAAAACGCGTAACGTTGATATCACAAGGATAGAAATAGTTGTAACAAGAATAGGAAGTTCTATAGATGGTACCATCACAATACAAAGGGTTTTAACTAATTCTATTCTTTATAATGTTTCAGCGCAAGCAGCTCAACAAGTAATATCGAGCAGTGGTAATGAAATTATACAAGAAGTCGGGGGTCCAGTGATAAATGCTGTTATCGACGTTGTGATGAACAACGTTAAGAAATTCTTCAACAACATTCCTCTTTCAGAACTAGCTTTAGACTAAATTAACTTATTAATCAATTCCATATAAAGTGCAGACGATTAAAACTTTTAGTCGATAGCAGATTATTATTATGAAATAATACTTTTATTATTTCTGTAGCTTTATTTTCTACGTGGGAAAGATATCTCGATTTAAGACTTATAACGTGTCATTAATATGTTTCTAAAAATACACGATCCATTTATTATGTACATATTCATTGCATTCAGATTGAACACTATTGATATATTCGTGGATATAGAAAGGTGATGGTAGAGTTTTAAGCCACATTCAAATCTTGGGCAGTCAATCCTGAACTATGGACTTAATGAGAGATATTGTTACGATTATTGTTTACAAATAAAGACTTGTACTATTTTCTTTTATTTCCTAAAATTGTTATACAGATCCCTTGAGTAATGAGAAAGTCTAACCATATTTTACTTGTATGTAGTTCGACTCCGGATTTCTGGTCAACCCATTATGGTCCCACTGCTGTGCACGGGCGTAATCAGAATGTGAGGGGTACAGGCTGTAATCCACCACGCTGGCCAAGTGCGTATGTGTAGATTTCACACACCACTGAGAACTATCACTACATACATAGTATAAAAGAAAGGCGCTTCCCGCTGTCTGATTTTAATTCATTTTTTTTAATAGAAAGAGTGATTCAAGAGGAAGGTTTATAGGTATAGTATATGCATAATAAAGTGGAGGAACACTTATAATTTTAGATTTTTGACTTTAAGGCGAAACGAAGTTCGTCGGGTCAGCTAGTTCTTTATAAATAACTCTCAGGTGTGTACGAGTAAGTTATTACGTTTTCCTTCACCGTTAAACTACGGTAAGTAATTTCTAATACTCACTTAATTTTAGGAAAATAAGTGGTGCACGTGAGGACTTGAACCTCGAACTCTCTGTTAAAAGGCTAAGTTCCAACCAATAGGCTATGACAGCTCCGTCCCTGTAGTTCCAGGATTAGAATAGGGCTATGGTATGCCCTGCCTGTTATAAGAAGCGACTAAAAGGGGCTTCCGAAGTTATAGGCGGCTAGAGTGGGAGCTCGAATCGTTCGGTTAGGCGAACCCGGGAAGACCGGCGGTATCGCTCGCATACTATTGTAAAAAATAGACGGAGCGATGGACCCAGCCACCCATCTGGGAGGAGCCCGATGGGGCAACGCGCTCAGAGGACTTCGGTTGCGTTTCTTCAGAGATCCCGGAGTTATCTTTGTAGCGCCGGGGATGGCTATCGGTGGGGAGTTAGTGCGATATAAATTCCACATAACCCGGTGTGGCTCCTAAGGCGTTGGCTACCTTTTCGGGATTTCCCTCTCGAGAAAAAAAGAGGATATGACAGCTCACACCATTAGCGTATCACAGCTTACGTTACAACTGTTTGTATTTGATTGCAGCAGTGTTAAATGCTGCTATGATCTGGTGCAAGGACTGTGGTGAGCTACCACCGGTGGATTCAGAAAGGATAGGTTTAAATTAGAGAGATCTGAATACAGCCGGGAAGCGCAAAAGGTTAACGACCGAACAACTGTAAATTAATAATAATATCGTTAAAAGTATTAAATACTATAATTTAAGTATATTTTTACATTTCAAATGCACATTGAATGTACCTACTGAAATGTTATCATTTTAAACAAAGACATTTTATTTCGAAATAAGTGTATTAATTATATATATGTATTTTTTACATTTTGATTATCTTGTAAAGGTATATTAATTACCTTTGTTCAATCGCATTTCATTGTCAAAACAGCTATAAAATTAAATATTTAGTAAGTTTTGTTATTACCTACAATACGCTTGTATACAAAAAAAACACAAGTGCCAACTTATTTCTAAACCACACTGAAGAAGACTTATGCAATATATTAAAAAACGTTAACACTATCTTTAGGTTAACAGGATGTATAAGTACGACTTCACCCACTTTTTCAAAAGGTTTTGTGAAAGGCCCAAAAGCCCTGTGATTAAATTAGAAATAATCATTTTAAGCTATTGCATCGCTATTATCGCGGGCTTTGAGCGCGGCGAACGAATCAAGAAATTCCGTAACGAAACTAAACCTAACACGGAAGGTGTTAGGTTTAGTTTCGTTACTCCGCCTACCATGTAGCGCGGCCGAGCGTTTGCTTAACGTGCATGTATGTGGTACGGCAATACGAAGCTCGCACGGATCGAGACGAGCTGCTCGAGAATCGGACGAATATGTAAGCAGCTGTTTGTGAGAAGTTAATATCAAAGAAAAAAACTTAAATTAATATCAGAGAAAAAAGAACTAATAATAAATAAATAATTATAATTGCTTATGTTGGTAAAAAATGCTTTACAATAGCTTTCCTGCGGCAGTCCCTGAGTGTCGCACTTTTTTCATGAAATTGAAGTAGCCTCAGGAGTAGCCGCATATATGCACAAGAGCCAGTAATCATACCCTTCCATTGAAACAAAATCATTGCTTTCGTACTAGAGATACATCTATAAAGTAATACTTTTATGCACGGCTAATACTCGATTGGGTAATGGGAAGACGAGGCCATGTTAAAGCATCAGTCCTAATTATTGTCATATTCGTTTAACTTTGTAAGACACCTCTTGGTTCACTTGATATGCAACGTGATTAACCTCTTCGTGCCTGAAAAACTGCTTTGAAACAGCGTAGACTCTCAATTGAGCCCTGAGAGCTCTGCGTTGTAAAATTGGAACATAGAATTATTACATCCAAGTGTTCGTCTTTTTATGTTTCTATGAAATAAACAAAGCTAGATAAATATTAAACATAGATAGTTATCATATTAAGTTGATAATTACAGGAAATGGTTTCGTGTTATTATCAGCTTATTATAGTTAATACCTAGTTGGATTTGATAGGTATAATGTTAAAATATACTAATTAGTGCCAATGGCGTTGCTAACACTACATTTTTTGGCACTTCAAAAAACTCTTATCAGTTTATAAAATTTATAATCCACTAAGTTCCGCGACTTCCCTCGCTTCTATCACATTTACCACACTGATGAGTGTTGTGTGTGCCAAATTTTAACAAATGTTGATGGATATGATGATTTTTGTACTTCAAAATGGCCCAAAAATAGCCCAAAAATATTTACACAAGATATACCATAACCCTAAAATGCAATATTCCTTTTCCGTGAAATAAATAAAAATGCACATGCAAAACCTATAGGAATTATGTGGATCTTACGAGTACAATACTATAACCTCTGCTGCTTGCTGCCCTCCAACAGCAAGGCGCGACAGAAAACACAAAAGCGCGCCTTACCTCCAAAGCTCCCCAACCGTTGGACCCGGATCAACCCCGAGACCACCACCCAGGAGTCGTGGGCATAGGCAAGCCGACACTCACAAAGCCTTCTACACCTTACAGGAATCAACACCTCCCACACCCAGCGGCGGATCCGCTCCTTGGTTCCGCCGCAATTCACCGAACAGCAGCAGGGGACGGCAACGATACACCGTATCTCATCTTCCTCTGTGGCCCCACCGCTAACACATCTTCCGCGATCCCTCCTGGCTGCAGAGGCCAGAAAACACCCCGTAGCCCCCTCGGATGCATCCAGAGCGGGTCCACAGAAAGCCCACTTGGAGCTTTCCCTCCCTGAGATCCCTCTTGGCTTCACCGTGGTGCTCCAAACCACGGCTACTAAGCCACCTTACTACGACAACGAGATCCTTCGAGAGGGATACATAGTATAACCTGTATCAACAGATAGAGGAACTTTTTATCGTCTTAAACAAAACTGAAGTAAACAAAGCCGTGGAAAAATGCTACAAGTATATTTAGGCGGAAAATCGATCGACAAAAATATATCTCTGCCGTTGAACATCAGTGTCTTACAAGTAGGTAACCTATTTCAGCTAAGTAATTAAAATGGCTAAATGGTACTTCTAAGTAAATTAAGTCTACTTATAAGTAAGAATATAAATAATTGTACCTTCTCAACGATTATCATAATGAATAGCAATGTCATACAAGTTACTAATTACACACCACAATTATTGCAATTTCAGACACTTATTAAAAACGAATAGTCATTTATCTGAATTGTAGATGGTAATATTTTCTTAGTATATGTTGTAGTAAGTTGTCAGATTATAAACTAAATTGACTAAATACTTATAATAGTTATTTGTCCTATGTACACTTATTATTCCTGTTTCGTCGTCAACCCATTATTGTCCCAGTGCTGGGCACGGGTCTGTTTCTATATAACTTTTCTACATTAAAAAAAACTATATTTTTTTCTTTGATACTTACTGTTTTTTTTTTCTTAAAACTTTGCCATCTGGCTGACTAGTGGTTGAATCAATAAAAGAATCAAATCTTATTAGGAGTAGATTTTTATAGGCAATACGGGTAACTCTTTCTATACTTTCATTAAAAAATAACAGTACTTCTTCGCAGCATTTGTGTAATTCCTTAATATTTTCTGGATTCCGTTTCCATAGTTGGCTCTCACGGTAGTACAAAATTTTATTACTCAGTATCTAATTATGTTTGACATGAGACAAAAACAATTTGAGTTACAAATAAAATAATATTTTTAAAATAAGCTTTTATTTCATTGCACTGAAAAGAAAAAAAAATTGTAGTAGTCAAACCCATCATTTCATTGCATCGTAAATTTTTCTATCATATAAAAGCTTGTCGCGACAATAGTTCAGGAAACCACAGACCTGGATCTGAGCAAAATTTATCGGGAACAATCTCGCGACAAGCGACAATGAGAAGTGGATTAAATTGCAAGATTTGACCTAAGCACACATATTCTTACATCCCTACATACTTACCCTAAAACATTGTAAGTTAAATAAAAGCGTTTAATAAAAATACATTACAAAGGAAAATTTAAAAATACCTTTTATTTTAATATAAAATACGAACTCTTGATTTTTTACGAGTTTGATGGAGCAAACGATCATATAATCCCGTCCATCGAAACACAAGAATTTCTTCACACTAAAAATAGTCATGGAGGTAGTATATTCCCAGTCGAACCTCATCTGTTGTTTTACCTGGTTTGTAATAAATGAACATGGAAAGGTGGTTCATACTACAAACATTCCAAACCACAAATACTTACAGAATACCAGTGCGTCCTTTCTACTCAAAAAGATAAGTTACCGATCCTGAATACTATTATGAGCACAAAGACACACATACATATAAACATAATAATATCCTATCATATTATGGATATCCATTATATGTGTGTGTTTGTTGTGTTTGTGTTACAAACACACATATATATATGTGTGTATTTTCGCTTAAAAACTACTGGTCTGATTTCACTGAAACTTAGTACAAAGATAGTTAATGAGATAGACTTACATGTGGGATACTGATAACCGTGGTAAACTTCACTGAAGTGGGGCTGCAGGAGTAGGATTGTGAAAATAATGGTGATAAGATGGGATACAATAGTGTTGGAGTTCAATTTAAATTATTCTTTTCTTTGAAAATGTTCTGTTACTACATAAGCTTTATTAAAAAATCATTTATAATTTAAATACAACTTGACAAATTGTAAGTGTAAATATTATTAATCTACAATGTGCTCAAATATATGTATTTAACAGTAATACCATGAGTATAAATTATAAAATGCCCTTTCTGGATAAAGGTCAAACTTTACAATAATGCTTCAAACATAAATGTTTTTGTACGTAACAATGATTCCAATTAAACGTATCGAGTATGTTTTTGAAGCATATATAGTAACCACCGCCACACCTATTTCTAGCGTGAAGCAGTTCTTGCGTTTCGATGGAAGAGTGTGGTTGTAGGCACACTTTTATATGAGGCGACCATCATAGTTTTCGGGAGTAGCAACGCATCTGTGATTGACTTCGGATCGAATCTTGTTGTATATGGAGTTGCTTACAAATGTCCATGGGCGGCAGTGACCACTTACCATCGGGTGGACTGCATGTTTATTTGCTACATTTTATATTTCTAACCTTTAAAAAAACATAGGTAAGATGAGTTAATCTACCACTACTGTTCATCAACGTCTTCTCCCCAGCACAACAGTTGCACAACAACTGCACCAAAAATAATTCAAAAATCACATATCGAGAGTACCCGTTTATTATGTATTAAATTAGCTTTAGTGGCACTGATGAGTATAAAAATCCTCGTGTAGTGAGAAGTACCCTTAATTTTACCGTTAATTAACAAGCAATTTAACTGCAAGTTGGTAGATTTAACGTGGACTATTATACAAGTATTTAACTCCTTTGTAGTTTTCCTCAAGAAATTTTCCTCCTCCCGTAGAAAATGATAAATATTATAAACTAGCAGTACCCGCGGTTTCACCCGTGTAAAAAAGATACCTAATATGTGGATGATCTAGGAAATTGAAAGTTTTCATTCACATTGACCTACTCTTCCTATTTTGCTCCTGTGTCTTGTAAAAAACATATAACAATTTTTATTGCACTTCATCGTATACGACGGCGCATGCGGCATATACTGCGGGTGGATCAACATGAGGTTAATATTTTGCTCTAAAATATATCTAACCAATAAATATAATTGGAAAGCCTAAAGCCTTCTTCTATAAACGGTCTATTCAACACAAAAAGAATTTTTCAAATCGAACGAGTAGTTCCTGAGATTAGCGCGTTCAAACAAACAAACTCTTCAGCTTTATAATATTAGTATAGATTAGTTCAGCGAGAACTTTTTTTAAAAGAACTTTCAGCTGTGTGGTTTTCCTCACGATGTTATCCTTTGTCGTGATTATTATTAGGATTTCTGATACGCACATAACTTGTAGAAAAATCAGTAATGCCTGGGATTTGAACCTCTGACCTCCCGATCGAGAGGGCAAGTTTCAACATTAGACTATCACAACTCATACACAAAGTAAGGGGTCATGAACCTTTAATTGTGACTGGACTTACTTGTAGATTAGAATCTAGTATAGCATGCCTTGTTGACTCTAAGACGTCCTTTTAACAATTTATTGTAACTAAATGACCAATAAACAAGATTTATGAATACACAAATTCAAAGCACGTATTTGCAGAATTCAAAATACTCGAGGTTCTGCGCAAAATTAAAAGAGTTGTAGGAGAATACAAAGTATACAAGAACAAAAAGCAGTTACGCTATTTTTAAGATTCTTAGGTGATTTTATTAGTACCTAATTCCTAGAACCTGTTTATCAAGTGTAGTTGTTAAGCACTTGATGTAACAAAAACTTATGGTATAAGATTAATTTAAAACATAACCATGAGTCGTCGTTTACCTTTATATTAAAGAAGTTACGAACGAACACGAAATCCAACTTGTACATTTTGATGACCACTGCCGTAAATTTTTAGATGTTCATTTCACATAGAATTGAGGAGGTCAATCACAGATGCGTTGCTACCTCTAGTTTACTTTTTATTTGTTTTCTGATTGAATGTCCATCTGATGGTAGGTGGCCATTGCTGTCCATGGACATCTAAACAACGACAGAAAGGACGCAAGGACGTAAGCAGCTTCATATAAAACATGGCTTCTATGTGAAGTCAATCACAGATGCGCTGCTACTCCCGAGGACTATGATGGTCGCCTCATATAAAAGTGTACCGGCAACCAGACCTTTCCATCGAAACGCAAGAAACGCTTCACGCTAGAAATAGGTGTGGCAGTGGTACTTCCCTACCACCTGTTAACTTAGACTTGGTTGGAACATTCTTCAAACCAGCGGTTATGAAAACTACTGTCATTATCAGAACTTGGAACGGTAGCAAATTACAAAATGTATGTAATAAATATCTGCATTTGTGCGTACTTAATACGCACCCACTAAGTAATCGTAGTGCCGGAATTTATAATATCTACCTTTTATTTTTATTGCATAATATCTATCTTTTACATTTAATCTCAACCATACTTTATATACTTAATTAAAAAAAACATCTTGTTAATATTTGAAGTACGCATGATATAATATTATCATAAATTTTGTCACTAGTAGTGACCCATCCAATTCACGCTAACTTTGCTTAACTTTGTACGTCACTTCCTCCTACTAAAATAAAACTCTAGATAATGACAACACTGCCTAATATATTTTATAGTATTTATTATCTTTCTTCAAGTCGCTAGGATTATAACATTTAGATATTTTTTCCTTCTTGCTTGTCAATTGGTCCGTCCATACTAATCATATAAAAAACTGACAGATTCAAGGTTCTTCAAGGTGGTTGAATGAATATAATTCGACTGGAAAGATACCTCTCTCACGCCTATTTTATTTATTTGCAATATAAGTAGTTCTTGCGTTTCAGTGGAGAGGTGTGCTTCCATCCATCCATCTATCAGCTCTTTGAGGTCCACTGCTGTACCTCTGATGATAGGCCTCTCCTAAATGATGCTACTGCAACCGGTCATGTGGCCTCTGAATCCAACGGTTTTAAGATTTGCTTACAGTCCATAGGCGGCAGTGACAACTTACCTTCAGGTGTACTGCATGTCTGTTACGTCAATTTCAGCGAAAATTCTAAAAAAAAATGATAAAAAAGAGTTAATAATCCTCCTAATAGAAATGCCAATATTTTCATTATTTCAATATACAGTCAAAATTCTGAAAAAGAAGGACCTAACTCCATCAACCTCTATCTCCATAACAAAAAGCATTCTCCTTATCAGATGATATAAGTTGAAAGCCTACCTAGGACTGTTCAGGCCTCTTCCACCCAACCCCGAACCTAAAACCAAGATCCGTCTGTATTTCTAACTACTAATCCGGTTTAGGCAAAAGGCACGCGATGGTAAAGAACTATTATACAAGTATAACAACAGGTTAATTGCAAACCACAAAAATTAAAGTCTGTGAAAAAAATAATAAACCTCGCAAGGCGATGCGTGTAAAGTCGAGTGTCTCAACGTTCTTATGACTACAAAAACTAGTTATGACCAATCCGACGATTTTGCTTTACTTTGTTGATAATCTCTGTATTTAGTCGCATTATATATAGTGAGGAACTTCATCCTACAGTCAGTTCGAAAAGACCACAATGGCCAGTCGGGACGTGATTTTATTTACGGTGTTGGGTATTTTCTGCCTGTCCGGGGTTCAATCTGGTAGGTACTACAAGTATACCTAATTGGAACTTTTGTATCTATTTAAATTTGTTTTTTAATGGGAACATGTTTTTTTGATAAAATACTTACACATCTTTCTACTATTTTTTTCTTTATTTGGAATACACTAAAATGATATTTTTAAGGTAAATTTAATTTAATATTGAATAAAAATTACCCATGTTTATTTCTAGTATGTTAATACTAAACGAAAATATTACGAAAGAAGTATGAAGTAAAATTCGTTAAAAGTTGAATTTAATTAGGAACTGATTGAAAAACATTTATATTTTATCACACATGAATTATTTTTTGTTAATTAAATAAATTAAGTCCACCAATTCGCACTTGGCCAGCGCGGTGGACTATGGCCTAAACTCTCTCATTCTGAGAGAAGACCCGTGCCCAGCAGTGGGACAGTAATGGGTTGACGACGTAAATAAATTAATACGCAAAATACAATTATTTTAAACCTTCTGGAAGTAAAGTAGTGCATGTCAAATTTTAGAATGTAAAATTATGTTTTTTCGATTTCAAACAGCAGCCTAAATATGCAAGTGATTTTAATGAGTTTTTCCCGAATTAATGAAATTTATTCCAACATAATTGTATTGATTACATTATATGTCATTATAACACCAAAAAACAAACAGAATATTTATCATAATATGTCATGATACAGGATATAATTATACAAAAGCATTTATCGTTATAATTGTTATGAAATTAGTACAAAGGAATTGTATTACAAGGAACAAATTATGTTGTCACGTAATCTTAGAATGAGTTAATTAGCATGGGAATAACAATTAGTAAGCAACGTAGATGAGAAGCGAATGTTATGTTTATCCTTTAAGATAATATAGAACATCGTCATTTCATTACTATAGGGCTATACCACTCTAGGGCAGTAATCTCCTCTCTAAGTGGAAAAAATGGAGTATTTAGTTAATACTAGGCACGCGTCGCAACGGTCGAAATTTGACCGTAATAATAATAATAATAATATATACTTTATTGTACCCAACAAGGAAAATAATGCAATGAAATCTTAATATTAGAATACAAAAGGCGGCCTTATCGCTCAACAGCGATTTCTTCCAGGCAACCTAAGGTTATGGAGTTGAGATTAAGGTGAAAATAAAGAATAGGTAGGGTGCAAAAATCAGGTTAATGAAATTAAAGCAACGTACAGGTTAAGAAAAAAGTAAAAGAGAAACTAGTTTTTTTAAATAACAACAATTGTGAAAATAATACAGTTTAAGGATAGCAAAAAGCGTAACAGTCACTTTTTTCACAATACTATAGGCCATCACTGTCACCGTCGCTGTCGTGTGCATGTGTGCAAAACTGCAACGCATATGTGATTAACTTCTAATAGAAGTCCTGTTTAATATAAAGTTGATTACAGATAACTATGGGTGGCAGTGACTATTTTTCAGATGGACTGCACGCTCGTTTGCTACTTCAATCGGACAAAAAATTTACACCGTAAAAGACCTGCGTCCTACAATAACTACATAAAAAAGGAATTACATAAAAAGGAAGTCACATAATCTTTACTCCTATGTGAGGCCAGTCAGTACCGGCCTTAGATTGACCGCAGATTTGTAGTTAAACTTGACTTAGTTAGTATCTGCCGATTAATTACAACTACCAATTTCCTTATACTATAAATGGTAAGTTGTAAGAAATTATCACTTAAAGTATAAATAAATTATTATATTAAACATGTAATGGGTACTCACCATATGGTGGTTTTTGGATAATTATTTTCGATAGAACTAAAGCAATCTTCCAAAAAAAAAATTGTCAATAGAAGAAAATAACATGTATGTATAGTAACTTTTTTTACTTAACGTTTGTCGATACTTGCTACGTGCGATTGTGTTGCAACTTATTTATTCGGTGCAAAAGCAAAATTTGATTAAGTGTGAATGATGTGAGTTTCTCTCTTAAATTACTACAGTACTTGAAATTTTCAAATGAAAAGATGAAATGAAACATATTTTTAAGACATCTGTTATGTACATAGCCATAAGTGAGATTTTTTGTATGATGAAAGAAAACCTTGTCAAAATTTAATATAAAAAGATTAAAATTAAAAACAAAAAATGAATGAAATTTAGCATGCTGCCTTTAACGTTATACTATTAAAAGTATATGTATTTTCAAGGTTATACGTATATGTATTGTATTAAAATAAAAAAATAAAACACGACACCAATAAAACACAACATATAAATAAACAAACGTAGCATATGTATTCTGGTTACCAAAAAACGGATAAGAAATAAGTTCAAGGCTAATTATAATCTAAATATAAATTATTGATTATAAATAGTATTAGTATATTAATAATTGTAATTAAGTATTCTGACAAGGGTCTACTAAGTACATACATGAGTTTCGCAAGGACATTAGGACATTTTTTTATTCAGAGCTGGTGTCCCTTTTTTGTACATAACCTATATCAGTGTGTACACACGTTATGTAGACGATAAAATATTTTATTTATTTACACTGTCAGTAATATAAAAGCTTAAAGTGCATAATACAAATGCATAGAGCTCCGTTAAAAATGCTTAAAATTCTGCAAATACCTGAAACACTTACTGATGTAAAAATCTAAAACTAAGTTAATATCCTTAGAGTAGTTAGGACATGAATATCTAATTCGAGGATTTTATTGGATAATATAATATGTATAAGTAATAAACATAAATAACTAGTTTAGCCGGCGAACTTGTTTAGCCTAAAAGTAAAAAACCTAAAATTATCAGTGTTTCTCCATTATACACATGCACTATAGATAAAACCATCCTCTTTAATCACTCTATCAATTAAAAAAACTGCATTAAGTAATCCGTAGCGTAGTTTTAAAGATCTAAGCTTTGCTACCGTTGCTACCCGCTGTCTGTCCCTATGTATGGACAGACAGCAGGTAGCAACTTTGTTTTATACTATGTAGTGATGATTAGGAAAACTTAAAAAACTAGAAGCGTGTGGGTATAGTAGTTGGGTTTTTTACGTACCTGAGAAATCAATTAAATTAATCGTCATCCATTATTGTCCCAATGCTTAGCTCAGGTTTTATTATTGTATCTGAAGAATGTTGAAGACTAAATGTGAAATTTGCTGTAAAATTTGAGGTTTTCTTTAAAGTTAGCTAGTAATTCGTGTTTGAGAAATTTTTCATACAACGTTTTTCCCAGGATTGGTGACAAAATGCAAGACCGAAGACTCAAAATGCGCGAAGGAGTCTGCCCAAGCGATGATTGGTCCATTCACTGCCGGTCTACCACAGTACAAGGTGGAGACTTTGGACCCCGTTACCTTCAAGAAGGTCGATGCTAGCTCTCCGAACCTGAAACTCATATTAACCGACATCACTATAACAGGGTTGAGTGGGTGCATTGTTAAGAAAGTCAAGTAAGTTGCTTTGTTATCAAATTGTTGTATTATTTTGTGTTGCGTGGAAGCAATTGCTCACTACTTCCAATATCGTCGTCAACCCATTATTGTCCCACTGCTGGGCACGGGTCTTCTCTCAGAATGAGAGAGTTTTAGGCCATAGTCCACCGCGCTGGCCAAGTGCGAATTGGTGGACTTCACACACCTCCGAGAACATTTTTTTAAAAACTCTTGGGTGTGTAGGTTTCCTCGTGATGTTTTCCTTCACCGAAAAGCAGTGATAATTAATTTCTAGTACGCACATAATTTTTAGAAAAATCGGTGGTACGTGCCTGGGTTTGAACCTCGGATCACCCGATCGAGAGAGCAAGTTTCAACCATTAGGCTATCACTGATCCAATGATGTATCTGTTAACTTAAATCCTACTTTAGGGATACGTCGACCCTGAGACCTAAGTTAGTACATTTCAGAAAGTATCTCTCCCTTACCTTAGTATAGTATATTTTAATAAGAGGGTCGAATCAGTGTAGTTCTACCGAGGAGGTGCCACTGTCACACCTAATTCTAACGTGAAACATTTCTTGCGTTTCGGTGGAAGTTATAGGAGTAGTTGCGCGCTTACTTTTATATGAGACGACAATGTCAGTTCTCAGGAGTAGCAACGCATCTGCGATTGCATTTAGATAGAACCTTCTTCTGCATGAAGTTACTTACGGATGTTCATGAGCACCAATCGCCACTTACCGTCAGGTTGATTTGACGACCCTTGTAGCGCAGCGGTTACCTTATGGTATGGTCTGACACCCAATGGGTTCCGGGTTCGATTGCCGCCCAGACAGATATCTGAATGAGTTTAGATTTATGTTCTGGGTCTCGGTGTTTGTGTATTCATCTTGTGTATGTCCATGGTACCCACGACACAGGAGAAAATCCAAGTGTGGGGCTATGAGTGTAGAGAGCGTGAGAAAGCATGCTCATTTGCTACTTAATTCTAGTATATTTAAACTTAATACTCCAAATTTCACTATATTTAACAATTTTATTTCAGACGAGACAAACCAAAGAACAAAATGTACCTGAAGTTCTTATGCTCTTGCCAATTAGAAGGTCAATATGAAATGAAAGGGCAACTGTTGATCCTACCTATTGAAGGAAAAGGACCGCTTCATGTCACATTAAGTAAGTTTTAAGTTTTTTCAAAATGTTTTAATAAAAGTAGAAACTCTATGAATCTAAAGGGCTATTCAACTATTATTTGTGAGCATACACAAACATACAATAACGTTGCTTTAGAAGGCCCAATTTTTCATCATATCGGTTCATTTTTACCACCTGGATAATGAAAGAGGAACAAACTTTTCTGGAATATAAGAAGTAAAAAACAGAATTCTTCTTGTTCAATCAATGTCAAATAAATCATGAATATTTTCCTATGACAGATATTTTTAAATACTAAAGCAGATAAAAATAGAATAAAACGTGATCTGTATAGTTATTACATGTTGAATGTGTTCCGAGAAGCACAAATATTTTGTTGTTTATTTTTGGAAACACAGAAACAGTCCAACTAATCTTAGCTCGTAATTACATCGCAATACTGTTTTTATGGCATTAATAATACACTAATTTGTAGTTTGCTTCCGTGTACTGCATTCGTTTTAACAACCTGTTATATAATCTGCCTTGTTATTTCATTAATATGTGAGGGTCACATCTTGCAACAGAATTTAAAACAGTTTGTCCAATTAGTTAGTCCTGATTAAGCTTCAATTTTGCATAAATTTTATTTGGATATATTATCCATTGCATCAGCACAGCTGAAGTGGTAATGCGTCGGCCACCAACAGCTGGCAAGGGCAATCGGATTTGATCACCGCAAAACGACTGCTTACCACCCTCAGTGCAACGGCTTGGTGGAACGATTTCGAAATTGCATATTCAAAGCGACAACAGACAACAAAATTAAATATTCAATATAACACTTATATTGATTATATTGAAAGAAGCTAGACAAATAAAATTCTTGCAAATATAAACATAGTCAATCGAATAACTGTCAGTTAGGCATTGCCCCTTCGTCGCAACACTGAAACACAATTTCAACGAGCAAATGTTATAATTATAAAGTAATTTAATTTTAACTTGATTGAATTAGATGACTCAACAGGAATTATTATGATTTTTTTTTCAAAGGTTTCTTCACTTGTCTTTTTTGCGTTAGGGATTTTTTATTTCTATTTTAACTATGCAGCTGAATTTGCCCTGTTTTTTTAAACCAGTATATATCTGTGTTAATAGTAGCAATTTTAATTTTAAGGAAAAGCTGAAATCAGCGTAGATGTGGACATATTTGACAAAGAAAAAGACGGAGAAGTGTACTGGGATGTGACAGGTTGGAAATATTCCTACGAATTAAAGGATAAATCCAAAGTTGTTTTCGACAATCTTTTTGAAGGAAACGAGGTTTTAGGTAATGTTCCATTTTATTTATTTTCTTATTAATAACTTTTTATTTTTATATTTTGACGTCCCATTATATCATTATTGACGACCCGCGTGACGGAGCGGTTACTATACCGGTCTGACACGCAATGGGTTTCGGGTTCGATTCCCGGCCAGACAGGTATCTGAATGATGAGTTTAGATTCATGTTCTGTGTCTGGGTGTTTATGTATTCGTCTTGTGTGTGTTCATGTTACCCACGACCCAGGAGAAAATCCTAGTGTGGGGCTATCAGTATAGAAAGCGTGTGCGTGATTTCGGACTGTGAAATCACAATACTGCTTTATAATATCGACACAAAATAAATTAGCGACGATTGTTTCAAAGCATCACAAATACATGGTTGGACGCTGATACCATCTTTACATATACTTCTTTTTAACAACAGGATAATCTGCGGCGTCCTACCCTAGTTCTTAGCAACACATTTTTGGTTGACTTTAACCTCTAATTCTTTGGTACAAATAGGACAAATCAAGACTACAGTCCAACTGATTGCTAGTGCTTACTACCATCCTTTAACATCTGTAATACATCCGAAATAAGACTGGAATCTTAATAAAGTTTGATCAAAGATGCGTCGCTACTTCTGAGGACTAAGTTGAAACGCCTCTAATAAGTATAACACCCTTGTCACATCAAACCAGAACGCAGCTTTGCTTGAATTTGGTATTACAAGCCAGAATTAGGTGTAGCGGTAATGAATGACAAAGGGCCTATTTGAAATTAATTACAAATCCATGAGCATCAGTAATTGGTACCTAATTACTTATTACTGGACGCTCGTTTGTCACTCCAATTTCATTAAACCTTAGTCAGAAAGGTCTAAATTAAGGTGAAGAGCATAAAATTAGCCAGTATTAACGCTTTCCCAGTTACAAGGTTTATATATCTTTAGATTTGTATACGCATGTTCACTTTTGGAAGGAACTTTGAAATACTGTGAACTGATTGGTCAGACCTTTCGCTTACACGGTTTATTTTGTTCAATGCATAGTTATAGTACAGTATAGTTTCGTAATCCAATATTTAAATAAGTGGATGCTCAAACTTGATTTTTATGGACCCCAATGATATGGTTATTAAATGAAATGTTTTTTGAGAGAAATACGACAAAGAGGATGACGCCTATATAAACTTATAAAAATAACGATTTACATACTGATATTCCTATACAAGATATTTCTCGTGTGTCGCGGTTACTATGGGCACACACACAAACACCGAAAAAAACTCTGAACAAAAACCAACATTTTATTATTCCGGTACTTCTCTGGCCGGGGATCGAATCCGGAACCCACTGAGTGTCAGACCGGTATAGTACGTACTCCGTCATATCGTCATCTATTTATTTTAATAATTTCATCTAATTTCAGCTAAGGCAGCACGTGAGATGATTGACCAGAGTGGGAACGAAATCATAATGGATGTTGGTTCAGAGATGATAAAAGCATCTGTCGACAAAGTTATTAACAACGTGAAGAAATTTTTCAACAACGCTCCCGCTAAAGAATTATCTTTAGACTAGTTTTAATATTGATGAATGGTATTAAGATTAATAATAAAGTATTGTTTCTTGGTGATTTTACTGGAATTATTTATTTTATTTTTACTAGTATACTCGGTGAACTTCGGTCCGCCTAAAAGTCAAAAATCTAAAATTATCAATGTTTCTCCACTATATTATGCATGTATTATACATAAAAACCTTGCTCTTGCATTACTCTATTAAAAACTGCATTTAAATCCGTAGCGTAGTTTTAATGATCTAAGCATACATAGAGACAGACAGCGGCTTTGTTTTATACTATGTAGTGATAATTACAAGTATGGTTTATTTCCTTCTTTTTGTTGAACTTTAAAATCGCTGCTGTTACATTAATAAATCGTCGACACTCTATAGAAGTAATATATTTAAAATCGGTCAAAGGTAACAGAAATTGCGACTAATAAACTTATAGGAAAATGCACATTTTTTTTAAAGTGTGTATTTTAAAACAAATAAATACAATAATATTTACATAAGCATAATCGTAATAAAATCTAAACACACATCCTTGTCCGCGAATAAATATTTTCCGCTTCAACTAGTGGAAGGTATAAGTTAGTAATTTTCCATATACTAATTTAAATATATACAGTAAAGTTTACGCCAAACACTTAGAATTAAAATCGTTTAATTTATTTGCAGAACAATTTAGCATCGCCGTTATAAATGTACCTGTACTTTAAACAAAAACATAAGACTTGAACTTTGTAGGGCATGGTAAAGAAGATTTATTAATTCGAGGCATTTTAAGCCAACCTGATATGAAACATCTATACTAGAGATTATCACAAATGTTCGCGGGCGGCAGTGGCCGTTTACTATCAAATAAACTGCACGCTTTTTTGCTAATTCTACGTATGAAAACTAAGAACAACTAATACATACAGTTTTTAATTAAATAGCCGCTGCTTAACTAAGGTTTGAATTCCAATTTATCTGCGTATTTTGATATAGTTTTCCATATGAGTCGTCATTAGGGATTGCAATCCGAAAAACCGGATCCGGTAATCCGGCGGATCCGGCACAAATTTACACAAACCGGATCCGGTACTAATTCACCACCGGATCCGGACCTCCACCCTATCCGGTGATTGTATATTTAGACAAAGATTTCACATTACAAAAATAATTATCGTTAGAAATCGATCCTTATTTACACTGTTTTAGCCGTTCGATTAATGCCACCGGATCCGGATTGAAAATGAGGCCGGATTGCAATCCCTAGTCGTCATATGGTTTGATACGTCGGCCTGGCAACGAACTGTGAAAACGAATGAAATATCAATAACATCTACCATATATTATTTTAACTTATAATCGTACACGAAATAAAGATTAAAGATATCTGCACATGAAACTTCCATAATTAAACTTTTGGCCATAGTCTTAACATTTAAGTGAATTTGTTTCCCCGACAACTTTGTAATTACACTAGTACCTATAGTAGAAACATTTTGGCTGTCGGCACATCGTTTACATTTGCGGAAAATGTGTGAATGAGTAAGAATATATATGTTATTTATACATGTATATATTATTACTTATTTTATCTGCATTGTTTTCTGTGTGTTCAGATATTATGTCAAACCAAAATTATTAAAAATAAATTTATATATGAGCAATTTCAAGTTAACCAAAGATTCGTTGCTGCTGTCGTTGATATGAAAGCCGATAACCACATCCTTCCACCAAAACCGCTTCGTATTAGACATAGGTCCCGGTCGTACCTCCCCTATAAAACATATTTGCTGTACTACCTGCAGCATCTTAGGCAATATTTAAAATTTATGTCATACTAGCTGCCCCGGCAAACTTTTTCCGCCTAAAAGTTAAAAAAAAAAGATCAGTGTTTATCCACTATATTACACTATATACATGTATTATAAAAACCGTCCTCTTGAATCACTCTGTCTATTTAAAAAAACTGCATTAAATTCCGTAGCGGCAGACAGCGGTACGCGACTTTGTTGTATACTATGTAGTGAAACGTCCGTCTAGTTTATCCAGAGTTATTACTACTGTAAAGATATGTCAATTTTTAAAACGGGTAACACCGCGAGGCTTTGCTAGCTATATGTAAAGTACATTTGCGATTGACTATAACTAAAGTGAGAAAGAAAGAAAGAAAGAAATAATTTATTCATAACCCACACTGTTTAAATACACAGCAATAATAAACTGACCACTATCATACCATCCAGAAACGGATCCTTCTCAGCATTGTACTGGCTGGCTACTCAGCGCTGGTCTTCAGAAGGACCCGAATGGTGAGGTCACGTTAGGTCAAAAACAGTACAATCTAAGATAGTGCAATAGAAATAATAGAAATATAGTAGTATAGTAGTTTAATTCACGGCTCACTTTCCTATGTGACAAGTATCTTAGACCTCAAGAGTAACAACGCATCAGTGGATGATTTCAGATAGGATTCCTGCTCTATGTGAAGTTACTCGTACAAATATACACGGGCGGCAGTGAGAACTTACCAGCTTGTTGATTTTATACTTATTTATAATATCGTTTCATCAAATTTCACATCGTTTTAGTTACTACCGAATATCACTACCGATAAAAGGATTAATTGATTGTAATGGTTCTTAACATCAATATTACTAGCTACTAACTGACTAGTCAAGTCGGAGTTGGAGATGTTTAAGTATTTAATGAATCGACTATAGTTTCTATAACACAACTCGTACTCATACTTATGTTAGGTAATTTCTAAATATTGCATACTTGTTTGCTGCTTCCATTGTCTAAATCGTATCGCGCTAAAGCTATCTCTTTATCTGATTGAAGTAGCAAACGAGCATGCATACCACCTGATGGCAAGTGATTACTGCCGCCCATGTACGTCTTTGAACATCTTTATATAGAACATAGGTTCTGTCTGAAGTCCATCACAGATGCGTTGCTACTGCCGAGGACTGAAATAGTCCCCTATTATAAAAGAGTGCCGGCAACCACACCCTTCCATTGAAACTGTAAAATTTAAGTAAATAATCAATGAATATACAATCATAGAATATTCAATAATTTTATGTAGGTATAGGTGCTTTGGTGCAGTCGTATTGGTCATATAAGTCTATTGTGTGGTTAACTCTTTAGCTAATTGTTTATATATGTCGTTGTTCTCGTATGCACTTTATAGAAAAGCAAATAAATGGCTCTTCTGTTTATTTTATAGGATATAAATTAGCAAATATGATAATATTTAGAATCATTATACAAAGCTGACAGACAAATGGAGCTGAACAGTTTGAGAATGATTTTATTTTTTGTTGCATTTTTATATACATCAAGAGCGAATGAAGGTAAATTTTATGTCACATCCAATGCATTCAATTTATCAAGAAGGGTACAACGTCGATCGTCTAAAAGTAAGAATTCCTCATAACCCTGCATCGCTTTCACTACGTAGGGTACCTTTTGAAGGTTTCCCCCTTGACAAAAAAGGGTTACCAACACGTCGGTAATCAAACCAAAGTATCGGAATATATAAGCAAACGTTTTAAATTGTATCGTTACGCAGATGCGTACTGGCAGATACTGGCAGATGCCAGTACCTTCATTTATATCTCTATTTTTACAGTCCGCTAGCTGTTTAAATTGATTCGAAAAAACTAATGAAGTCTGGAGTCTGTGATGCTCTTTTGTTTTCTTTTCAATTTGAATGCGTAGTTGGTATTTGCTGCTTGTTATACAAATAGTTAATTAGTGTGAGTTTTAAATGAGTAAACAATACAATTATTATGTAAATAACACGCATTTTATTTGCAAAAACAGCCGTAGTAGAAACCAAAGTGAAAACGACTTATTACAATAAACACTACGTAAGGCTTTTAATGTTGATTAAAGATACCTTAAATGGATTTCAGTGGTCACTTACTACTTGGTGGACTACACGTTAGTTTCCTATTTCTTCGTCATACAATAAGTAGAAAAATATTAAGTAATTATCAGCCATACTGTTGTATATTTACACATTCCTTTTGGCCAGAAGTGTTTATGTTCTACTCGCAATATCCTTTTCTTAGTAAGCATTTATTGTAATTGCAAGATAACAGAGAGCATTATTACTATTATGTTATTTATTCATTAGCATTCTAATGCTGCATTCTAATTCTTCACACGATGTCATAATTTACAAAATTTCTTAGTCTCTAAACATTTACAGTTTTAGTAAGTAAGTAATAATTAAATTTTCAACGTTATTTTTTAGCAAATGTGTTAATGAAAACCATTTTAGTGATGTGCTTGAAATTGGCGTGAAAAAAATTTGTTCTATATTAACCCGTGACTTTAAGTAAAAATAATTAAATACCAAATGCCACGTTGGTACATGATTTTCATGAAAATTACATTATTACATTATTATTTAACATTATGCCAGATTTGAGCAATAAGAGAATTAAAGAGAATACGAGATGAAATCCTGTCCTCTGAAAAAAAATGCTTTCTACTATCGTAGCCCTATATTAGGATTTTACCTTGATTCAGATCTTCAAACATATCTCTTAATTTATGATTTGTAAATAATTATGTATAGGTGGTAGAAACAGTGTAGTTCGTCCGGGGCAGTACTACCACCACGCCTACTTCTAGCGTGAAGCAGCTCTTGCGTTTCAATGGAAGGTTGTTGGGCGCCGGCTCACTCTTCTATGATGCGACCATCTTGATCCTCAGGAATAGCAACGCATGTGTGGTTGACTTCAGATAAAACCTGTGTTCTATATGAAACTGCTTATGCCGCCCGTGGCACTGCCGCCCGTGGAAATCTCCACGGGCGGCAGTGACCATTTACCATTGTGGTGGTGATGGCTCGTTTGCTACTTGAATCAGATAAAAAAAGAGTTACCTGGTCTACCAGTCGAACCAAATAGGTATATTTATATTAATTAAATGTACCTACACCTATATATACCTATATAATAAAAAATATTTTTATGTTTTCGTTTTATAACACATTCCTTTCGTCTTATTTTCTAGCATCTTACAATGTTAAGGTTACCTCGTACATTACCTTTTTTTTTTTATTGATATCGAGGGGGAAACCTTCGAAAGGTACCCGACGCCGTGGAAGCAACGCCGAGTTATGTGGGATTTTTACCTCACCAAAACCCCCCCGGTGGCCATCTTTGGCTCTGTGTGGAGGACACCGGGATCTGCAACGGACCGCTGCCGGTGTCCTCCAAACGCGATGCCCTCTTCGGGCTCTTCCCAGTGAGCATTGTACTCAATGCGCCTCCCTGGTGTTTACTATAGCATGTGGCCACACATGCCGTCGTCCTACACGGGGTCGCTTGGCTGGACGGTTCGAGCTCCCACTCTTACCGCCCGCAACCCCGGAAGTCCCTTTTAGTCGCCTCTTACGACAGGCAGGGGATACCGTAGCCCTATTCTGATCACGGAACTACAGGGATAGCCTCGTACATTACCTAATTTTCCTTTTGAAATAAATAAATAATAATTAAAAAAAACTAAAAACACGCTTTTATAGAAAACCGAACTAAAAAATAGAAAATAAATTTTAATAAATTTAAATTAAGAATAGTGTTAAAAATTTCAATAAATATCAATTAATAATAGTGTGAATAAAAAAAATGTATTATATTTAAAAAAAAGCGTGGGGTGCTTTTTAAGGCTAAAACCGTAAGGCACCTACATGTATTCTTTACATTGTTAACTAATGAATACTGTTGCAGTATTCTAGCAATTTAATAATTATATACGAACATAGTTTTAGTTCACGTTAAATTGTTTATTAAACATAAGGTCATAACGTAAAGGACAAAGTCAGTAATATCTTTGTATTAAGATTGTCACTATATTTATACAAATATAATTGAGTGTATGTTTTATTGTTAAATACACAGATACAGATATGACATTGCATAGTAACACGTACATACCTACATATATTCAGAAGTACTCTTAAAAAAACGCAATCCCACTGAGGCGACATGTATGCGGCATGGACGCATGCTACATTTGCGTTTGCTAAATTTGTCGTTCGAGCAATGTGTTTGCCAGTCACGACTTACGGCGCCGAAACGTGGTCATTCACTGTAGGCCTCATTCGAAGGCTCAGTGTCGGTCAGCATGCTATGGAGAAGGTTATGCTCGGAATTTCTCTACGAGACATGATTCGCTACGATGAAATCCGTAGACAAACGAAGGTTACCAACATAACTCTCAAAATTAGCAAGCCGAAGTGGCAGTGGGCCGGCCACATCGATAAAGGACCAATAACCGATGGGGAGGAAAGGTCCTCGAAAATTGTTGTAAAAATAATACTCCAACTTGTAACGCAGAAAGCATTACAAGTTCATTACATTTCATTACATTCCTTTTTTTTTCGAGGGGGAAACCTTCAAAAGGTACCCGACACCGTGGGAGCGACGCAGGATTACGTGGGATTTTTACCGCACTAAAACCGCCCCGGTGGCCGTCCTCGGCGCTTAAAAGGAGGACTCCGGGATCTCGAAACGACTTCAACCGGAATCCTCCGAGCGCGTTGCCCCGTCGGGCTCCTCCCAGATGGGCGGCTGGGCCCACCGCTCCGTCTATTCTTTACGACGGTATGCGACCACACATACCGCCGTCCTTCCCGGGATTGCCTGACCGAACGGTTCGAGCTCCCACTCTAGCCGTCTGCAACCCCGGAAGCCCCTTTTAGTCGCCTCTTACGACAGGCAGGGGATGCCGTAGCCCTATTCTGATCCCGGAACTACAGGGCGTTCATTACATTACTAGTAAGTACATGCTCTTTATTATTATAATTCTATGTATTGGTACTTTAATGCATCCGTATTGATCATATAAGTCTATGTGTGGTTAACTATTTAGCATATTGCTTATTGTATACTCGTATGACATTGTTCGCATATGTACTTTAGAGAAAAGTAAATAATAGAATCTTCCGAATATTCTACTCATATAAGATATAGATGTTAAAATATCAGTATATTTAGAACCATTATACAAAGCAGACAAATGGAGCCAAACAGTTTGATAGTAATTTTATTTTTGTTTTCGTGTTTCTACATATCAAGTGCGAAAGAAGGTACATTTTAACTTATATGTTTCATATTACAGTCATAGTAATTCCTTCCTTCTATATTTTTGTGTATTTTATTACAAATGCTATAAGCGGATTACAATTGGATACTGAAATAAATAAAAAACAAACGAAATATCCACTTTCAGGCCATAAAAATAATTTAAACATATGATGGTTTAGAACTAAGTACTAAGTACATAGTTTTGAAGTCGGCGCTTTTTTATCATGATCTAGATAAATAAATAAATAAATAATAAGAATAGATAAAAATAAAGAAAAAATAAGCCGTTCGTAAAAAAAGGAATCCGTTTAGTATTTTGAGAAAAACGGGCATATAGAGACTGACAGCTATTGGAGACTTTGTTTTATAATAAGTATTGGTAGATAATAAGAAATAAGGGGTTTTTATGTTAATAAATATCAGATACATACATACCAAAAAAACTGATTTACACCATACGTCACATCTGACCTTACTTTTGACAGCACCATTCATACACAAGTGCAAAGCCGAAGACTCGAAATGTCTTCTTCAATCAACTCAAGTGGCCATCCCGATACTAGCAGCCGGGATACCCAGTCTAGGCGTAGATACCTTAGACCCGTTGATCATTGACAAAATAGACGCCAATTCTCCAAATCTTAAACTGATACTTACCCACGCTACCGTCAAGGGACTCAAGGATTGTGTGCCTAAGAAAGTCAAGTAAGTACCTCACATATGTGTTTGTATGTTGCTCGACTTACCGACATAGCTCTCAAAATTAGCAAGCTGAAGTGGCAATGGGTCGGCCACATCGTTCGTAAGACCGATAACCCATGGGGAAGGAAGGAACCTCGAGTGGCGACCACGTTTAGGCAAAAGGAGCACAGGTCGCCCCCTCACCAGGTGGACCGATGACGAAGAAGATAGCGGGAAACCGTTGGATTCAGAAGGCACAGGACCGGTTAGAGTGGCGTCATTTAGGGGAAGCCTATGTCCAGCTGTGGAACTTAAAGGGCTGATGGATGGATGGATGTATGTGAAGCCAGTATCTAGTGTTATTCTATGTATTGTAGTAGAGTTTTCCGTGTGTATCCTCGTGTGTCTCTATGTGTGTGTTTATTTTTGCGTGCGTATATAATATATATATATATGTGTGTGTGTTAACCGCTGCTAGTCTGGTTCTGGTGTGAATTATAAGAGACTATTACTGCATTGCACTTGTCCGAGGCATTCCTGCTTAGCACTCGTAAAGCACTACCTCTGGGGTACACCCTAGTCTCTCTGATTTTATCTGGGGTTGATTACAAGTATTTATTGCCATTCACCATTAGGTGGACTTTCTAGTTTCGTATTTTGGTATTATAAAAAACCGGCTAATTCCAACGCGCGCACGAAAGGTTTCTTACGATTAACTAAAAAACCACAAAAAATCACGATTGTTGTAAAAAACTTGGCACGCTGTCGCGTATTTTGTTCGAAGAAAAATAAATTTGTTGAATGAGAAGCCCTTTAAATATTTATTTTATTTTGTTTTTACTATTTGTTGATATAACGGCAACAGATATACATTATTTGAAAGAAAGAAATAAAACTTTATTCTCAAATTCAAGGCACATATAACGTAAAGGAATAGGTTTAAAATTAGTGATAATATGAAAATAACAGCGAAAGTAGAGGACACAAACAAGACATAGAATTAACAAAAAATTGTGAAAATTGCAACTGTCTAAGTTCATAAGATACAGCCTGGTGACGACAGACAGACAAACGGACAAGGGAGTCTTAGTAATAAAGTTAATTCTGAACCTTCGGTTACGAGACCCTAAAAATAATCTAGTATAAATATTTAGTAAATTACAGCTATACTAGAGATATGTGTGAATAAAATATTTACATTTTTTCGCTACAAATGCTTGTAATGTACTCGCAATATTTTTTAGTGAGCATTTATTGTAAGATAACAGACAGTAATTTGTTATTTATTCATTATGTAGCATTCTACTGCTATTCTTCACGCGATGTCATACTTTAAAATATTCCTTTGTCTTAAATACTTTATAGTTAATTTATTAAGTAACAACTAAATATTCAACGTTAGCTTTTTGCGAATGTGCTAATGAAAACTATTTTGGGGCGTGACGGACATGAGGCTCACGTGAATAGGAGTTGATTCATATTGATCCTTGAATTTTAGTTGTATATCGGAAATTAATTTGGAAAACATCGTGAGGAAACCTACACACCCGAGAGTTCTTTAAAAAAAAAAAAAAAAAAGTTCTCGGAGGTTTGTGAAGTCCACCAATTTGCACTTACTTGGCCACCGCGGTGGACTATGGCCTAAGCTCTCTCATTCCGAGAGAAAACCCGTGCCCAGCAGTGGGACAGTAATGGGTTGACGACGACGACGACGATCCTTGAATTTAAATAAATTTACTAAATATCAACTATCACGTTGGTACTTCATCATGAAAATTAATTTTAATTCAAGCAAACACTGCGAAGTAGTTAATTTTAATCCTTGCCGAACCTTAACAATAAGAGAACTGACATAAGACTAGATGATGCACCCGCACTAGCATACTATCTTTGTCGTGGGTGTTCTGGATACACAAACACACAAATCCAAAACAGAAATCGAATCATAATATTTTTATATATGTCTGACCGGGGATCGAACCTGGGGCAAGCACCATGCCGTAGTGGTGACCGCTCTACTGAACTTTACAGATATTAATGTTTTTATTTCAGACGTGAAATCTAAGATTTATATAAAGGCTGAATGTTCAATTGAAGTAAACGGCCACTATGAAATGTCTGGACAGCTGCTCCTTCTATCTTTGAGCGGACATGGCAAATTCAAAGTTATACTCAGTAAGTATTACCTTTTTTTTTTTTTTCGAGGGGAAAACCTTCCAAAGGTACCCGACGCCGTGTGGGAGCGACGCAGGGTTATGTGGGATTTTTACCGCACTAAAACCGGTGGCCGTCCTCGGCGCTGAAAAGGAGGACTCCGGGATCTCGAAACGACTTCAACCGGAATCCTCCGAGCGCGCTGCCCCATCGGGCTCCTCCCAGATGGGCGGCTGGGCCCACCGCTCCGTCTAGTCTTTACGACGGTATGCGACCACACATACCGCCGTCCTTCCCGGGATTGCCTGACCGAACGGTTCGAGCTCCCACTCTAGCCGTCTGCAACCCCGGAAGCCCCTTTTAGTCGCCACTTACGACAGGCAGGGGATACCGTAGCCCTATTCTGACCCCGAGGCTACAGGGACGCAGTAAGTATTACCTAAGGTTATTATTTTAGGCTAATATTATGGCGAAAATCATATATTGTAAAATGTAACAGTACTCACGTCACACGGTTTTTTATTTTCATTTTACGATACTTAAAATGAAAAAAAAAAAGTTTTCTGAGGTATATTGTATAACATATATCTTAAAAACATTTTTATTAATAGTGAGTGAAACTGACTTATAACTTATTCGATGTAATATTTTTATAATATTGAAGTAGCAAACGAGCATGACCGACGACGAACTACCTGATAGTAAGTGGTCACTACCGCCCATGGACATCTGTAAGCAACTTCATATAGAACATAGATTCCGAGTTCCGAGGACTGAGATGGGCGCCTCATGTAAAAGTGTGCCGACAACCACAGCCTTCCATCGAAACGCAAGAAACGCTTCACGCTTCACGTTTCCAACTATACTGCTTGTATCTATCAAAACGGCCATAGAAGTAAACAAACACTTGTAAGACAACCATGATCATCAATACCTTTATCACATAAAATGACTTAATTCTTTTAAAAAACTTGTTTACCGTACCGTATGTAAAGAATATTACCTAATATTACCTTACCAATCTGACATGGTTTTGGACTGTCTGGGTATTTGTGTATTTATGTTTGTATACATCCAGAGCATACGCGAAAGGGGTAAAAATATGTAATCCCTACTAATATTATAAATGCGAAAGTAACTCTGTCTGTCTGTCTGTCTGTCTGTTACTCTTTCACGTCAAAACTACTGAACCGAAATTCATGAAATTGTGTACACAGATAGTGGTAACCTTGGGATCCAATATAGGCTACTTTTTATTTCAAAAAATGGGTTGAAAATGTTAAAATCAAGCATAAATGTTTGTATGGTAGTTCGTTTTTGACAAAGAGCTGTACTAATAATTCCGTCAAGGGGTATGATAGATTTGATTAAAAACTTAAGTGAATAATAAAACATTAAAAAATATTGATTTTGAGTCGACAACATATATTCGTAAAACTCGGTATGTCGCGAATTTTGTTAAATTCCAATGTAAATGACAATCACTATAATAACCATTTCGCCTGGACGTCATCGTGAGTACGTTCAGTTAATACATATAAATTGGTAACAATTAGTTATCATTCAAATAGATGTGATATAAAGAAGGATGTCCAATTTTCACCTGATCGTGTATAGTGATATAAAAATCTTAAAATGCAGCTACTAAATTAAAAGGAACGCAGGAAATAAAGTTATTTGAATATTTGTATATACTAAACAAGGTAAAAGTTTAACGAATTACATGTTTTGAACGCAACTCAACTATCATTTCACGTCACTACGTTCCATTTAACGCATTGCTACTTGAATAATTATTTTTTTCATTATTCTTTCAAGTAATTCTTTATATTTTTTTTTACTTTTTTTAAAGATTTTCTATAACAGTTTATATGTATGCTATCTAAAATAATAAATAATATTGACATTCTTAAATCCATCCAAATCTCAAATCAATCAAAATCAAATCGCGCGTATGTAGTATGAACTGAGTACACAACTGAAACGGTTTTTCTTCCTTTGACATTTGACACATTGTCAGTTCCGCGGAGTCGATACTGAGCACGACATGAGAGCTTTATTAAACTACATGAGAGCTTTATTAAACTTATTCATATATTTTTTAACTTCACTATGTTCAAATCCTAAAAATGATTATGAGACAATATACCAGGTTTTCAAATGTATGGGAAGTGGGCATTGTTCTTTCATTTATTTTTATCTATCTATGATTTCATTTTAATATGGGTTTATAATATGAAAATGTATTTATAATGCGAAAGATGCGAATAAAATTACGAGGAAATCCCGATGAGTTAAATATTTAGGTATACTTGCGCTATCTATTACTGTTCTGTTGAATTACGTTGAATGAACATTTGATAGATGGCGTTATCTACAATACAACTTCGAAGTAATATCGATAAATTATATGTTGATGTTGAATTACTAATAATACCGTCAAGGGCTACGAAACACTGGTTTGCAAACTTAAATATAAAATATCCATGATAGCATATCTATATCTCATATGGTTAACTCACAATAATTATTTTTATGTTCCATATTATAACTAAAAATAATATATTATTTTCGAGTCTGGTCTTTTGTTCAGTATTAATCCTTATGTAAATAAATGCATTCGTTAGCTTCGTAATTATATCAAAGATCAAAATTGTCTTTTACACTGTATGCATCAAATAAATACGTTTAAAGTTATTAGAGATATCAAATTATATAATTTCCTTCAAAGGGTACGATAATAAAATTCCATCAAGGGGCAAGATAGACTTGATTGAAAACTTATTTCAATAATAAAACATTAAAAAACATTGATTTTGAGTTGACAACATACATATATCTGTAAAACTCGGTATATCGCGACTTTTGTTTAATTCCAAATTCCAACTATCGCCATATTAGCCATTATGCCCTGATGTCATCCTGATCCTTAGTTTATTATGAAATAATACATACCTATAAATCGATAACAATTAATTATCATACAAATAAATGTGATATAAATTTGATTCAATTTACCCACAATATAAAATTACGAGGAATTACCGATGAGTTATATATTAGGTATACTTGCGTCATCTATCCACGACTATGTTGAATTACATTGAATGCGATAGGTGGCGTTATTTACAAAACAACTACGAAGTCTATCGATAAATTAAATGTTGATGTTGAATACTAATAATTCCGCCAAGGGCTACGAAACACTGGATTGCAACCTTAAATATAAAATTAATCCGCGATAGTATATCTCTATAACTTATGGTTATGTCACAATTTTTTTTTTATGTTCCATATTTCAACTAAAAATATTACGTTAATTTCGAGTGTTTTCTTCTGTTCGGTATCAATCCTTATATAAATAAATGCATTCGTTAGCTTTTACACTATATGCATCAAATAAATACTTTTAAAGATATTAGAGATTTAAAATAATAAAGATCGCGATGTCTCTCGGCAGGGGTAGGTAACCGTCTCGCTCGCGCATGCTAATACAAGCCGGGCGCCGATGCGTGTGCATTATTAGAGTAATCTGACCACTTGATAGTGTCCAGTGTTGAGTAGGATACGAATGTTAAATGAGTTTGTAAGAGTAGCGTCTTTTTGTACTAGACCAGTACAAACATTGCACTTCACCCTGCAGCATCACCCTGAGAACTTTTAAACATACTGCGGAAAAGTTAAAATCAATCTTTGTAATCGATGCGTTTTGGTTTAGGTAAATGTGGAGGAGAATTTGGTTTACAAGGTGCTTCTTGGTATTGTGTGACCACTAAGATTGTTAATTAATTCAAAGAAAGGCGGTTTACAATCTTCTAATTTTAAAATTCTAATTTTAATTTGTCTTATTTTTAAAATATTTTTATATAAAAATTATGATCCTAACCACAAATACATACTTTAAATTCGTTTCTTCACTCTTTGTATGTCCGGGTTATCGCCGGCCGAGCGGCTAAACTCATTTGGATAGGACTTGCACTATAGAAAAGGTTGTGGAATAACATAATTATAGACTACTTTTTATTAGCATATAATTTCAACGGGGTCGAGATTTGTGCGGGAAAAACTTTGCGATACACTCATTTTTACGCGGGCGAAGCCGCGGGTACAGCTAGTGTTGATTTATAAGTGCAGAAAACATCATTGTAAAGGTCGTGTTTCGATCCGGTGGTTAGGGTATGAATTGTCCCCGTCGACCTATACAAAATGAATACATTTCATTGCACAGGAAAAGGCGTAATTTCCGCTAGCTGTGACCTGGAGAAAGTAAAGAAAACAGATGGTAAGATCTATTGGCATATGAGAGATTGGAAATACTCGTTCGAGCTTCATGACAAGGCTAGTGTAGTCTTTGAAAATCTTTTTGGAGGCAATAAAGTCTTAGGTAAGCAACATTGATTTCAATAATTCAATTTTATAACAAAGTATCGTTTGATGAATGGTTTGTGTTTGATGATTAACAATATGTCAAAAAGTGAACGTTAAAATCTATATTTGGAATCATTATATTAATACGTGAAGCAAAAATTTGTGACGGATTTTTAAGTAATATGCCGCGGACGGATTAGTATAAAATTTTGCACGGTTATAGTGGACGTAGAGAAGGAGTGCAGAATGTTAATATTTTTTTCAAATAATGCATTTTTCATACATAAAATCAACTAAAAACACATTACACACACTGCCTTGCATTTGTCACAAACACATATGTACTTAGTAAATGAAATAGAACATTCAATGTCTTACTATGAAAAGACACAACGTCAAGAATGTCAGATGACATTTGATTTTTAATTTAAATTACGGTCGAATTTCGGCCGATGCTACGGGTGACTAGTATAAATAATTGACTTAATATTAACAAATAGAAATATTTTTATTGTAAAACTAATTCAATATTTAAGATACCTTTATATGTTAAGTTTAGACCTATTAGTAATAATAGCTGACATACTTAAAATTAAACAAATCATATACTCTGTACTACATGTCCTCAGTTCGATTTATTTATTTATTTATAATCCAGACTACATTTAACATTACAGGATGTCCTAATACGATAGAGTGAAATTATATGAAGTTCATCGATAATCTTAAATTAAAAATGTTTTTTTTTTAATAATTGATCAGAAATGTTTAATTTAATTTTGATATTTACAGCTGAGGCAACTCAAGAAGTGATTGACAGCAATTCCAACGAAATCGTGTTGGAAATTGGCAAACCCATCATTGATGTTCTCATGGGGAAAGCTATGACTTCCATTAATCAGTTTTACGATGCAGTTCCTGAAGATAACCTTGCAATAGATTAAACGTTAATGTAAAAGCACGGCATTTTCTAGTAATATACCACATTTATAGAAGGTCATCCTAAAATACAATTTGGATAGAAAAAGAAAAAGATAGACCAAAATATTGATGTTGGGCGTACAATATAATACAATAGTCTTTATTTGCATATAAATAAGGTACATAGCGGTCTTATATATTAATTATGTAACACAGTGAGGTTTTAATTTAATGATTATTTTTTGCTTTTTTGTTACTATTTTTATGTTAGAAGTTATAGTTTAAGTGCAAGATAAATAAAGGCTTGAAATAATATATTATTTTGTATACGTCTTTTTCACTACAACTTAGAAGAACTTAGGGCTACGACACATAGAAGCCCTGGTCTAAGTGAAGTGATTAGTCTCATGATTTTTTTTTTTTTCGTTACCGTCATTTGCACATGCATATGTTACAATACTTGTTCTATCGCTTTATATAAATATATCTTTATTCAACTACCTTTCAGTGATATTATTCTTATTTTCTATGTTATGCTTAATTACTTTTTTATTGTTTATTTGCTTATTATTAGATTTCAATATTTTTTCATTGTGTACCTTATGTTACTTATCTATCCTGTAATTATTCCTGTCATACATTATCCCCTTTCTAACTTTACACACACTTACCAGTTTATATTCCTGTTATCCTTACCAATTCCACGCATAGGTTGTCAGGAAGAAATCGCTTTCTAGTGATAAGGCCGCCTCCTGCATACTACTGATCTACATAATATGGTATTTAAAAAACACTTTCTACACTCACACTATAATAGGATTCGCTCCTGTGTTGTAGGTGCCATGAACATACATAGACGAATACACAAACACCCACACCCAGAACAGAAATCTAAATTCATCATACAGATACCTGTCTGGCCGTGAATCGAATCCACTGCGTGTCAGACTGGTATGGTGACCGCTCCGCCACGCCGGTAGTCAAATAGAATAAAAGTATTAAAGTGATTATAATCACAAGTATTGGTAAAAACCGTGAAAGTAGTTTGCTTACTGGTTGTCCTGTCAATCGGGAGGTCCGAGATTCAAACCACTGATATTTTTAAAAATTATGCGCGTATTAGAAATTAATTATCACTGCATGTCGGTGAGGGAAAACATTGTGAGGAAACCAACACAACCGAGAGTTCTTTTAAAACAAAAAAGTTATCGGAGGTGTTTGAAGTCCACCATTTCGCACTTGGCCAGCGCGGTGGACTATGGCCTAAAACTCTATAATTCTGAAAGAAAACCCGTGCCCAGCAGAGGGACAATAATGGGTTGAAGAGAAGAGGCCTCTACCGCCAGAGAACATCTTGCGACCAAGAGGACTAAGCTGAAACGCCTAAGATGAATATGACAATGCTTACTACATGTGAGGTGTCCATCATAGTCCTCAGGAGTAACAAAATGTATGATGGAACTCCTGTTTCTGAAACTTAACGCCTTTAGGGATTTAACTGAGACTCTAACATACATACTGGCTGTCAAAAAAATCACGTGATTATGACACAGCAGACATACATATTTGTACTGTGACTATGATTTTCCTTGTCATAAAAACCATTTGCGCGTAACAAGTGTACTGAATTAAAATTACAATGTACTTAAACTTGTGTTCGCGCAAGACTTTACCTTAATTAAATCCAAAAATGTTGTCTTATCTTTTTGTCTTTCATAAGAAATGACAATAACAATAAAATACTAAAAAAGATAAAATCTTAAAGGTTTAATATATAAATATTGTGAATGAGGTATTATTTTCGTTGAAAATATACGACTAACAAATTTTTTTTGTACGCCTGCTGCAATAAATGTTAAAGTATTTTTAAGCTTGAAGAATCCTGTATAATTCCACTTTATTTTATTTTTATTTTTTTCTTATCTATTACATTACAGATTTGACAAATTATTATCTTATACAAGGCCATAAATTTGATAAACGTGTAATCCTAATTATCGACAAGTACAGCGAACTTTCAAGGTGGTAGAACCAGTGTAGTTTGACTGGGGAAGTACCACCGCCACACCTATTTCTAGCGTGAAGCATTTCTTTCGTTTCGATAGAAGGGTGTGGTTGCCGGCACATTTTCACAAGAGGCGACCATCATAGTCCTCGGGAGTGGCAACGCATCTGTGATTGACTTCAGATGGAACCCATGTTCTGTATGAAGTTGATTACAGATGTCCATGGGCGGCAGTGACCACTTACCATCAGGTGGACTGCATGCTCGTTTGCTACTCCAGTCAAATAAAAAAAAACTTAATAATGTGCATAAACATGTAAAAATAACAATTTATAAGGGAAATGTAAATGTGCGACACATGTGTAATTATCTGTTACAAACATTAATACATGCATGTGAGTGAATATATATGTGGCTTTATGAATATATGAATATGGCTATATAAACATATGGCTTATATGGTTTGTAATTGGTTCTCAAGTGTCGTAAATAATCTATAGCCAACCTCATTTGAAACTCTGATCCTATCTAGTCTTAATTACAGATGTACATAACTGGCAGTGTCCACTTGCCAGGGGGTGGACTGCACATTTGTTCGCAATTAACGTATTATAAAATAACTACACACTGGTTGCCGGCACACTTTCACATGAGGCGACCATCATAGTCCTCGGGAGTAGCAACGCATCTGTGATTGACTTCAGATGGAACCCATGTTCTACATGAAGTTGATTACAAATGTCCATGGGCGGCAGTGACCACTTACCATCAGGTGGACTGCATGCTCGTTTGCTACTTCCGTCAAATAAAAAAAAAAAAAAAAAAACTAGCAGAATCCACGCGACATCGTTCGCACAGACTATATTGTAATCCATCCGACCATTATACATTTGAGATCCACACCTGGACATGACCCTTGCCATATATCGCAGCGTATGAGATAAAATATTTTTTAAGCCATTTTTTTTTACCTTGATCCACCTTATTGAAGTTTCTTCTCTCTGTGTTTGTCCGGCTAAACCGATTGTCATGGGACTTTCACAATAGAAAAGGTTATAGAATAAAATATAGACTACTTTTTATCATAGAATTTCCACTGAGGCGAGATTTGCGCGATAAAAACTTTGCGATACATTAATTTGCACGCGTGTGAAGTCGCGGGTACAGCTATTTCTAGTAATAAAAATAGTATATTACTCAGGAATAATGAAGCATTCTAATGGTGAAAGATTTGTTTAAATCGGTTCAATAGTTTTTAAGTTATTTTATAACAAACATACAAAAATAAAGTTTTCCTCTTTATAATATTTGTATAGAAGTATAGATTGAATGTAGAAGAACATTAGATTCTGTCCTGGTTGGCGAAAAATGTTAGAGCATGTTAATATAGCGTTACACGCCTATGCTCGATCAAAGGTGCGGTGTTTACTAAATTAGAACAATCACGTTTGTATCAATTCCATCATCATTATCAATTTCCACATCTTTTTAATCTAACCGCAGCAGTCACTTCTGCTGCTAGTCACAGGTATATCCGTATTACTGTTCAGTCAAAACACAAGGAGTTCTATCTTATTAAGTGTCATATATATACATTTTTTTTCGAGGAGGAAACCTTTTTACCGCACTAAACAGGTGACCGTCCTCAGCGCTACAAAGAGGACTTCGGGATCTCCAAAGGAACGCAACCGGAATCCTCTGAACTTGCTCAATCGGGTTCCTCTAAGGTAAGTGGGCTGGGCCCACCACTCCATTTGGGCTTTACGACGATAAGCGACCACACATGCAGCCGACCTTTCCGGGGTCGCCTGACCGAACGGTTCGAGCTTCCACTTACGACAGGCATGGGATACCGTAGCCCTATTCCGATCCCGAAACTACAGAGACTAAGTCTCATATATAGTTTATATTATCCAAAATTCAAAAGCATTACAACTTCAAATAGTTTTATATCATCAAACATTACTCTCATAAGCCCGTTAAACTCACATCATAAACATTTCATACTGTTATGACGCTAATTCGATATGAAGCCGACTGTTTTTGTCTCCCGAAACTGAAATGCAGCCATATGTTACAAATATTCACTTCGTCGCTGACATTTTTATGCTTCGCCTCTGTGAAGATTTGGAATAATTGTTCTTTTATGGTATAAAAGCAGAGTAAGCATATAACAGAAATTCCATTTAAATGTGTTATTCATTGAAATTATATACAATTTCATTGTGTTTGACTTTGGACTTTTGGCACGACCCCCACAGTAAGTTAAAATATTTCGCTCGATGTTTGTAATTTGTCTTTTTATAACGTGGTAAATATAAAATACTAGTTGACTCGGCGAACTTCGTTCCGCCTAAAAGTTAAAAATCTAAAATTATCAGTGTTTTTCTTCTACTATATTATAGATTTATTATACATAAAAATCTTCCTCTTGAATCACACTATCTATTAAGAAAAACTGCGTTAAAATCCCTAGCGTAGTTTTAAAGATCTCAGCATACATAGGGACAAACAGCGAGAAGCGACTTTGTTTTATCCTATGTAGTGATTTACAGTAATTTGTATCTTAATCAAACTACACCTTTCATTAAAACACTATAATGAAAAATAAATTTTTGAAGACTCTACTCTACTCTACTCTCTCTACTCTCTCTCTCTACTTATTGTTTTTTACTTAGCGTTGGCAAGCATCAAGAAATCACGACCCATATGTACTTTTAACACATCGTTTTGAGAAAATAAATAAATGACAATACACAGAGTGAACGCCAAATATTGTCAATCATTCATTTTAATATTTGATAGAGCCAACGATAGAGAAAATTTATTTGTTATATTCAATTTGACATATTTATAATACTGTAAAATTAAATAAACATTAATTAATTCGTGCATTAATATTTATTTAGCTATAGCTTTAGCTTTAGACTTATGTAAAAAATAGAAAAATAAAATATAATAATATTGAATTTTATTTTTCTTAAAATATCGGCAAATAAAATTCGAAAAGGATAAACCGCATATCGTGAGTACCCGTTAAGTATTAAAATGTATCAGTTCCGCGATAATGTTAGTCTAAAATCATATATTTATTTTTCTTATGTTCTACTAAACTACACACAATTAACACTTCAACTTAGTCGATGTATATAATTATATATAATTACCAGTAGTAATTTGACATGGACAAAAATTCCTTACTGCAATTTTAAAATAGCTTCTATATAATATGTTAAAAATCAATTCATGGCCATTTGAACGATTGCACAACACCATAAAAACCAGTAATTAAATTAATTAACATGTTTTAAAACCCTATAATATTCTGTTATTATAAAAGTATTATATTGTTTTTAATTGTAACTATAATTTTTATTATCTGTTCGTAATGTTTCGAATAACAAAGACAGGAAATGCATTAAACCAAAATTAAACCCAATTTTTTGCCCTGTTGTTCGTTTTCATCAAGACCGGTGTTCAACCAGAATATATACAAAATTTGTAGTCACGTGAGAGTCACGTGTTCACAGAGACGCCTAAATATCTCTTTCTACATTTCATTAAGTCTATATTTTAATATGATACCAACGGAGAGCGTTTAGTCAGCGATGACAGCTTCATGTTCGGATAATACGATTTACTGCGAGAATGTTTTACGACTCGAGTATTAAATTGAATAATAGAATGTACTGTTTTTAAATGTCTTTTTCACAGTGAAATTCCTGACGAAATGAATTTTATTAAAACTAAGCTATTTTGAATACCTACTGTGATTAAAGGTTTTCGCTAGGATCCTATCGTAACATGTAATGAAAAATTCTTAAGAGAAGGCTAGTTAATTTGATGTAAAAAAATTGCCCCAAACTTGTATAAATTATTTTTGATATTGATGTATGCACATTCGTTCAGCAACCTTAACAGTCCGATGTTAAATATAGCCCTCCCTTTATATTTTTTTTGCCAATAAACCCAGCGTTCAAGTTCGTAACTAAAGCTGGAGTTGATATAACATTAGAAGACGCTGCTGTTCCATAGAAGAGAGTGAGTAATGCTATTCAAGATCGACATCATACGTTTTTTTATCTGATTGAAGTAGCAAACGAGCATGCAGTCCACCTGATGGTAAGTGGTCACTGCCGCCCATGGACAACTATAAGCAACTTCAAATAGAATATCGGTTCTATCTGAAGTCAATCACAGATGCGTTGCCACTCCTGAGGACTATGATGGTCACCACATATGCCGGCAACCACACCCTTCCATCGAAACGCAAGAAATGTTTCACGCTAGAAATAGGTGTGGCGGTGGTACATCTCCGGTCGAACTACACTGGTTCTTGGGCAAAACTTTCCTATATATAATCCTCGCTGTGATAATGAATGACCGAGGATAGTTTTTTTTAGTATAATTTCACCTCACGATAAGGTAGACAGGCTACCTAATGGAAAGTAGTTACCGTAGCCTATGGACATTCGCAACACCAGAGGAGTCGTCAATGCATTGCCGGCTGTGAAGGAGAGCTCTTTTCGCACCTTTTTTGAAGAACCCCATGTCATAGCGCTCCGGGAATACCTCAGGAGAAAGCTCATTCCACAACTTGCACGTCCTCGGTGAAAACGAGCGTGCAAACTGAACCATGGACCATGGATGTTGAAGTGCTAAATCAATATTTTAATAAATAATAATAGCTACATTGTTTTTACATAATCTAACCCAACGAAGTACTAACCAGTTTATAGAGACATATCATACGCATAGAGAGTATGAGTGTTTATATTAGGCAGTTATGTTTTGAGAGAGATGCAAAGGAAACACAAACATATCAAGCAAATCTTCTTACCGAGAATTGCTAATGATTTATCACAGGATTATAAGTCTCTGTAATATTTGATTGATCTTAATCACGCCGTATCAAGCGCGTGAGTAAGCTGCTTATCTAAAGTTATGCAAATCTCAACGACATGCGACTTTAATCAATCAACCATCGAAAAGTCGCAGTAAAAAGTCGTGTGTCGGCTTTTACTGACAGGCTTATAATTTTCCCAAGGCATTGTTCTATCATTAGATTCAAGTAGGATTGCGTAAGGGTGAATCAGATTTGACAAAATACTTTCGGAAGCAAATTAAAGATGACATAACTTTAAGATTAAAAAAATATATATACACTTTTATTTATTCAATGTTTATTGGCCACAAAAAAGAATGAACAAAAGGTGGACTGAAGGATAATTATATATTTTACGAATCACAATAAATAAACGTGCAAAGCAATTAACTTTTTTTTTAAGTTTGGGAAGATTACTTAAATTATTGTCTTTGTTCTTATGTACATTATTTAAAAGGTGATGATAGGATTCACGTTAACAGTATACCTATTATAAGATTTAATTGTATTGTTCTGTTATTGTATTTCATATATATTATTAACAACTCTCCGCAGCTGCACATTGCCACAAATGAGACATAACACTCCCACAAAAAAACATAGTCTGCACCACGCAACATACATTTCACGTTTGTGATTTCGGTTTTGGCCATATTTTCCAATGTACGTTATTATCTATATCTATATTTATATATTGTATAAATACGTGAAGCAAAAATTTGTGACGTATTTTTAAGGTACTTGCCGCAGGCGGAGGAGTATAAAATTACGCACGGTTATAGTTGAATAGTTGATGTAGAGAAGGATTGCACAATACTAATATTTTTTTGAATAATGCATAAAACATACATAAAAACAACTAAAATCACATTACACTCACTACCTTGCATTTGATTCAACATACATAATAAACGAAATAAAACATTCAATGTCTTGCTATGAAACACATAACGTCAAAAATGTCAGATGTCTTTGTCAAAATACCCGCAATTGGTTTACAATTTATTTAAATTAGAGAAATATTGGTGCTACTTTGTACAATATAAGGTTTAGTTTTTTTCATTTCAATTAGGGTCGAATTTCGACCATTGTGACGGGTGACTATTAATAGGAAAAACATAAGCAGTGACTATCTTAAGGGCACCTTATAAACTCGTTCTGAAAACAGATATGTATCGTCCTTCAAAAGTGTATCTGGTTGGAACACCGGTATTTATTTTGACAAATAGATGATTACCTCCCGATGCAATCTGTAACGATACGGGATGTAATAGGCGCGCTGACTAAGCAGAATTCTTCACGTTATCTGAATCTCTGCTCCTTCGAATTATTACTAAATTCTTTCTAAATTGCTCCGAGAACTGTTTGGTTGTTTGAAAACGCTAGTCATTACTTGGTTAAGTTTTGTTTGTGTATTATGTGCCCGTCTAATTTTGGGTGGTGTTTAGACTTTATACTTAAGGGATCACTAACAAGTTATAATTACTTCGAAGTCAAATAGGTTTACGAAGTCCATAGTATATCTTAGATACATTTTAGTGAATATTTATTATTCTGTAAAATAAATCATATAGATACCTAAAATATAATAGTTATGTCAGACCATAACTTGAAGCAGCGGCCACTTACCGTCATCTGAACTGGATAAAATTTGCTTTCATTACATAATAAAAAATATATCATAATTATATTAATAGGTGAAGCAAAAGCTTGAGATCCATTTTTAAGATACTTGCCGCAGACGGAGGAGTGTGAAATAACGCACGGTTATAGTTTTTTCAAATTATGCATAAAACCTACATAAAATCAACTAGAATACATTACACTCACTACCTTGCATTTGACACAAACACATACATAATAAACGAAGTAGAACATTCAATCTTAGTATAAAAACAACGTCAAAAATGTTAGATGTCTTTATCAAAATACCCGCTATTGCTTTTAAATACAGCTTAGCTAATTAAATCTCTTTTACCTTTACCTGGTGCGTTCAAATCAACTTGAAAAAAAAAACATTTTTTTTTTGAATTTGATAAACATTCGTGCTACTTTGGACAATATGAAGTTTAGTTTTTAATTTAAATTTCGACCGTTGCAACGAGTGACTAGTATTTATAAATAGGTACATAACCTCCAACCATAATTAACGTCCTTAACTCAATAAAATCCATGTTACCGCACTAACCGCAAACACAATGCAATTATAACAAAATAAATTACTTTTGTATTTTCATTCACAAAATATACAACTTATCCCGCCACTTTCGCAAACCATATTCCCAAGCAACCGGTAATAGATTGAAATCACATATTACCATAATGCACCTACTAAATGAACCCCAAAAACCATGTGAACCCAAAATTATTGGGGAGACATATCATCCGGGGCGTTGCTAACTGCCAATCAATAACACTGATTTATCCTTTAGGGGAGTTGGTAACAACGAAAATTGGTAATAAGAAAGAAAAAATACGTTTCGTGACACAGGTTCCGCAGAATATTTTAACTTTGATACTCTGTTAAGTGTAAACAACATTATTGGCTTTAGTAACAGAGATCAGGACAATCCAACTTAATAATTATGGTTTTACACCGACTTTTAATTAATGTGTGAAAAATGAACCCCACCTTTATTATTTTATTTAATTTTGACGACCCCGCATGTTGAATCGGTTATCATACCAGGCTAGCGTAGTATATACCCGCTTCGGATCAGACCCCGGTTAATTTCTGGTCTGGACCTGGGTGTAACGGCTCAGGTAAATTCCTACTTTGGGTATAAAATTCTTAAGTATTTTACCAAAATTATAACATAAGTATTTGCACGGTATGCTTTTACACCTCTTTCAAATGACTTTTTTTTTTCCACAAGATTGAATTAATAACCAAGCTTGCTGTTAACCTCAAGGTAAATGGTTACTACCACCCGTGAACATTTCTAAGCATTTTCTTTCAGAACACGCCTCTACCCGAATTCAGTCCATAGATTCGTTGGTCCTCCTGAGAAACATAGTTGCTACATATGAAAGACTACCAATTCGCACTTGGCCAGCGCGGTGGACTATGGCTTAAACTCTCTCATTCTGAGAGAAGACCCGTGCCCAGCAATGGGACAATAATGAGTTGACGACGAGATATGAAAGTAAGCTATATAAGTAGGTGTGACGGTAGTATCTTCCTTCCTATTATTTGTCGGTCTAAACTTATACATTCTACCATCTTGCGAACTAAGTATGCTACATAATAAAGGTCATCAGCCAAGAAAAACAATATGCTTACTTATGGTTCAACCACATTTGAACCATAAGTAAGCTCAATAATTTCACTAAGGTACCCTAAATCTTTCAAGTGTAAACCCACTACTGCATTTCGTAAATCGCTCAGCAAATGTCCCATTGCATATCGGGACGTATTGCCACGTGCCACGATAGTTACGTGACGTCACCGCATGCTCTTGTTAAACTCCAATTGATAAATGTGGTATTTGAGGTAGGTACTTAATGACAAAGAAAGTTTTCTGTTACGTTTCTAATAGATTTCAAATCATATAGAACCTTGATCTGTCTGAAGTTGCTTACAGATGTTCTTGTGCAACAGTTACCACTCACAATTAGGTATACTCCAAACTCATTTGCTAGATAAATTATTTAAATAAAAAGGCAGCAGTTTCCACTTCCCCTACTTGCAATAATAATAAAGTAGCGATAACAAAAAACATACAAAATAAAAACAATACAAAAGGCGGTCTTATCGCTAAACAGCGATTTCTTCCAGACAACCTAAAGGTATGGAGTTAAAGTAAGTGGTAAATAAAAGAACAGGTTAGGTGCAATAAGTAAGTTTTAGTTAAAATATTTACGAAATAGAATTAAGGAATAATTTAACGATAGCAATGAAGCAATACGAAAAGGACAGCATACGATAAAAAGACGGAATGTATTCCCGTAGGAACTAACGTTAAAGCGTATAATGGTACCACCACCACACCTGTTTCTAGCGTGAAGCATTTCTTGCGTTTCGTTGAAAGGGTATGGTTGCCGGCACACTTTCACATTTGACGACCATCATAGTCCTCCGGAGTAGCAACGCATCTGTGATTGACTTCAGATTGAACCCATGTACGAACGAATGTTACAGATGTCCACGGGCGGCAGTGACAACTTACCATCACGTGGACTGCTCATTTACTATTTCAGCCAGAAAAAAAAACATGATCACTACAAATAATTTAACTTGATATCACAAAATCAGTGAGCCAAAAACCAAAGTTACATTTTGTAAATCGTTTGGCAAATGTTCCCCACGATATCGACACGTGCCGAGGCTATCGCATGACGTCACTCTTGTTAAATGACTAACGAATAGGCCGTTTTGTTTCGAAATTGTGAGAGGGAACTTTATCAGATTCGATAGCAACAAAATTGTTTTCTAAGGAAACCCTATAAGGAAGCTGTGTTGACCTTACAATTATTATTTTGCTAAATAAAGTCTATTGTAGGAAATTTATTAGTACTCTTTTGAATAAAATCAACAGAACGAATTTTATTTTCAAGTACTTTTCTTAAGTTAAATAATCGAAAACTTGTTACATTTTGTTACCGAATTAATCTTTAATTTATCTCGTCATTTATTATCGTCCCAACGTGGGAATGGGTCTTCTCTCAGAATGAGAGAGTTTAGGCCATAGTCTACTGCGCTGGCCAAGTGCGAATTGGTGGACAATAATCTTTAATTTACTATCCCAAAAATGTTATAGATAGATATATCCCACATATCCTTAATTATCAGTTTTAGGGTAGGTACTGTTAAGCCTATTTCGATTCATGAATTATATACGTATTATAAAATAGATGGTAAATATTGTAGTTACGAAGAACATGAATTACGTAACATGATTAATATAACAAAATGTTTAATATTTTCTAACCTAATTAAGTATATTCAGATATTCACAATAGGTAATCAAGTACAAAATGGAAATACATTAATATTTAAGTCATATCTGTCATACAAAAAATAGTTGACGGACTGCACTACAATATAGATAATAACGAAAAAACTATGCAAAAATGTATTACAAAAAGTCCAAGAGCTAATGAGGACCAAACATTTTTTGCATGACAAACGGTTTGTTTACGAATCCTTATTTTTTATGAACGCAATGCCTAAAATTGTCCTATCCTTGTGTTCATCATGATTCAACACATTTTTTCCGTTGAGCACAGCATCGACAATTACATCAGTAATTTGGAGGGTCCAGAAACCGGCATCGAATATCCGATAACAGATAAAACTAAATGAACTAAGTGATGGAAAATCCGATACGGATACTGTAATATGGACTTCGAGTTATTAAGTTAATATTGAAGTCTATGCTGTGAGACGTTACACAGACTTGTGTTAGAATTCAGCAGGAATATCAAAATTTGCGTCTATTCTTATATACTTACTTCGTTATATGCAAGAGCAAAAGAGAAATTATATAAAATTTTATCAGGAAGATTTTAATCGTAGTACCATATCGAATTGCCGAAGTATGATGCAAAATCAAATCAATGAAGAAAAAGATTATTTCTACAGGAACACAAAAAAAACGATGAGTCGTAAATACTACAACTTGTGAATCATTTGTATCAACAAACAATCATATACTTTACTTGAATAAGAGATTAATCCTTAAATAAATAGTATCCAAGACAAACCTACGTAGGTTTTACGAGTACATTTTATAATTAAAGAAAATGTAAAATATATTGTAATAAATAAATAAATAAATAATACCTATCAATAATATGGGGCTTAAAAGAATTCTCTCAAAAGAAAGCTCTAAAATCTGATCAATCTAATTACGTCGTGCAAATGTTTTTTTTTTAAGGAGATATCTACTTACAACAGAACGTAACTAAATACTTATAATCAAACTTAAGCCGATTTAACGAACATAGGCATTATTCAAAATGAAACCGTGGTTGATTTTATTAAATGGAACTTAAAACAAAGTAAGCCGCAAAATTCAATCAGCAAATATAAATCACAGCTTTTCACTTAAGACTTTTTCATTTAAAACAATTATTATTAGTATTATACGAGTGCTACTGAACCGTATGAAACCCTCTTACGTGCATATAGAGGCGATATTGCTGTACAATTCGTTTGAAAAGTTTTAAAACAAAGGTATTTCAGAACGTGATCGTGGCCTGTGACAGTTGGTACCATTCCGTGTGCATTCGCACGAAACATGTCATTAAATTCGAACTGTGAAATTGTGGGGTCTACTCTCATTTGTTAAAGAGCAATTTGTTTCTTTAGTTAAGTGTGGAAGTCAAAGAACTGTTTATAATCATGAACATAATGTTTTTGCTAAGCTTGGAGTAAACAATATTTTATAAAGAATTCAAATTCAGAATTTTCTTTAATTATTATGACACTATCTAGGTATACCCAGCTGTGTCATAAACGTTTATAAAGGGAACATAAGTTTAAATAGTAACCAGTTTTGAAGTCACTTCCTTCAAAAATTATTACAGTTAAAACTTGTCAAATATGTATTGTTGAAGACAAAATTTACGTCCAAGTCACACACACAGGCTTTCTACACTCATAGTCCCACACTAGGATTTTCTCCTGTGTCTGTCTGTACCATAGCCACACACAAGACGAATACACAAACACCCAGACCCAGAACATCAATCTAAACTAATCATTCAGAAACCTGTCTGGCCGGGAATCAAATTCGAGACTCAATGTACGTCAAGCCGGTATGGTAACCGCTCGGCCACGCAGGTCGTCATGTTACATTTTGACAAACGCGCCCAAAATCATGACGCAAATCTAGTGACGAAAAAGAATTGATAAATGAGGCGAGACCCTCACACTGCTAGTATTATATCCATCAAAAGGGCGTGGCTTGTAAAATTCGCGTGCATGCATGCATAAACTTTGTTATTAGTAACAAGTGAGTGACAAGCGTTAGACCACATCACGTTATTTGTAGGGAATGTTATAATGAGCGAAATGTTATTTGAAAGTGTTGGGGAATAAATTACACCGTTTGACACGAAAAAGTGTAATCATAGATAACAATACATGTTTTACAAAGACATAAATGATAAACCAAATAAAAATGGAATTTTGTTAGCGAACACGTACATATATTTATCTAATAAGATTCTAACATTGATGTTACTGAAGATTAATTAACAGACAAAAGATATCAGTAACCAGGAGATAAACATGAACCTTAGGCAGAAGTTCTACTAGATGTTAATAATAACAAGAGCTATCAAAATTAGTAGACAGTCTAAATAGTAAATGAAAACTTGTTTTAGCGCAAAAAAGGTACCTATATTTTTTGTTCCTTTTATGATATATGGGTATGTATTGACAGTTTCGATTTAATAGAGACTGGTTTAAACAATGTTTTGCATTTGTTCTTTGCCATAGAAATAAATATTTAAGATTTTTTTTTCGCAACAACTATCAATCGCGAATTAAGCTCTTTAAAATATATACATTTGAGAATTCGCTCACACCGAGAACCAATTAAAATAATGGTATTAAATAAAAGTGAAACAGAAAAACAATTGTTTAAAAGCGGAAACCCTCTTTCATGTCGGTCCTAATGAATATACAACACCTAGCGTGTACTGGCGGGAATTAAAAAAAAGTAATTCTGCAAACAGCTAACATAACAAGGGGTATTCGAATGCACGAGCTTTTGGCTTAATGTAAAAGTGGAGGCGATTTGTAACCATGATATAAAAATGTTGCATGACATAAAATTTACAAACTACGAGTTTGTAAATTTTATGTCATGCAACATTTTTATAAGACCGATTGAGAGATATTCTTGATTCTTGGCGTACGCTTCGAGGCTGCTACTAAAATAATATAGAAGGAACTAATAAGTATACAGTCTATTAATAGTAACGTTAGTCAAAGATACAAAACCGCCCCTGAGGATTGGAGTAGACTGGAGGATTGCTTCAAATAAGTATTAGAGAAAAATTAAGTGGGGAAAATCTACCTATAGGTAGCAATATCGTCTAGATATCCATACCATTGATGCACATTGCAAGGATATTTGCTAACTTGACTGGACTAACTGAACTGGACAAAATATTTGCTTAAGTTTTTTTTCAAGGAGCCAAATGTTGATTAGTAACATATAAAATATAGACTTAGGTTAAAGTAAAACACTCAAAAAAAAAATTGTCGCTTATTACTCACAACTTGGACGGAGACAAAATAGGAATGTGATGAAAAAACATTGCCGCTTTTAGGTTTTTGTTACTACAGCGTGAACGGAACGGAACAATTGGGTGTTTTTCTTTCAGATAGAAGCCCTGCCCTAAGTAACGTGGATTTGATGGCGATTGTATCAGAGTCCACGAGGTATTGGCGTCTTTATTTTGCTCAAAAGTATTTTAGGGCTCTATTACTTAAGTGCACTGAAGTGAAATTGAAGTTAAAGTTAGTAACGACCCGCGTGCCGAAACTGTTAACGAATCGATCTCTCAAAGTTTTTTTTATTACTTTTTCATCTGACTGAAGAAGCAAACGAGCATGCAGTCCACCTGAAGATAAGTGGCCACTGCCGCCCATGGACATCTGTAATCAACTACATACAGAACATGGGTTCCATCTGATGTCAATCACTCCCGAGGACTATGATGGTCGCCTCATGTGAAACGCCAGAAATGCTTCACGCTAGAAATAGGTGTGGCCGTGATACTTCCCCGGCTGAACTACACTGGTTCTACCACCTTCAATAGGGGCTTACGGGTTCAATTCTCGACGAAACAGATATCTGAATGATAAATTTAGTTCTATTCTATACCTGGGTACGTATTCGTCTTCGTGTGTCGATGGCAACTACGACAAATCTTAGTATAAGATTGTGAGTGGAGAAAACTTTACATATTCATAAAAAATGTATTGTGCCTGCGCTAAGTACGTCCTACGATAATACTCGTACATTGTATATAGAAATAATCGATCAAGAAGACAAGTTGTTAATTCCTTAATCCAAGGCAAGCATCGCTTTCGCAGCTTGTCTTAAAATCACACGAGACAATGATTGATCGAACGGTTAGGGTGCGTCTAGTTAGTTAAATGTTGAAGAAAACAGTGCTGTTTGGAATTAATTAAAAAATTACTTAATTTACTTGCGTTTAACAGTTTTATGTCTAACTAGTATATAATGTATCGAAGTAATAATTTAGGTGTGGTACAAAAATTAAAAGTTGAGACGCATTTAACACTTCTATAAGTTAATTTAAATATTGGGTATTTATATCAAAAAAGTAAAACAAAAGAAAAATCTTTTTTCGGAAAAAATCTGTAATTTAATGCAGTAATTAAGGTAATCATCTTGATGCACGTTTTTTCTACAGTATTCTAGATTATTTAACGTAAATAACAATGATCTCTCGTCAACCCATCGTTGTCCCACTGCTGAGCACTGGTCATCTCTCAGAATGAGAGAGTTTTAGGCCATAGTCCACCGCGCTGGTCACTGTGCGAATTGGTGGACTTCATACACCATCGAGAACTTTCTTTTTTTTTGAGCTATCTCGGATGTGTAGGTTTCCTCACGATGTTTTCCTTCACCGAAAGGCAGTGATAATTAATTTCTAATACGCACATAATTTAGAAAAATAAGTGGTGCGTGCCTGGGTTTAAACCTCGGACCTCCCGATCGAGAGGGCAGGTTTCAACCTATCCTATTAGGCTCTTTATCTATAAGACTAAAATTTTGTAGTTTTAATACCGACCGTAACCATTTATAATATGACATCCGACTTCGAGACTATTCCTTTTTCTCCCTACAACATATTTTGGTTTTAGAAATTAGCTACGACCAGTCAATTTGCAACTCCCATTATTGATTTAAGAAATTTTCGCCTATCAATATTTTCCACTTTAAAAATTACTTCGTACATATTTTGTAGCGCACAATTCTGATGTATTTCTGATAAACATTTTCTATCAACCCTTTAAGCTTGCCAGAACTGCGAAGATAATAGGCAGCAACCCCCTTTGTAGGGTGAATGCACTGGTGTCTTTAATATTTCATTGCCATTGCAAACTGTGATAAGCGACACCGACAGCTTGCGTGCTGAGTAATTAATTGCTATGTTGAGGGGATTTTGTTAAATCAGTTTGTGAAAATCAGGATTAGTAATATTTTTTATAAAATATGTATGTATTTCTTTATTAAAGTACCAAGCTGTATGTGTAGTCTAACATTGCACAATGGTCAATGCTCTAGCAGTCATGGACATTACTAATTTATTCGAAGTACCTATACTTTGAGTTGCGAGAACATATGAAGGCGATCACAGATATTTAACGTACCAGACACGGGCCGCGTCAGGACATTAAAAACATCTAAACAATGATATTGATCAATCCGTACTTCCTATTTGTAGCGTGAAGCATTTCTTGCGTTTCGATAGAAGGGTGTGGTTGCCGGCATACTTTCACGCGAGGCGACCATCATAGTCTTCGGGAGTAGCAACGCATCTGTGATTGACTTCAGATGAAACCCATGTTCTGTATGTAGTTGATTACAGATGTCCATAGGCGGCAGTGACCACTTACCATCAGGTGGACTGCATGTTCGTTTGCTACTTCAGTTAGATAAAAAAATCTGTGTCTGTCTAGAGGTCGCTATTACGATGTGATATTAGTCTTGAATAGCATCTGCCTCCTCTCTCGTGGATGTATCAGTAGGCGACTAAAGGACTAAATCAAGCACACGCTTTCTACACTCATAGCCCCACAGTAGGCTTTTTTCCTGTGTCGTGGGTACCATGGACACACACAAGACGAATACACAAACACCCAGACCCAGAACAGGAATCTAAACTCATCATTCAGACACCTGTCCGGCCGGGAATCGAATCCGGGACCCATTGCGCGTTAGACCGGTATGGTAACCACTGCGCCACGCGGCTCGTCGAAGCAGAAGAGTAGCTTCGTTTTTCTGTATAAAATCAACATCCACTGCAGTTTCCAAAATGCATACAATTCGTGTTGATTATTAAAGAAACCCATTAAGTGAAGACTATGTTCAATATCGGACCTGAAAGATGAATGAATATTTGTCTACTGCGAACGACTCAGGACGTGTATTTAGAACGTTCAATATCTGTATGGTATATTGTGAATCTTATCAACGCTTGTTCCAGCTGCCTTCTAACCTTAACCTTGCAGCGAACAGATCGCTTCCATAGATCACCTGACGTCATAAAGTTAGTACAATAACCCCATCCTAATATTTATTAATGAACTCACATACTAACACGAAGGTGTTAATTGCTAGCAACTAATGAAGCAAGGATACACTATTATTGTGCTATTTTATTCTGATTGACAACACTAAAATCACGGTAATGACTCAAGTAAACTATTATTAACCTTGGAACGACCATCGCTGACAAATGTGTTTGAACAGGACACTTTAATGACAAGAAACGGCCTGGAATTATCTTTAGCAAGCCATTGGTAGACCTTCATTACTTGGTTTCTCAAACGACAAAGACTAAACCACATGATAATATTGATTACTAGCTGAACCCCGTAGCTTTGCCCGCGTTAAAATATCGATGTATCGATTGTCCCCTGGGAATAAGATATTTTCCACAGTAAAAAGTAGCCTATATGTTAATCCAGAGTGTCAGCTAACTCTTTACCAAATTTTGTTAAAATTTCTCAAGCCGTTTAGACGTGAAGAAGTAACAAACATACACACTCACAAACTTTCGCCTTTATAATATTAGAATGAATTTGTACTTGTGTATGTAACACCATATTATTTTCATGAGAGTTACAATTATATTCTTGTGGTATTGAATTTTATATACATCACGTTACGAGAACGTAAGGGCTAAACGTAACGCTTAAATTATTGAAATTCTAACTTAACTTTGGTATAGAAATCGACAGAATTTAAAACGCTCTAATTTTTATACAGGCTTTATCTGTTTATTTTTTATCTGAGCCTGTGTAGTAATACTTTCCCATGTCTTTATTAGATTTTAAATATTTCATTCAGATGAAGTTAATAATTTAACATGTTGATCACATATACGTTATACATAAAGTGATAGGGGGTAGAACCTACTATAGAGGTACTACCAAAACATCAAGTTGTAGGATAAAGCAGTACATGCGTTTCGTAAGAATAATATAGACGTCTTAAGTACGAGGCGTCCATTAAGGCGAGGCGGCTACTCCGCTGGAGTGGCAACGGGACTCTGATTTTCATTAGTTACAGAAATCTATGAGAGTCGGTGACCACTTACCATGAAATAGACTGCATGCTCAGTTACTTCTCCAATTTTATAAAATTCTAGCTAACCCGGCGAACTTCGCTCCACCTAAAAGTCAAAAATCTAAAAATTACGAGTGTTCCTGTACTATATTATTTATAAAAGTATTATGCATAAAAACTATCCTCTTGAATTACTCTATCTATCAAAAAGCTGCATTAAAATCCGTAGCATAGTTTTAAAGTTTTAAGCATAAATAAGGATAGACAGCGAGAAGCGACTTTGTTTCAAATTATTTTTAGAGATATATGTATGTGCTATAGTTATATATACATACAATCACAGTGAAACCTATCAGACGTCCTAAGGATTCACCTAACTAATCAAGTCCTCATTGTTTGTGATCGCTACAACGATAGCAACTACTTTTATTTACTTTGAAGATTAGGCTTCGCACATAGTTAGCGTTTTTATTGAACAATGTGAACATTGCAAGCATTTAAAAGAAAAATTAAGATTTCTGTAATTTATATTATCTATGAAAGCAGGAAAATTCATCACATATTCTTCAATCAACTACTACTAAATTTAAGTAAAATTAAATCACCTAAAACCATTTTATTAATTCGGTTGTATGACTAAATCATTAAATAACGAGATTTAATACAAAAAGGCCATAAAATACGCAACCAAACTTATATATTTATGAATGTAGAGCAGTACGCATATATGAATGGAGTGCAGTGATAGCCTAATGGTTGAAACTTGCCCTCTCGATTGGGAGGTCCGAGGTTCAAACCCAGGCACACACCACTGATTTATGTGCGTATTAGAAATTAATTATCACTGCTTTTCGGTGAAGGAAAACATCGCGAGGAAACCTATACACCCGAGAGTTCTTAAAAAAAAAAAAGTTCTCGGAGGTGTGTGAAGTCCACCAATTCGCACTTGGCCAGCGCGGTGGACTATGGCCTAAACTCTCTCATTCTGAGAGAAGACCCGTGCCCAGCAGTGGGACAATAATGGGTTGACGAGAAGAGGTACTGCGTAAAATTTAATTGAAAAAAATTACCACGACTATACTATGCCACGAAAAGTTCCTACTTTTTTTCAGTCAATACGTTTGCAACATTTTACTTTTACATATGAAAATGATGATCAATTTACAACATTATACTGCCTCGTCTGTGACCGCCCTTATCGATACCGATTGCCTTATAGTAATGTAATTGGCGCAATTCCCATAGATCCGTCTACAGTTAGCTCGAGATACAAATCAAATAGCGGTATCGAAATCAACATTAATTGTTCAAGTCGATTGTTACGTACGGACACATTGTTGAACTTATCAGAAAAATCGGTCAACGGACTTTGACCGGTATCACTGAGACAAATAGACCGTTTTTCTGTGCATCATTCTGAAATCTTGGATAAACTTGTGGGTCGTCGTACATCAGATTGCCGACTCATCAGCGCCTTTAATTCTCATTTAAATGAACCAAAAAAGCCTATATCACGTATTGTATAGGCAATAGTCGATCACATGTTGCTTTAAATACACTTAGATTAAATGTCAGGTATACGTTTTGATTCGTCACGTGTATAGGAACTTTGGATGAATTTAATGTGTATGTGAGGCTTGATCTTATTAAGAGTTACCACGATGTAGGATGTACAACAGGATGTCATATAAAAATAAACGCTTTGGTTTTACTTCAGTGGGTTTACAGCCACATATATTAATGAGAATATAGCTGAGTTAAATGCCATTGTGTTTTGGTTTAAAGGACTGTTCCATCAAGAATTTGTACGAAACACAATAACATAGTATTTTTTTGATTTTACTAAATTATGTGTGAATTAGAATTTATTATAACTCATTTACATTTAACAGAACATCGTCAGGAAACCTGCACGCCTGAAAAAATATTAAAAAAACAATTCCTAATTTTAAGAACGGCACTCGGGGACTGCTGCGGTAAAGCTATTGCATAGCATTTTCTTTTTTCTTAGTTTTATTTTAATTTCGATTTCCAAGCAGCTCGTCTCGTCTTCGTACTGTCGCAACATATACATACACGTTAAGCGAACGCTCAGCCGCGTTATATGGTAGGTGGAGTGAGGGTGTTAGGTTTTTTCGTTACGGAATTTCTTAATTCGGTCACCGCGCTCAAAACCGCGATGAAAGCTATGCAATAGCTTAAAACAAAAGTATGTGAAGACTACCAATTCGCATTTGGCCAGCGCAACAAATTGTTCCCTAAAACCCTCTCACCCTGAGAGGAGATCTGTGTAACATATACATTCCATAAATACGTTTCATTGTCATAAAGTTTATAACAACTTATGTTTAAAAGGCCTCTAAATGAATTTTGTAACATCTATAAATAAGTCAACGATTATAAAGTTTGACAAAGGCTCAAGATTACAAATTGTATAATACATCACATTCTGACATCAAATGAACTCTCAAGACAAATTAAACTGTATTAATTACGTATGCGAGTCTCAAACGTAAATCTTTATTGAAATAAAGCCCGTATTTACTTTCAGAAATATATACTTATTTTCAGTCTAAGCACGTGTATGATTTATGAGTTTCTAAAATCCATACTAATATTATAAATGTGACAATGTGTTTGTTTGTTCCTCTTTCACGTCGCCACGAAGCCCTTGTACAATATAGTTTATATGTTGAGAGATAGTTAGGAAGCTGGAGAGTGACGTAGGGCACTTTTTATCGCACTATCTCATACCCAAAAGAATATCGATGTTTTGTTAGTTGGAACTAACGATGTTAGTTCTGGAACTACTAAATGTCTAGATATTTAGTAGTTCCAGATGTTGTTAATAGACGGCGTTAGTAAAATAAATTTGCAAGTTATGAATAACGCCGTCAAATGCTACATGTAATTTACTTAAGTTAGAGGCAACAATAAAATTCAACAGAATTTTGAGTTCGTGTTGGATAAGTTGCGGAACTGCCACTTATTTATCCACCAGAAATGTGTCATGTATGTTATACAACTCATTGTTAATACCCCTTGACCATGCGGGCGAAGCCGCTGGTAAGGGCTAGTATATTTCAGGACTATGAAAGAAGCTTTGCTCTCGTCTACCGTGGTATTGAATATCCTAAATGGTAATACAGGTCCTGAATTAGCTGTGTGACAAATTCCAGCCGGTAATTTTAGCGTAAAAGAGAAGCAAACAAACATACCACATCATAATTTTCTTTTTATAAGAAGTAAACGACCATACAGCCCATCTGATGGTAAGTGGTCACTGCCGCCCATGGACTCCTATAAGCAACTTCATATAAACATGAAGTTCTATCTAAAGTCAATTACAGATGCGTTGCTACTCCCGAGGACTATGATGGTCGCCTCATATAAACATGTGCCGGCAATCACACTCTTCCATCAAAACGCAAGAACAGCTTCACGCTAGAAATAGATGTGGCGGTGGGACTTCCCCGGGCGAACTTCACTGGTTCTACCACCTATAAAATGGCTCGCATTTACAATTTTTAAAAGATGGTAAAAGCCATTATGATGATGGTAAATTTTCAAAATGAAAAGCAAGCATGAAAAGTCTTAAGAATCGTCTAGTGACAATAATGTTGATTATTTGTAATTGCTTTGTCATCAGAACAAAAGATGTATTCTAAGCAATTGAACGCTGAAAAGTGGGTCAAATTCAGCTTACAAGATTTGACTTTAACATATATTTATTCGCACCACCTTCCACCAATTCGCACTGTCCACCAAATCGTACTTGGCCAATGCGGTGGACTATGGCATAAACTCTCTCATTCTGAGAGAAGACTCGTGCCCAGCAGTGGGACGGTAATGGGTTGGCCCCATATACTTATATCTACTTTTAAAACACTAACGAACAAGTTTAATATATACACGGTAAAAAGCATTACGTTATATATTTTAACATATTAAATATACATTGTCAACGTTTGAAAAGTAGAACTTGTGGAAAATTGAAAGCTAATCGCCTTTTCACTACACGGCTGTCATATAGCATGCATGCATGCAATACACGCGTGCACGTCGCAAAACAGCAGTTTACAGCAATCACTAACGAATAAAGTATTGCATGTTGCACGGTATTCCTAATGATTGCACTTTTGTTTAACTAGATAATAGTACTTGTGTAATTATTTTGTTGTTATTATTTAGTAAATTATTCGTATTAATATAATAAGTTATAGGACTATTTGCATGTTCATGGTAAACAATATTTCAACATCGACGATGACACGGATGGACAGATGTCCATAAGCGGCAGTGCCAGTTTGCACCACGTGTATGGCTATGGCAAGGTTGTTAGATACTGATGACTGAGATACTTCATTTAAAAAGGCATATACCGCCTATCCTTTCTGAAGTCTATTACGGGACATATAAGTCTCTCCATTATTTTTTGTTCTCAAGGGGAAACCCTTCAAAAGTACCAAATGGCGTGGATATGACGCCCGGTTATGTGGGATTTTTACTGCATCAAAACCTCCAGTTGTCATTTTCGCCGCTGAAAAAAAGACTCCGGGAACTCTCCAAAGGAACGCGACAGGAGCCCTTTGAATATATATTGACCATATTGCCCACATTTGCGACCCCACATACCGCCATCCATACCGAGGTCGATTGGCTGGACGGTTTGACCTCACACAATTGCCGGCCGTAACCCTGGAATCTTTTTTTTAATAAGATTGAAGTAGCAAACGAGCATGCAGTCCACCTGGTGGTAAGTGGTCACTGCCGCCCATAGACTCCTGTAAACAACTCCATATAGAACATCAAGTTCTATCTAAGGTCAATTACAGATGCGTTGCTACTACCGAGAACTAAGATGGTCGCCTCATACAAAGGTATGCCCGCTACCACACCCTTCCATCGAAACGAAAGAAATGCTTCACGCTAGAAATAAGTGTGGCGGTGGTACTTCCCCGGTCGAACTACATTGGTTCTACCTGAAAAATCACTGGTGCTAATGGAAGTTACCATCACTGCGACTGGCATGCGTGTTAGTGACACGCATGCTGCAGACGCTACGGCATGCTGTACATCTCTGATTTTTTTTCTTCTTCGCCACCAACTAAATTCATGGGAAGAGAGGTAGTAGTCGAATCCGACACCATACTACACAGTAAAAAGGCTATATTATATATATACGTAAATAAGTAAAAAAGAGGTAATTATGTCTAAGATAACAATATAAGTATATTCTTTAAAAGCATTTAACTAATTTACAAGAATTTAAAGGCATTTATATGAACCTACTATAATTCAGGCATCCGATCTATATCCGGTCTCTTACACCTTTGATATTGATTTTTTAGCATAGACAGTCCTTTATAGCCTTTAGGCAATTCATTGCTACCGCGAAATTCTCGACGGCGCAAAAATAAGAACATGACATACAGTAATTATAACTAAAGATTAATGTCACACGTCGGTGCCACTTGGAAATTTCAGCCAACTATATTTATTCTGACGATGTACAGAGTGAATATTACGTAGACATGAACTTTTCTCCCTCGAAGCATAGCTAATTATTTTATAAATTTATTACGATTTTTCTAAAAGAGTTAGAACGCCTCAAGTAAGTATACCTTCCTTACAATACTCTTCAGACTAGGACAGAGCCGTGCATAACACTGTGGTATTATTATATTAATACGTAAAGCAAAAATTTGTGACGGATTTTTAAGTAATATGCCGCGGACGGATTAGTATGAAATTTTGCACGGTTATAGTGGACGTAGAGAAGGAGTGCAGAATGTTAATATTTTTTTCAAATAATGCATTTTTCATACATAAAATCAACTAAAAACACATTACACACACTGCCTTGCATTTGTCACAAACACATATGTACTTAGTAAATGAAATAGAACATTCAATGTCTTACTATGAAAAGACACAACGTCAAGAATGTCAGATGACATTTGATTTGAATTAGAGAAATATTCGTACTAATTTGGACAATATGAAGTTTAGTTTTTTAATTTAAATTACGGTCGAATTTCGGCCGATGCGACGGGCGACTAGTTATTTTTAATACTTAACGGGTACTTACGATATGCGGTTTATGAATTTTTATAGAATTTTTTTGTTAATGTTTCAACCCAGTTGCATGGATCGTGGTCTCGGCCAAATGGTTGTCAACGGTTACTCCCCGCCACTGCAGTTAGGCCGTGACCACGATCCATGCAACTGGGTCGAAATATTGGCAAAAAGAATTCATAAGCCGCATATCGTGAGTACCCATTAAGTATTAAAATGTATCAATTTCGCGATAATACTACTCTAAATTCATATACTGTGGTATTAGGCAAAAGTAGGTGTAGCAGTGCTACTTCCAGAGTCAAACCACAACGAGTGCTACGTTTAAAGCCTATAAACTATTATTTATTACGAAAAATTAAGACATAACATAAATAACTCTACAATCTTTAATGGACTCACAATAAAGTACTTTGATCACGACGTAGCATAACACAAAACGAAAAAGAAGAATTCGCACATAAACTTATGACAATTTTCAAGTGTGAAGGTTATTGCGAAGGTTGAGAATTTTAACCTTCTTATATAATGTATGTATGTACTTTTCCACACATAATAGCATTATATTTATTTCCTGACGTTTAACATCATCCAACTTACACGCAATTATTTTTACATCCAAACCGAAATTTATTACAACTTCGGTCTCCTTCAAAGTTTTGTTGTAGGAAAAAAAACACTTTCTACACTCATAGCCCCACAGTAGGATTTTTTCCTGTATCGTGGGTGCCATGGATACACACAAAGACGAATACACAAACGCCCAGACCCAGAACAAGAATCTAAACTCATCGTTCAGATACCTGTCTGGCCAAAAATCGAACCTGGAACCCACTGCGTGTCTGACCGGTACGGTACCCGCTGCGCCACGCCGGTCGTCAAGTTGAAGTTGTAGAAGATCTCCTTTTATTGTCTCTGCTGTAATATCAGCCAATTCTATTACATTATCTATCCTACTTGCAGATGCATCATACGGCTACCGTATTAAAATTCTCGGCCGACACATAATTCATACCCGCATGGTAGGTCTTCTTGGAAGGATATGAACGGCTAATTATATTAGGAATCAAATACAAATCGTCGTGTGCGATTGGATTACACCAGTGTTATACGCTGGGCTTGATAAACGAAGACTTACAGTGACTTAGACTTAGACTTAGAAGATTACTATGAAAATATCACTACATAGTATAAAACAAAGTCGCTTCTCGCTGTCTGTCCCTATCTTTAAAACTACGCTATGAATTTTAATCCAGTTTTTTAATAGATAGAGTGACTCAAGAGGAAGGTTTTTATGTATAATACATTTATATATGTACATTTATATACGTATTATACGGAGAAACAACGATAATTTTAGATTTTCGACTCTTAGGCGGAACGAAGTTCGCCCGGTCTACTAGTTTAATATAAGAATAGTATTAATAAGTTTGTAATGTTGGTGGTAATATAGTTCGATCCACCGCCTCGGTAGTTCCACTGCCTCACGTATTTGCAGCGTGAAGCAGTTTTTCACGTTTTGATGGAAAAGTGTAGCTTCCTGATCACTAATCCTCGGGAGCAGCAACTGACCTTTGATTGACTTTAGATAAAAACTTTGTTCCGTATGAAGTTGCTTACAAATGTGCATGGGCGGCAATTTCACCATCAGGAGTATTGCATGCTCGTTTCTCCGTTAAGCTTATAGAAAAGTGATATTGTGCATAACTTTTATCAAATTACTATTAATTGGTGTTAGAGAGAGTTCCGTGCAATGAAAACCGCAACGGATTGCAGGTAAATCGACTCGTGTCCAAGAGATCTCCAGAACCAAGTTCCAGGTTAGGTCTTCGGCCAAGCAGACATGTTAAAATTTCTATAGGTACATAAAACCTTTTACGTATTTGGGGAAGTCCATGACACCCGCAACATAGTAATATATACATAGTAAGGTGGCCAAGAGCGTAGAAAGTATATTCTTTACGGCGTGTATTAAGGCGCGAGTATAAATACATAAATATCAATATAATTTTCGTCAACAAAACAGGTTTATTACGTCTCGGTTACTAAGTAACTGTACTAGTTAACGCCAATATGTGAACAAGTCATATTGGACGCAGATACAAATCCTTTTATTAAAATAAACACATATACAATAAATTGTATTACTCTCATCTAGTTGATAAATTGCTCCTGTGTTCATAACAATAAATCTGAGCTCATAGCTCTAAATGACAATGTGCAAAATAATATTTATTTTGAAGAGTCGTTTCCCAGTTGATTTGTGTCTGAATGGTCATTCATAATATCGTAATGTATATTACCATTCAATATTCTAATCGAGTTAGGGTACAACCCATTATTTTCCCACTGCTGGGCACAGGTCTTCTCTCAGAATGAGAGAGTTTTAGGTCATAGTTCACCACGCTGGCCAAGTCCGAATTGGTGGACAAATAATAATCCAGTAATTGTGTAAAAAGAAACCGACAATACAACTAGAAAATTATATCAAAATATAGGTATATAAGGAAAGTATACGGTTTTGAAATAATATTTTTTAAAATTGATTTAAAGAAGTCAATTTGAAATTGACTATAGGTAAAAAATTGAAATGGACGCTTGCTTATTAACGCTATATGTGGCTTATAACTCGTTTTATTTGAAATATGAAGTTAATGTCAAAATTAATTCATTTTGAAATTCACTAACATTTGAAATATTTTAATACGCGCATTAATTAAATAAACATGAAATCAAAATGAAATTCTTCATACCAAAAAAAATCTAATTACTCTTTTAACCATCTACAATCAAATATCCATAACAATCCAAATCTTTTACTTGGAATAGTAATAAAAAAAATTACGCATCTTCTTAAAAATATTGGTTAAGGCAAACATAGAATTTAAGATTTCTACAAAAATCTATATTGCAATATGAATCCTAATAAAACTATTTATTATCTATTTAAACGTATGTTTATTTTCAAATCTTTCCAGATGAAAAATACGCGTTGATCTTTAAGGGCGGCAGATTCAAACAATCATCCCCCATCATTTATAAGCATCAAGGAAAACCCATCGAGGATCACTCTTTACTTATTCCAACAGAGTTTAGGGTTGCGAAACTATTTCAAATTTCGCTATTCGAACCTATTTTAAGGTTTAATTAACATAAGCGTCATGATATTATTAAGAATTAAATTTTGAATAAAAATAAAACTCAGCGACATATGCAGCTGTTATGTTTTCTTCCACTAAGGAGCTTAAAAGCTCAAATAAATTTAAAAAGCCTATTAAATACATAATATTTTAAAATTGTAAAATTATTTCTTGTATTATGAATAAGTACTTTAAATTACAGATTAGGTCCAAAAAACGAAGTTTTGTTTGCATGGTTTTTTTTTGTCGAGGGGGAGACCTTCAAAAGATACCCGACGCCGTGGGAGCGATGCAGGGTTATGTGGGATTTTTACCGCACAAAAACCCCTTCGGGATCTCCAAACGAACGCAACCGGAATCCTCTGAGTGCGATGCCCCACCGGCCTCCTCCCAGATGGGAGGCTGGGCCCACAGCTCCGTCTAGTCTTTACGACGATATGCGACCACATATACTGCCGTCCTTCACAGGATCGCCTGGCTGGATGGTTCAAGCTACCACTCTAGCCGCCCGCAACCCCGGAAGCCCCTTTTACGCCTCTTACGACATGCAGGGGTTAGCGTAGCCCTATTCTGATCCCGGAACAATAGGGACGAAGTCATAAACTACCTATACGCCAATTTTAACAAAATCCAACCAGTGTTTTTAGCGTGAAAAAGTAAGAAACATATGTATCTACATCCTTACAATCTTTAACTTTAGGAAGATAAGATTTAGTATTAAAGTTTTCGACGATACCCATCCCTATTGCTTGCTCGCTACCTTCCCTATTGCGAGGGTTATACTAATGACACGGACACCCTCTACCACTTAATGGTATATGGATATACGCATACGATGCATTTATTTCACATTTACGCGTTTAGGTTTATAACATATATAAACCTACTAATATACAAAGACCACTGAAAGGAATAAATATAATGGTAAAGTCTATATATAATCACCAAGTTTACATTTTTTTTATCTGACTGAAGTAGCAAACGAGCATGCAGTCCACCTGATGGGAAGTGATCACTGCCGCCCATGGACATCTCTAATCAACTGCATACAGAACATGGGTTCCATCTGAAGTCAATCAAGATGTGTTGCCACTTCCGAGGACTATGATGGTCGCCTCATGTGAAAGTGTGAGTATGTGGTACATTTACATTAGTACATTTTGTTTTTTCTTATAGTTTTCCGCGTTGGTTGATAATAGTCTGCATTTTTAACCAGTAACAACTACTCATTTCACAGATATCCACAATTTCTGAAATAGCAAATCCTTTGTTAACTTGTCTACAAGTCCTTTAGAGTTTTATAAGTCTTTAAAGAAACGACTTAGTCTATTATCTTATGATTGAAGACTTCTCGTCAACCTATTGCTGGACACGGGTCTTCTCTCAGAATGAGAGAGTTTTAGGCTATAAGTAGTCCACCGCGCTCGCCAAGTGTGAATTTGTGAGCTTCACACACCTCCGAGAACTTTTTTTTTTAATGAACTCTCGGGTGTGTAGGTTTCCTCACGATGTTTTCTTTCACCAAAAAGCCGTGATAATTAATTAATACTGACTTAATTTCTAATACTGATTTTTCAAAAACTATGTGAGTTTTAGAAAAATCACTGGTACGTGCCCAGGTTTGAACCTCGGACCTCCCGATCCAGAGGGCAAGTTTCAACCATTAAACTATCACTGCTCCACTTCACTAATTGAAGAGTTAAGTATTTAAAACCACTTGATTTAGTAAAATTCTGTCAAATTTTATTGCAGCACTTCATAAATTGAGTCTCTTTTATCACAACTTGCCATACTCCTGTGTCTGTCTTATAAAACTATCAATCATAATAAGATTTAATTTAACAGTAAATTTAATAAAGTCCAGACATCGCGTCTATTAAAACCTCACGTTATTCCAATAATAATATTGTAAGCGGGATTTACAAATATCAGAATAATATTTCATAATATTGATAAATTCTCCCTTTTGTATTAAAACAATGCGGACTCAGTAATTCAAAAATTACGGTCAGTCTGCAGACTTTCAATAGTTACGTAAGTCAATAATTCAATATAGGAGCCCTCTGAAAAGACCTGCAAAACTTAGAACTTCGGAAATATATTAAAGATTATTTCAAGGCCCGGCCTAACTGGGATGATTTACTTTCTTAATATTACAGGGACATAGTGTTACCATTAAGTCGTGGAAAAATACCGGACAAGTTTAATTGATAACTATTAATGATATATATTATATCATATAAAATTATTTTCAATTGTGTATTATTTCATTGGTTTATCGGCGGTCATGTAAAACTTATTCTAAAAACTAATCGACAAATGTATTTGTTTTAGAGATAATTTATGTAGCGTATCCGAGGCGTGGCGAATCAGAAAAAAACACTTTCCCATATAACTCACATTTATAAATATCGTAACCCAACCAAGCAGACACGAGACGTGTTTGCCAAAATGTTGTACAGAAGAAAATATTTTTTGATAGGAAATTTTCAATGTCTAGGCATAAATAAGATCTAATATTGTAATATCCTTAAAAACTTGGACAAAACTAAAACAATTTCCTCATATTTTACGTGCTTTTAAAACTAAAAAACCTACGGACCTACGTCATCTATGCCATCATCGATCATCATCAGCGATCGTTTTACAATATGAAAATCCAAAACGTATTGGTATTTTACTGAGTAATATTAAATGAGACACTAAAATAATGTACGTCTTACGATATTATATTTGGACATGCTCAATAAGGAGTGATTATAGTATATTTGGATATGCTCAGAATAAAAACTGCAGACAAGCTGAAATGAATTGAAACAAGATAATTGCTGTAAATCGTTGAGGAGTTCCCTCGACTGTCTTTCGGCTCCTTCATCAGATCGACTCCAGACCTTCATTATATTATAGTACTTTAAATTGTTTAATAGAAAAATTAACAAACGCATTAGTCACCCCTACGATTTTTGAAAGTTTCCCTCGATTTCTCTAGAATAATATCATCAGATCCTGGTTTCCTTATCATGGTACCATTCCTGGAATGTCTCCTTTCCAACCAAAAAAAATAATCTTTAAAATCGGTTCATAAACGAGGAAGTTATCCGCGAACAAACGTAAAAAAAATATATATATACGGTCGAATTGAGAAACCTCCTCTTTTTTTGAAGTCGTTTAAAAACAACACACGAATTACGATGTTGTTGGATGTAAAGAAAAAATATTTCCAGTGACTGATATAAATAATAAAAAATATATAGTATAATATTAAGAACCCAGTCCACAAAGAACATAAACCATGGTAAAACTTATCGGCAGTGTCAGGTGGGCGGCCGCGGACAACGGAATTAAACTGACTACGAAATATTACTCGCCTCTCCAAAGCCACGGCGGGTGATTTCCATTAATTTTACATTTGTGTATAATTGAAAGACAAAAATACGTAGTTTTAACAGGCGGTAGATCCAATGTAGTTCGACCGAGGAAGTACCACTGCCACACGTATTTCTAGCATTAAGCATTTTTTTCGTTTCGATGGAAAGGTGTGCTTGTCGGCACACTCTTGAGGGGACCATCCTAGTCCTCCTGAATAACAACGCATCTGTGATTGACTTCTGATAGAATTCATGTTCTATAGGAAGTTGGTTACAGATGTCCACGGGTGGCAGTGACCACTTAGCATCAGGTGGACTGCATGCGCGTTTGCTACTGCAATTAGATAAAAAACACCAATTTCTAGCGTGAAGCATTTCTTGAGTTTCGATGGATGGGTGTGGCTGCCGGCAGACTTTTATATGAGGCGACCTTCAAAGTGCTCAGCAGTAGCAACGCATATGTGATTAATTTCAGACAGAACCCATGTTCTACATGAAGTTGCGTAAAGATGTCCATGGGCAGAGTATATACTTACCACGTGGACTGCACGCTCGTTTGCTACTTCATCTATGTAAAAAAACATTAATCCACAAAAAAATCACACCACTGGGAGCTAAGTTCACTTTAGATGAACACTTCAATCATAATAATTCTTCACCAACAAAATAACACTCAGAAACACATGAAAAATTAGATACTTACAGGAAATCATTACTCCCGGGCCATAATAAACAATGTCAACTTTGGCGGCCCGCTTTCAAATGTTTTGAACTCGGAGTTTTACAGCCTAATGCTAAACTGCTTAAGTAATATTTAAATAAAAATTCTGACTACATATACATTTTCGAAAAAATATATAATTGGGTTTTGTTTTTCTTTTCACTTTACCATCAAATACTAACAAATATTGAAAAAATGTTTTTACATATATATTTTTTATTTATTTTGATTTCAATAGCCAACTTTTCATTACATAATTCACAAAATCAACAACGTTTATCTAACTCTTTATATAATGTATTTATTTTGATAAAATAATATTGCGTTTGTAGTCATAGGTCTAATCAATTCGACTTTTAAAAGGTAAGAAATTAAACAAATAGTAAATAACCAAATTTATAAATACTAGTCGCCCGTCGCATCGGCCGAAATTCGACCGTAATTTAAATTAAAAATCAAATGTCGTCTGACATTCTTGACGTTGTGTCTTTTCATAGTAAGACATTGAATGTTCTATTTCATTTACTAAGTACATATGTGTTTGTGACAAATGCAAGGCAGTGTGTGTAATGTGTTTTTAGTTGATTTTATATATGAAAAATGCATTATTTGAAAAAAATATTAACATTCTGCACTCCTTATCTACGTCCACTATAACCGTGCAAAATTTCATACTAATTCGTCCGCGGCATATTACTTAAAAATCCGTCACAAATTTTTGCTTTACGTATTAATATATAAATATCTTTACAACCATTGATTTTTTTTATTTGTTCAAATATAAACTTAGGACATTTTAGCAACTGGTCACAAAATTAAAAATGTCCAAAAAACCGACGGGAAGAGAGAAACAATTTCGCTTTATGACTTCCGCTCCTCGCATTATGAAAATGAAGTTTTTATGCTTTTACTGCTTGGCGCCAACTCGGAATCTATTCGGCACTTTAATATTTTAAAAGAATAACTCCAATATTATCGTTTGCAACCTAAACACGGGGGTCGTTAAGTTTTGACGGGGTAAAATGACGACTTTTTGTTTTTTATGACATTGAAGTAGCAAACGAGCATGCAGTCCAGTTGATATTGAACGTTTAATTGCAACATTACTGTCGATTGAGAACGTTAATGTCAATCGAGATTTATGTCTTAACAACCCTAAATAAGACTGAAATTGCTATTGATTAAGCTTGATTTAATTGCCATATCATTACTTTTAATTTAATTTGATTTAATATTTTTTTAGGTGAGGGAAAGGCACAGATAACAAGAAAAATTGACGTTAAAATAATCAGTTATAAAACTAATTGCTACTTCCTCCGGATGTGCATCTCTAGTATAGAAATACTCGTAATTCGTAATTACTTATACTCATGCAATCATAAAACTTAAAAATTCGTTTAAACGCTGACATTAATAAGAAATGGCTGTGAAAGCACAAAGTCAACCGCCAAAGGCCCCATGGGAATGAGTGAAACGCGTATGTCAATTAAGAATACTCATTACTCCGATGCACTGAAGCTATCCCAAAAACGTTGCAGAATTGAAAATATGCCGCTTCGAACTATTTCTTAAGGTTCTTTGCGCACTGTGGCTTTAATACTTTTGAATAGCGTTCTAAAGATCAGTGTGTAATAGAAATATCACTGTGAGAAAAAAAAATGTAGACTCGAAGATCGGTAAAAGTTTTGTTGAAGATAAAAATACTGACTATAGGTTCTTATAAAAATGAAGTCGCAAAAGAGCATGCAGCGCACTTAATATTTTTTGGTTATTGGCATCAAGCGACATTTATTTATACTTAATCAACCTTGAATAAGATCAAAATTTAATTTAAATAGAGTCGCTTATCCGCTATACAACATTAGTGTATTAAACTATTTACGTTCATTTGTAACTATAACAATAGTTACATCTATCATGAATTAAAACAACATAAACATTGTTTTTTAAGAAATATCCTTTAAGGTAAAGCTTTTCAAAAAAAATTTATATACATTTTATTTTCTAAATCTTTAAGCACTGTTATACCTTGCTTTTTCTGTCAGATTATATCAGAAATAGCAAATTTTATTTTATTAATATTTACAACTTACAAACCAGATTTTAGTGGATATACTTATAATAGATATAACAAACAATGTGTAATAAAGAAAAACATGATCATTTTCACATTTTTAAAAATGGTTTAAAATTGGACATAAAGCTATCACTACATGGTATAAAGCAAAATCGCTTCTCGCTGTCTGTCCCTATGTATGCTTAGATCTTTAAAACTACGCTACGGATTTAAATGCAGTATTTTTAATAGATACAGTGATTCATAAGGAAGGTTTTGTATGTATTGTTGTTTGTTTTGAATGTATAATACGTGGATAATATAGTGGAGGAGCACTGATAATTTTAGATTTTTTAATTTTAGGCGGAACGAAGTTCGCTGGGTTAACTAAATATTAAATAAATTAAACAACCACAGTGCGCATTTGCGCTAAAAGGCAGGCACGGGTCAGTAAATAATGTTAGCGATGTTTAAATATTTCTCCCACAGTGGCGTCTAGGAATGCCTTTAATTATGAGGATTAAAACCGTCACACGGCTTAGAAATATTTAGTAAGTACATCTGTACATGTAAACTTTTTGAGCGGTGTATCTTTGTGTAAACACTGAGTTGTAAATAATATGAATAGGCTAAGATAAAAAGTACTTTGAAAATTGAAAACTTCGTTAGGCGCGTTGAGCACTTTTTGCGTGAACAAAAAGCATGGAACTCGCGTCATCGTCACCGAATGCTTTACATGAGCAATACATATGTATACAGTGTATACATATATGTACACGAACATAACTACATACGTTATAATGCGTTATTTTTGTGAGTTTTCACATCTATGGGCATTGCTTATAACTGTCTTTTTTGTTTCAGTATATTTTTCCTTTTGTAATTTTCTTTTGTAGTTTAATGAGGATAAGACTGACGACTCATTGGCTTCTTTATAGATACCAGTAATATAATTGGAATGATCAAGCCGCACCGGGTTTAAGCAACTGCCTAGAAGTTTAAACGACGAGATGGTAGCTTTTACAACTATTGCTCAATCTGTAGTAGCCAAAAGACGGTCAGCATTACAAAGAAAAAGGAAATAAAATAAAATTAATTTCTGATTGTAGCCAAAGATCGAATTTTGATCATTGGATAAAGATCCCTTGGGCCCAGTAGATACGACTATAATAACTATATAAACGATATGCAATATACAACTAAAATATGCTAAAAACATCATGAGTCTTTAAAACACGTAATACAGGAAAATGTCAGCTGCACAAGTATCGCTCGAGGACGCCGACTAACCTAATAATTATCCAGGTGGTAGAACCAGTGTAGTTCGAATGGGAAGGTAACACCGCCACACTTATTTCTAACGTGAGGCAGTTGTTGCGTTCATTTTTATATCTGCGACTCATTTGTATGAAGCGATCATCTCAGTCCTCACTCCTGAGCAACACATCTTTTTTTTATCTGACTGAAGTAGCAAACGAACAGTCCACCTGATGGTAAGTGGTCACTGCTGCTCATGGACATCTGTAATCAACATTTTAATACTTAACGGGTACTCCCGATATGCGGTGTTTGAATTCTTTTCGAATTCTTTTTGCCGATATTTCGACCCAGTTGCAAGCATCGTGGTTACGGCGAAACTGTTTCACCATGACCAAGATCCATCCAATTCCGCGATGATATTAGTCTAAAATCATATATCTGTAATCTACTTCATACAGAACATGGGTTCTTTTCGAAGTCAATTACAGATGCGTTACTACTCCCGAGGACTACGATGGTCGCCTCATATAAAAGTGTTATAATATAGTGTCGCCTCATATCTCCGATTGACTTCAAGGAGATCCCCTGTTCTAAATGAACTTGTTTATAGATGTCTAGCAGTGACTACTTACAATGAAGTGGACGGCATGCTCGTTGGCTATTTCAATTGTAGTAAAAAAATCCGAGATTCAAGATACTCGTTTGGCGTTGCAAGCGTCCGTGTTGAGTAAATTTCAGCAAACCTTACAATTTGAAGCGAATTTTCACGCCATATAAGATTGAACTAATACGATTGAATTTCATGATCAACTTTGACGACTGCAATGTCCAACTAATCGTCATTAGTTTGACATTGAGGCGAATGATTTTGTTTTAACGCCGAAAGTAAGTTGATACTGAAGATTTGGAGGTAATGTATGTAAACGTAGTACATTTTCTGTTTCTTCTTGATCTGATTTTTTTGGCACGGTACAGCCTTAACATATCATTTGAATTCGATCAATTATCATAAGTTATAGGTATCAAAGAAAAAGAAGGGACTTTTTTTATAAGCAAAACTATATGAAAGCTACTAAATGTATTACGACAAATATAATATTACACTTTTATGTTACTATCTTACGCAAAATCTTAAAAAGTACTAAATTTACGTATCAATACATAGTAAAAAACAAAGTCGCTTCTCGCTGTTTGTCTTCTTCTTCTCTCTTCTGTATGCTTAGATCTGTTAATCTACGCTCCGAATTTTAATGCAACTTTATTAATAGATAGAGTGATACATATATAATGTAATAGAAAATTTTAGACTTTAGACGGAACGAAGTTCGAAGGGTCAACTGGTTTATTATAAAGTAAAAAAATCCGACTGCTTAAAAACAATCAACTGAAATTGAAGGCAATTAATGTTCTATAAGAAGTTGTGTTTTTTGGTTTAATTCTACTTGTTATATATCATAATTGTACTTTACATAAATATAATCTCTGCAAAATAATGGCCTTATTTCTATTATAATAGTACCCATACAATTACATGTAATTTACAATAATAAAAATAGGCTATTATGTGTCATTCAAGACAAACCAATCACGCAAGAAATTATTATAAACGCAATCTGTTCTGTAATTAGTTAAGTCAATTACAATAAAAAATAATACAGAAAAACCACTTTTTGTGTATGGTAGAGGTATTATATTACTTCGATTTCTTATAATCTTTTTCAACGAAATATCAATTATGTGCTTATATAAATTGCCTTTTATCTTTTACCTTGTTTAAATGTGCATGCATGTTGGTAATTCTATTCGAATTTAGCAAAATAATAGATTGTTCATGTAGCTTTGTCCGCTACAACCATGTCTACCACGGTAATGACTATTGAATACTAATAAAAAATAATGAATTGTACCTACTCTAAATTTATGTCATAAATTACATATGTGTGTGCCAAATTTTTGATAAAATCCGGCCGGTAGTTTTAGTGACAGAGTGACAAAACATACACGGTGGTAGAACCAGTGTAGTTCGACCGGGGAAGTACCACCGCCACACCTATTTTTAGCGTGAAGCAATTCTTGCGTTTCGATGGAAGGGTGTGGTCGTTGGCATACTTTCACATGAGGCGACCATCTGAGTCGGGAGTAGCAACGCATCTGTGATTGACTTCAGATAGAACCCATTCAGTATGAAGTTGATTACAGATGTCCATGAGCGGCAGTGACCACTTACCATCAGATTGACAGCATGCTCATTTGCTACTTCAGTCAGATAAAAAAAACATCCGCACAAATTTTCGCATTTGTAATATTAATAAGATACATTAATAAGACGTAACAATTCGCTACACAACATTACTTTCTTTTTAATTCTTACATTAATTATTTTAAATTCTAAACTAAACGATCCTCAACGCTAGTAAAAAATGTATCGATTTATCTTTATTGCCGTGAATATAATGACGTGTTTGCCCATCATAATTATTCCACGCCCACGCTTCGTCAGATACAATCATAAAACTCCTCGGTCTAGCGTGTTTCGAGTTCATAAACAAGACTGTTTTGACTGCAGGATGAGAAGGGAATTTGATATCGGAGTGATAACAATCAGTCTGCAAGGTTTGCGCAAAGGTTTTATTAAATATACAATAAGATGTCCTTTATGCAGGTTTTATTATGCATCTTAAACTTGATTATTCTTTTCAAGTTAAGTTACAGATTCTAAGTTCAATTTATCAGTTCAAATTAATCACTATAGTGCTGTGTCTTTGTTTCTATGTTTTTGGTAACGCTGTTACTATTACTGGCAGTTGTGTAGGTAAAAATAGTTATGTGAGGTGTTATGTTGTGTGAGACCTAGTTCAATTCATAAGAGTACGTAAGCACCAGGTGGTAAAACTAATGAAGATTGACTAATGTAGACGTGCTACTGCCACACTAATTTCTAGCGTGAGGTAGTTCCTGCATACGGTTGAAGGGATGTGGTTACATTTATATGCAACCATCTTAGTCCTCAAGAATAGCAGTTGTTCGCTCCACGCTGATGCTACCAGCTGTAAATGTATCGTATTCGAAGGTCTTACTTAGTAAAATATTAGTGTAAATCGTGCTAACTTAGTCGATAGCAGTAATACGTATCTAAATAGAACTGTTTTACCTATGGCTGCATAAATATCTCATAATTCACACATACTATGACATATAACCTGCAAAAATGTACTCTTGTTAGTTAAGTATGCCTGTTTTTTTAAATATAAAAAGTTGATAAAAGAATTTCTATTCCAAGTTACCCTATAAACACCACAAACGCAATAAAATTGTATAATAACTATCCAGAATACGACTTATTTCACCTTTCATGATGGCGTTGCTTTACGGCTTTTTAATGTGACTCATAAATATCAACAGAGGATTTCAACAAAAATAATGCTATGCATAATCAAATTAAGGGGTTATTCATAAAACTGAAGCATTCGTTCCCTTACGGACTATTAATCACTTAGTTAACACCGAAAAGGAGAATTTATGGGCGATCTCAAAAGTTTATTATAAAACATCGAAGTTTTGGACACGACCCTTTTATGTGCTGGGCAAAAAGGGTAGGCTGAGGTAAATTTCTTGGTTTAATTTCTTTAGAAGCGCTTGTAGTATATTCTATGTACTGTGGCAACGACCTACCTTCAAGACCAAATAAAATTCCTTCTTGATATTTTTCATGAGCAACTGTTATCAAATCTTAAGAAAAGGGAGTCTTGGCTCAATTTGGCCAATTTTTCTGCAAGAAACCATATTATAGATTAATATACGATTTATAATCGTGTAATAATGTTTTCTCTTAATTCTGAACAATATTAGGTGAGTTTAACAAAATGTGATCGAAGTACACTAGACACTACATCTGACTTAGGGGGGAAGGGGAGATGCTTGTGTTGCTTTTTTATAATAATGAAGTAGCTAACGAATATGCAGTCCACTTGATGGTAAGTGGTCACCACCGCCCATGGACATCTGTAAGCTTCATATGGAACATAGGTTATATAAGGTCAATCACAGATACGTTGCTACTCCCGAGGACTAGGATGGTCGCCCCATATAAAAGTGTGCCGGCAACCACACCCTTCCATCGAAACGCAATGAATGCTTCACGTTAGAAATAGGTGTGGCAATGGTACCTCCCCGGTTAAACTACACTGGTTCTACCACCTTTAAGCCTGCACCTAAAAAATAGCCCCATATGTGTTTAATATAACCGACCTGTCGTGTAAGTTGCACGAAAGTCATCAGATAACAAATGTAAAACCTATTAACTAACTACTAGTTCAATAGTAGAACTACCACTAACTTAGAGAACAAACGAAAAATCCCTATCAACGCCTCGTTGGCAACGATCTAAATACGCCTGAGTAACCTAGTTTTTAATAATTAATTAGAGAATCCATTAGCGAAGGCGAGATAATCTTTACGGGTATTCGGATGGCGCCGCGCTAAATCACGACTCACCTGATAATATCGCACTTTTACGGTCTTAACCCTAATGTCGTCTTTTAGTCAAAATATCACGTATTTCTCTAGATAAGTATGATATAACACCCGCTAAGATTAACACCCGCCACGTGTGTGTAGCTTACGGATCTGAACAAGTGATAAGGGAAAAGAGTTTATTTATTTGTATTCTATTTGTAAACGACTGTAAATATTTCTATTAATGAATTAATTTCATTTGAAGAATACATTTAAATAAATCATTCATCACGTTCTGACTTTTATAAGTACTGACTTACAAAAGTCAGAACGTGATTACATACGTATCGAGCACAATTTACGTAACAATCTAAGTAATTCTGGACATAAAATCATTGAAAATCTACTATACAAGCGTTTTGTATTTTGTTACATTTGTTTTATGTGTCAGTGCTTACCATTATAATACAATAAGTATAAAATTCTTATCAATTTCGGTACAACCCATTATTGTGCCACTGCTGGGCACAGGCCTTCTCTCAGAATGAGAAAGTTTTAGGCCATAGTCCGAATTGTTGGACTGGACTTTACACACCTCCGAGATTTTTTTTTTTAAAGAACTCTCGGGTGTGCACATTTCCTCACGATGTTTGCACCGGAAACAGTGATAATTATTTTCTAATACGCACATAAATCAGTGGTGCGTGCCTGGGATGAACCTCGGACCTCCCGATTAGGCTAGCACTGCTGTATCAATTTACAATGTTATAAATTCTCTTAATAAGGTGAGACCATACTTACATCGTTCAAGTTAAGAATAAACTTGTACGATGGCTAATAAAGATCCTAATGCTGGTGTTGATTTTTTTGTTAACGAATACAATCCTTCGTATATATTTTGTATTAAATAAAAATCATTTAATCCTGTACACGTTTAATCCGCTTCCGCTTAACGCTTCTGACGTAAACTTGAAGCTATCTCACTATTACCTATGTACCTAGATACTTGAGCGTAACATCGATCAAGTTTCACACTTGAGTAGATAAATTTTACTACTGATGTTAAACTATGTAGAAGTATTAGTTTTTTATACGACTGAATTAGAAAACAAGCTTGCAGTCCATCTGACGGTAAGTGGTCATTGACGTTCATGGTCTGTACTAACTTCATATAAAAAGGGTTCATGTAAAAGGGGTAATAACAGCAATATTGAGCGCAGTTATATTCTGATTTGATATATTTTTTTATTTAATTTAAAGATCAATTATTTAGCCGAGACGTTACAACTTATGTCAGGAGAACCAAGGCATCTACGGCCCATCTCAGGTAGAACTCTCATCTAATCGTTAAACTGATTAATCTCTATATCTAATACGTGAAGCAAAAACTTGTGGAGTGCAGAATTTCATTATTTTATTCAAATAATGCATATACCATACATAAAATCAACTAAAACACATTATATATTAGACGAACGGCGTAACTGAAATCTACAGTCGGCTGTCTTACTTAAGCTGTTACTAACAGCTTCAAGTCACAGTCAGTCTTCAACAGTGGCAACGTCTCTGTTAGCTTCAAGTATCCTCATTGTATATCAATTTGGTTATAGATGTCCGTAGGTGGCAGTGACCACTTACTGCCAGGAAGACTGCTACCTCGTTTATCAATACAATGTCATTAAAAAGTCTTGCCGACTGAGCATCGAAATAAGAACCTTCTGCATATCAGATCTATATGGTGACAACTCTGCCGCGCCAATCAAGAGTTGCAGTAGCTTTTCTTCACTTCAACACCGCTTATCATTCCTAGGAAACAAAAGTCAAGCGAACTCCATAAAAACCAGACCGTTTCCCGGCTACGCCTAATCGTTCCGATTACACAATCAGCGGGATCTCTTACTTAAGAAGTACCCAAAACTGGACCCTAATTAACACCGTAAAGAACCTTTATCTCAGCTGATAAGATTTCTTGTTTAGCCGCCACCGTAACCGATGATAAAGGGTCTCTTAAAAAACAATCGAAATAGACCATCTCTTAACGCAGGTGCGTTACTTTTTCTATATCTCATGCTGTTAATTTTTAAGTTCCAGTTCGGACACCTTGACTTCCCGTCGTATATTCTATGTTTAGTTTTTTATTTGTTAAATCCGTCTATTCATTAATTGATTTCGTATTGCAGCTTGTTCGAGACTTTAACACAAACTAAAGAAACGTCGACCGAGAGCACGCACTGAACACCGTAAAGGATGGTGACCGCTAATGGTTTAATTTTATAGGATTTTTTGCACTTTAGATATCATCTTAATTTCTAATTTCTGGTCATTTTCACGTATAATGATCGATAGACCTTAAGCGCTAATAAAGTATTATTGATCCACTGACCAATATGTTTTTTGAAGCATCCAACACGGTTTGGCTACTAATCTGCACATTTTTCTACTAATCCATATAAGAATAAACTTGTATATACTTCAACAGGCACAAAAATCGTTGCAATTACCCTCATATGTTCAACAGGTAAAAATAAATGTATCATCAAACAACCTGCATTGCTACACGATATTGTTCAATTTCTCGTAACACCACTTAAGCTATTTCCCTTCGTTTCCACTAAGAGCATTTGAAAGCTTTAGCAAGCGCAAAATAAAAATATTCATATGTAAATCCAATTCACATGCACCTAAGCGTGTGGTAGGCTCCGCTACTAGAATATTCCGAGTAGCTATTTTATTATAAATTCTTGAATAATTTAAGTTATATTCAAATTTTATTTCCAGTCTGAAAGCATTTGCAAATAATCCGATGCGAGATAATATCGTTAACCGAATAATGCTAGGACTGATAAATGATATTGCAATATATAAAATTATAATTTAATAATTACGCGTGGGAGGTGTTGCAGCCTTTTTTTATTCGTATGCTGTAAAAATATATTGGGTATAAATCAATGATCGCCTTTACAATGACCTTAGATTATACAATATTTAACGTGTCCTTTCCTAAGCACGAAGAAACTGGACCGGACTTTATAGATCTCATATTCATCATTATACACATATTATAATTGTATATGGGTAACTTTTAATGTATTTTGGGCAATTATAATTACTATCGCAATAATCAATTCACTCCGCTGTCTAATAGAGCACGCTTTTGGGGAATTTCGAAGTGACAATAATATTGAATAAATAAATAAATATACGATTTTATGCTTTCACACGCTCTCTTAGTAAATGACAGTTTCATGTTCAACACGCATGCATCAGCATAAAATATGAAACTTTTAAATATAGATATATTGGCACTTATTTTTTGTACTTGGTTTAGTTCCGTGTCCGAATTATATGGATATCGGATCGTATATTTCCAAATCGCTGGAAATATTCGTGTAATGCACACCAGCGTACCAATTTGGTTGCTGTCAGGTCTTTCAGTCAGATGTCAATTTACGTGTTACTTGAATAGATCCGTATATCCTAAATGAAATAAAGGAAAACATGCAAAATACGCAAATTCCGTAAAATGTTTGAAAATCTGCTGGGCACGGGTTTTCTCTCAAAAAAAGAGCGTTTAGGCCATAGTCCACCGCGCTGGCCAAATGCGAGTTGGTGGACTTCACACACCTCGGAGAAGGTTTTTTTTAAAAGAACTCTTTCCTTGCAATTCCTATACCGAAAACCAGTGATAATTAATTTCTAAAACGCACATAATTTTAGAAAAATCTGTGGTGGTGCCTGGGTTTAAACCTCGGACCTTCTGATCGAGAGGGCAAGTTTCAACCATTAGGTTATCACTGCTCTTGATCCATAATAGTACAAATTGAATAAGACAATTCAATTTGATACTAGTATTACTAATTATATAAGAGTAATAACAAGTAAACAATATAATGCAACTGCATCCCTTAGATTATTGATTCTACGCGGTTCCAGATCAGTAATCAGGGCCATCAATCACGTAATTTTGCAGATAAACGCTGTTGCTATACAATTATAAGCATACAAGACATTTCTCCACTTAGGGATGGCAGTGAAATGTATTGCTTATATAAAAAGACGTGCGGCACTCGGAGACTGCCGCGGTAAAGCATTTTTTATCAACTTATGCAATTATAATTATTTATTTATGCAGTATTTTATCCTTTGATATTAATTCAAGTTTTTTCTTTGATACTATATAGTTTCTCACAAACAGCTGCTTACATATTCGTCCGATTTCAGAGCAGCTCGTCATACCATATACATACACGTTAAGCGAACGCTCGGCCGCACTGCATAGTAGGCGAAGTGGGGATGTTAGGTTTTTTCGTTACGGAATTTCTTGATTCGGTCGCCACGCTCAAGCCTGCGATAAAAGCTATGCAATAGTTTAAAAAAATATGTAGGTACCTAAAAGTAAGTAGTCGCAAATATAGATATTCATTTCAGGTACTTATGAATTTACTAGGTTATTCATACAGATGCATCCGCTTCTGCCAGGTTTACTCCGGTAATGAGATTCCAATCAATCCGCATACCAAATTTCAGCGAACTGACCAATAGAAAAAAAAACAAAGAAAAAGACAAACCCACTGAGTTTCTATCCGGATCCTCTCAGTTAAGGTCGTGCTCCGATCCGGTGGTACGGTAAAACAAATATGTAACTGACAATTTGTGTCACCGCAGATGAGGAATAAAGACATTTCATTTCATTTACATAGTCTACTATTATAATATAATGTGAAATACTTTTTAATTTGACGATCATTCCAAAGAGAACCAAACGTGTAGAATACGATAAGTTCCGTCACTACCTAATTTTACTTTAACATTTTCTTATGTCCATTTCCGTTCATTAATATTAACCCTAGATAGCTAACCTCCGTCGATTCGACGGGCAGTGCAAAGAAATATCGCTCGGATTTTTTAACGGCGTATCCGAACGTGCTGTCTTGGCTAACCAACTCAGCCGCCAGGGAGCTCGTTGCAGTGGCACATGCAGCGAACAGCTAAGTGTCATAGTTTTTGAGGTACCTGACCTTTGCCCGTCGTTTCGACGGGTGGTTAGCTTTACCGTCAGTAATTGAATTCGATTGCGATGGTTATTTTCAAAGTAATTTGCGTTTTTTTTTGATTTACGTCATGTTTTCTTTAAGTACTTTACGAGAAGATGAAATAATTGATCTTCTACAACAAGAACTTAATGACGCTGCCCTTGATTATAGTTTTGCTAGCGAGACAAGATTTTATAGTGGAAGATAATGTGCAGATTCCGAGGGGATGCTATGTAAGCGCACTACCAGACTTTCCTTCAGACGTGGATCCTGATTCACCTATTATCTCGAATACTGCACCTTCACAAACCATACATTGTAGCATCATATTACTTCCTCAAAGGAAGGTACGAGATAGGAATCGGCACGGTTGGGTCACACTTCCACAAGAACTTCGGCAAGAAACATACTCCGAAGGGACCTACCCGTTCCTGTAGGGGATAAATGGGAGAAGCATCTTTTTTTTTAAGTTTTTAACCATCGACATTTTTGAAGATATTGTAAAATGGAGTAATGCCGAAAAAAAAAGTCAAAATTATGTCATTATCTACCAATCAAAATTGCAAATCATCTCCTCCTGTACAAGGTCATAACACCAGAGAAGAGCCAGCAACATCTAGTGGAGAAAGTCATAAAAAAAAGCGTTTCGGAAGTGCCACTAAGAGAAAAAGCGTATGACCAAAAGCACGTGTTCCAACTGCATCGCTCCCATATGCAGTGAACATAAAGTTTGATTTTTGTGTTACTTGCGCTGAAGAAAAATAATTTGTTTTATGTTTTAATTATTTATAATGTTTCTATGTACTATATGAAGCAAAAAAAAATATTGTTTTATTTTAATTTATCGTTGATTTTGCTTGTCAAAGCAGATCATTAAAAATGTTCCAAATTTTTTAAGGAGTTTAGAAAAAGTTATTTTAATATAAATTTATAATAAAGAAAGTCAATTTACAAAATGATTCTTATTTAGATTATCATTTATAAACGAAACCATAAAAAGAGGTCAACTTTTTTAATAACTTGTGCCAAATAAAAATATTATTTGAATACCCGTCACTTCGACGGATGGTTAGCTTAAACAGAGTACAGTATAAGGTTAGCTATCTAGGGTTAAAGAAGCAAATAAAAATATTTAAAGTAGCAAACCTAAGCGTAAAGAGAATAGTCCTTTTTTTTTTTGTTTTCGAGAGGGAAACCTTCCAAAGGTACCCGACGCCGTGGGAGCGACACAGGGTTATGTGGGATTTTTACCGCACTAAAACCCCCCCGGTGGCCGTCCTCGGCGCTGAAAAGGAGGACTCCGGGATCTCGAAACGACTTCAACCGGAATCCTCCGAGCGCGCTGCCCCATCGGCTTCCTCCCAGATGGGCGGCTGGGCCCACCGCTCCGTCTAGTCTTTACGACGGTATGCGACCACACATACCGCCGTCCTTCCCGGGATTGCCTGACCGAACGGTTCGAGCTCCCACTCTAGCCGTCTGCAACCCCGGAAGTCCCTTTTAGTCGCCTCTTACGACAGGCAGGGGATACCGTAGCCCTATTCTGAAAGAGAATAGTCCTACTAAAATCGATACATATAAATGCTTTTTACGAAAAATCGACTTTCAACCTCCGGAGCTCTATATCTTATATATCGATAAGGAACATCATAATCCCTAGAGAGCCGTGAACTGTATCAATACCGGTGATACCGACTCTAAGAAAGGGTTGCCACTGATTGTAACGCAAACATCTTAAATAAAACATAGAATCGATTCCGTGATTTCAAATTATGATACACACAAATAAATTATTCTACAATTAATTCTTTATACAACATAAATTATTCTACGCCAATGCGATGTTTTTTTTATATATCTTAGAAATAATATATTATGAATATATAGTTTAGTAATTTGGCTGTTGTATTTTTTGATTTAGCTCATTTTAAGTATTGTTACTACCCACTTTTATACTTTTACCCCATAACAGTATTGCTTCTTACTTCTAGTCAAAAGAAGAGTAAGATAAGTTACGGTGCGTTCACCGTTAATTTTAAGAAATAACATTTATAATTTTAGGTAAAACTCTTTTGCTGTTCAGTTTTAATAATAAGTTTTAATTTATGAATAATACTATACAGATAAGTATACAATACACTAGAGCAGTGATAGCCTAATGGTTGAAACTTGCCCTCTCAATCGGGAGGTCCGAGGTTCAAACCCAGGCACGCACCACTGATTTATGTGCGTATTAGAAATTAATTATCACTGCTTTTCGGTGAAGGAAAACATCGTGAGGAAACCTACACACCCGAGAGTTCTTTATAAAAAAAAAAAGTTCTCGGAGGTGTGTGAAGTCCACCGATTCGCACTTGGCCAGCGCAGTGGACTATGGCCTAAACTCTCTTATTCTGAGAGAAGACCCGTGCCCAGCAGTGGGACAATAATGGGTTGACGACGATACAATACACTACTCTCCCTATCTTATAAAAACCTTAATTTCAAAATTCCTTCAATATGAAATTGACATTATGATATTATTCAAAGATATTAATATACCTACATAAATACCGCCAAGTCTAGAAAACGAAAACTAGCGGTCATTTAGAAAAAAATCGGTTACTCCCTTATCTTTTAGAAAAATAATATTTGAATAAATAAAATTCCTCCTTCCTTTCCTTTTGCCTATTCTAATGGGCTTTGAACCTCCTAATATACGCTCATGCTCGAAATATACTACATAATCCTTATTTATTATAAAATTTGCAACAAAGATAAATATTTGACACGAGTTTGCTCAACACAATTTGTCCCCTGATGTGACATCCTTAGAAAGCATCCTTCCATCTCCGCTTTATCTTCATTACGTTCGTCCTGTTATGTACCTTGCTTTGGCGTTGACGCTATCATTTTTCTCATGATTAATGGCAAATCCGTTTTCCTCTAATCTACGGGTATCTGAACTTCGTTATTTTCCTATTTTAATCATAGTATTAATATATAAATATATAAATATATTGGTATTATTTATATATAAATATATAAATAATATCAATATATTTTAATACCAGTTTATTTTTGTTCATCATCGAATACCTAAACTGTTGAAGACTGTTGAGAAAGCGTATTTGAAGGGAAACAATTAATACAATTTGTCTTTTTTTTTGTAAAACGCCTTATAATACAATGCAATACAATTTAATACAATGCAAATAAATTAATTAAAATATTTTATTAAACCACTCAATTGACTATAAGCGAATCGAGATAGAGAGAATTTGAGATTGAGATATGTCACACACTCTTTTAAATGGAAGAGGATTGATAAATTTTTATAAAAAAAAATGAATCATTAACCTCAACGAAAATCTTAACTATTAGGAGTCTAAGAAGTTCAGAAAACATATTTAATTTCATAAAAATCAAAATGTAATGAAATGGAGATGAATAATTTGGCATATTTTTGTGCGACTTGTTTTATATACGTATAAAATTAATTTATTAATTTTTGTCATTTGCAAATTATAAATAATTTACAGGTAAATATTTTTTACTTTATTGTAGTATTTGGTATCTGTATCAATTTACACATTGTAAAACTGGATTTGGCGCAGACGTTAATTTAACATTTATTGTGATATAATAAAATCTGCGTCGGTATACTTATATTATACAACTCTAAAAATTGAAATACTCAGATAATAAAACTAATAACACCTACATTATTATTCTAGAGGCAAACTCACTGAATATTCTAACCACCTTAAGAAAGGTCTCCCAACAAAAACTAAAATAAAATTATCAGATTTTGAAAGTTAATTTATTAGATTTTATTATGCAACTCACGCACCTAAGGGTATATTCACGCATATCAAAATATGCAAAGAAAGGGATGCTTATAGTGTCGCCCAATTTTTTTAACACATCAATCGACCAGATATGAAGGAACCATGAAGATTTTATTTAGTATAGATATCGTCTTAGAAAAGTGTAAAGGTTACAGTGAATGAGGGTTCTTGTCAACTGGTTTCCAAAGTCTGGGAATCCAGTATCAAGATTCTAAGCAGGTGTATTATGAGACAGGGCGCCCTTAACATGCGATACACACGCGATGTAAGAATAATAGCTGTTTGAACAAAATTTAAAGAGTTATATTCAGTATATTTCTCTAAATGATTAACAGATTTTCTTTGTTTGAACAATATTTAAAGAGTAATATTCAGTATATTTTTTTAATAAATGATTAAGTGATTTTCTTTTTCTATACTTGTTTTTACTTGGATTTTAATCAAGTTTGTGTTTGTGTTACATTAAATTTTTAAAAACCAAACTGCTAGTAAGTACTGCTTAGATTAAAACGGATGTCTGTGGAAAAACAAGCAAAAAGTAAATAACAAATATCCAATTTGATCTATTTGTTTTTTTAGATTTTAATCACATATTTTATATTTAATTTTATATTTTTTAGATTTCATTATTATATTTCATTATTATTTCATTATTTCATTATTATATTTTTTAGATTTTAATAAATATTTTAAATAAATTATTTCAAAATAATCCCCTGCGTTACACACCTCTTTTAAAATAACAAAAAAGAACAACCGAATACTTTTCTGGGTCCCAATGAAACTTAAGAAAGTGTTGTTATACAAACAAATCTTCATATTTGTTGTCACAGTTTACGAACTTCAAAAAGGAGCCATCTTTGAATAAAATACTTTTATACTGAAGCTACTTACTGATCCAAAATCCCAATTATATTCAATATTAGGAGTGGGTAATTCCGAAAAGTACATTTTTCTTTATAGGAGTCACCCATTTTTCCATAGCGACTGAATGTGTAAATTTCCATTAATTATTTTTTTATTTATTAATTTTAGTAGCTAGTAACTAGCACAAGCCTAAATATAAATATTTTGTTTCATTCATTTCGAGCCATCCTTGTCGTCTGTGTGTACAAGTTTCCGTAAAAAGTCGCGGTCGCCACTGCACACCGGCACCGCTTTGTCGGCACTTTTTGTGTCTCGTGACTGTTTTAGTAATCCGATACTCGGAGTTAGCTCATGAACAGGTAGCCAAAGTGAATTTAAACCGGTGACCATCCGAAATCCGTGGTTATGAAAGATGACGCATGTCCAAAGCTGTATATTGATTCTTAAAAAAGCGTGTGCACTTTTTTCGGTTTCAAAAACGTACATGTCGTAATTCAAGTCCAGTGGCACAGATGCCCAAACGACGACATGCAATCAGAGCTCCTTTTCTTTTTTTTTCTTGAGGGGGAAACCTTCAATAGGTACTCGACGCCGTGGCAGCGACGCAGGGTTATGTGGGCTTTATACCGCACTAAAACCCACCTGGTGGCCGTCCTCAGCGCTATAAAGAGGACTCCGGGATCTCCAAAGGAACGTAACCGAAGTCCTCTAAGCGCGTTGCCCCATCGGACTCCACCCAGGTGAGCAGCTGCGCCCACCTCTCCGTCTGGTTAAAGGACGACGGTATGCGGCCACGCATACCGCCGTCCTTTCCGGGGTCGTCTAATCGAACGGTTCGAGCTCCCACTCTAGCCGCCCGCAACGACGCCCCTTTTAGTCGTCTCTTACGACAGACAGGGGATACCGTAGCCCTATTCTAATCCCGAAACTACAGTGACGCGTACTAAGTACCAGGTATGTATTTTCACGTTTGCTCACTGACGACTCTGTAACTTGTAAAATACTAGGGTATACCTGCTGTTTCGCTCGATTTGATCAAGTCTACCACGGTAATGGGTATCTTGTGTTAACCTAAGTAATATATTGTATGTGCGCCGAATTTAACCGGAATCCGACTGTTAGTTTTTGCGTGAAAGAGTAACAAAGGTAGTAGAAACAGTGTAGTTCGACCGGGGAAGTACCACCGCCACACCTATTTATAGCGTGAAAAATTGTTTTGCGTTTCGATGGAAGGGTGTGGTTTCCAGCACACCTTTATATAAGACGACCATCCTAGTCCTCGGGAGAAGCAACGCGTGTGTAATTGACTTCAGATAGAACTCAAGTTCTATTTGAAGTTGCTTACAGGTGTCCATGGGGGGCAGTGACCACTTACCATCAGGTGGACTGCATGCACGATCAGATAAAAAAATATATACATCACCAAAAACTTTCACATTTATCATACGTACATATTAACATACCATATCAAAATGCACTTTGATTCTGTTCTCCCAAAATACATATATTATATCGAGCCACATGTTTATAAGCCATTCTTAACTCTAATTCGAGTCCACGCAACGTTTAATAAGCACAATTACTATTGACACCAAAGGAATGCAAATTGAACATGAGGCAGACATTATTCAAACAATAAATCAACTGCAGAGCAAACATAAAATAGAAATGTCCTAGGCTATTTTACAAACTGTCTTAGCTTTAACCATTTCATTACAATATATTAAAAATTCCTCTTGACTATAATAAAATAGTTGCGAAGTTTTTATACAAACTTTTTCTATTATATATGTATTATCGGTAGTATGTCATAGGTAGTAGAACAATGGTTCGACCAGAGAGGTACCGCCGCCACATCTATTTTTAGCGCAAAGCAGATTTTGTGTGGAAGGCTATGGTTGCCGGTACACTCTTATATAAGGCGACCATCTTAGTTCTCGAGAACAGCTACGTATCAGTTTGAACTCTTATTGTATATAAGGCTGCTGACCACTTACCAAAAAGTGAACTGCGTGCTCGTTTGCTATAAAAATGTTATAAAAAATGTTTTCCAAACCAACATTACTTTACAAAATACATATAATAAATACATTGATACACTAGTAACCTCGCTTAGCTATTTCCTACGCTATATTTGCAAACTCTCTACATCGGCAGACACAATTACATTTAATTGAAACTTCTACAAAATACATGCACTATGGTTTCATAATCCTGTATTTAACAGTTCACCGTATTGTCTAATACTCGAATAATAACAATATTAATGGTAATAAGCAATTAGTATGCAATCGACATGATATTGCTCGTAGTTAATACAATTACATTACTATATAAACTAATGTTTGTTAGTTAAGCACTTTGAACATTAGATAAAATGACCAAATGTTTAAAGGTATTTCTTTATCTAATTGAAAGCAAACGAGCATGCAATCGACTTGATGGTAAGTGGTCACTGCTGCCCGTGGACATCTGTAATCGACTTCATATAGCTACTCCCGAGGACTATGATGGTCGCCTGATGTGAAAGTGTGCCGCCAACCACATCCTTCTATCGAAACGCAAGAAATGAAAATTAATCGTTATTTTATAGATAAATTCCCGATTCCTTCATAAATAAAAATAAATTTGCGTAATAAACAACCCGAGCTGTGTTTATAATAAATATTCCGCCAAATAACTAAGTCTAGTTAGCAGAAATAAACACGAAACCTCAAAGCTAGCCCCTAATACAAAACCCCAACTAAAGTTGAGAATTAATAAGGGCCCAAATTTATTGCCTACTCGGCAAGGTAACATTGTTACCCCATTTATTTAATGATGATCCCCGGATTACCTTACAGTGAACGCAAACAGCTCCCTACAAAATTTGGGAGCTTAATAGACTATATTGTTTACCTGTAAAATCAAATTAATTTATGCTGTTGGTTTAATATGAAATTCGGTAGCGAAAGACATTAACTTGAACGCGACTCGTAGCGCCATCTATCGTGGAGTAGCAACACTAACGTCTTGCAATTTTAATCACATTTCATTAAATATCCAAAACGCAATTAAACATAACAAAAACACTTTAAATACGGTCTTAACATCAAGATTGAAAACATTTTATGTTATTATAAAGCGCCCCCGTGCGACAAAAAGCTAAACTACTATTGAATTAAGTCTTATAAATTAAATTAAATATACTGCATTGTAATTAGCAGCGTTTTATAATGTTATAACGTTTTTTCTATAGAAAAAATAAAACAAAAATTTTACAAATACTAACAATCCTCTTCTTACGTATATTTAGGAACTCAATCAATAGCTCAATTATTGCTCTAAAATTAATCTAAATGTTTTTAAAACTAGGTTTAGGTCTGAATAATATTTTGATATGATCTTTGTTTCGTTATTTCTTTAGAACGCAATGCAACAGAAATAATTTCATCGTCCAGTTTGTAAAACGCCAGCATTAATTCGTAAAACTATTTTTATTAGTAGTGACTTCGCTATTAGTAAGCTTCGAATTAATAGCAAAATATTTTAACGGATACTTTTTGAAACTTCGAATTTATCAGTGTTTCTTATATGATAACGACAATTATTTAGTACGTTGTATTTATTTTAACAAATCTATTGTTTAGTCTTTCAGTTATTATTTTCGCAAATTGTGACGTTAGAGTACATTTAATCACTAAGATCATCTTAGTTCTTGAGAGAAACAATGCGTCTATGCTAGCCTTCAGATAGAACCTGTTCTACATATAAGAATCATACAGATGTCCATGGGCAATAGTGGCCACTTACCATCAGGTGGACTGCATGCACGTTTGCTATTTAAATTGTATTGTAGTGGGTAATCGTATTCATTAAAACTGTAGTAATTGTATTTAAAAACTAGCTGTCCCGACAAACGTTGTTTTGCCATATAAAAAATAAAAAAAAATGTTAAGGGTGGACAACCCTTAAGGGGTTTGAAAAATAGATGTTGGCCGATTCTCAGACCTAACAGAATAACCATATAAAATTTGGTAAAAATCGGTCAAGCCGTTTCGGAGGAGTATGGCAACAAAAACTGTGACACGAGAATTTTATATATTAGATATATGCGGGTTAAAAACAGCAAACCTGTGATATCCAGTTTATTACAGGTTTTACTGTTTACAGGTTGTCCCTGTAGTTCCGAGATTAGAATAGAGCTACGGCAGCCCATGCCTGTCGTAAGAGGCAACTAGAAGGGGCTTCCGGGGTTGCGGGCGGCGAGCTCGAACAGTACGGTCAGGCGACCCCGGGAAGGACGGCGGTACGTGTGGTCGCATACCGTCGTAAAGACTATATGGAGCTGGGAGGAGCCCAATGGGACAACGCACTCAGAGGATTCCGGTTGCATTGCTCTGGAGATTTCATCGTCCTCTTAGTAGCGCCGAGGACGACCACAGAGGGGGTTTTAGTGCGGTAAAAATCCCACATAACCCTGCGTCGCTCCCACCGCGTCGGGTACCTTTTGAAGGTTTCCCCCTCGAGAACAAAAAAAGGCTGGGTAAGAGGTAACAAATACGAGTATCCTATCTTGGGTGTCGATATAAGGTATGATTCTAGTAACGCGTATTTCTTTGTAGAGTCACCGAGGCCGCTATCTTTAGTGGGACCATGTATGTTGGATAACTTTAGGACATAAAATATACTTAAAGTTGATTACTGTTATGACTATATATTTTGGTTATTTTTGGACTTAGGAATTCAATGGGATTAAAAATATACAAAAAACGGATTACGCAGATTCTCACTATCTCTCTTTCTCTCGCAATTTTTAAATACTGAAAGAAAAATATACTGTGGAGCAATCATCGTAAAAATCATTAAGGAAAACGTAATAATGAAAGTTTCTTTATGAATATTTCCACGTATCGTTAAAACAAATGACGTTTAATTTTGCGCATTTTTCTTATACCTCAGTAGGTAGGTATAAGTAAAATGCGCAAAATTTGCTATCTGTTTGTCACTTGTTTGTTTGTCTTTGTCAGAGATTAATTTGCAATGGCGCTTATTATATTTTTTGATCAAAAGTTCAGCACACGTCTGAGCTATACAAGGACTAACGGACCTTTTTCCCTGTTTATTTATTTATTTATTTATATATTTATTGCACCTTTACAGAAAGTTACAATAGGGCAAACTTAATGCCTGATGGCATTCTCTACCAGTCAACCCTGGGTGGCTGGAAAATGAGTGGCAGGTGTTAATTTTAACCGCGAGCAATAGAAATATTAATATACCTACTTAGCCATAAATACATATACATATATCATAAATAAATATTTATATTATAAATACATATAATACACACAATAAATATATAAAATACATAAAATTAATATATAAAAATAAAATAAAATAATAGATGATTAGGAGACAGTAGTAGTGCTCAGATAATGCTCTCGGACAAGCTTTTTGAATATACACTTACTGGGCGCTTTCCTGATATCAGCGGGCAAGGCGTTCCATAACAATACCGCCTGAACAGTGAACGAGAAATGAAAGAAACCGCTAGTATGCGGTGGGACGTTTGCTCTAAAGTTATAAGACGACCGAAGCATTTTGTCATGAGTTAAGAACCGATATTGGAAAGAATCCTTTAAATAAGAAGGAGTATTGGTATCATTTAAGATAGAATATAGTAGAAGGAGAATCCTAGAATTGCGCCTTTGTCGGATAGTGAGCCAATTAAGTTGACTACGAAACTGAGAAATGTGATCATACTTGCGAAGACCAAATATGAATCGAATAGAATTATTGAGAAGGCGCTCTAGTTTATTGAGAAGTGCTTCGGTCAGATCCGGGTAACATACATCTGCATAGTCGATAATAGGCAAAATCAGGGTATTGACAAGCATTAGTTTAGTTTTAACAGGAAGGAAGTGTTTTAGACGGTATAAAGATCGCATAGTGGCGTTGACCTTACGGGATAGTTCAGTAAGGTGCACATTCCAACTTAAAGAGCAGTCAATGTAAAGGCCAAGATTCTTCACTGACTCCGAAAACGGAATTAATCTGGTGTCATATAAGATTGATGGTAGCGAATTACGGTCAATCCTGGCCAATAATCTTGAACTGCCAATGATAATTGCTTGGCATTTAGCAGGGTTGACTGTCACACTATAGCACAAAGACCATTTGTGAAGAGAATCTAGATTAGCGTTTAATATGTCTATTGCGCTATGGAGGTGATCTGCATCAGCTTGAGCATAAAGTTGTAAGTCGTCAGCGTACAGATGATACGAACAATTGAAAACATGAGTGAGAGAATTAATAAAAAGAGAAAATAATAACGGAGAGAGAATACCGCCTTGCGGAACACCAGCTTCCAAATCAGCCCAATCCGAAAAAGAGGCTAACGTTACAGATCGCATAGTATTATTTAAGAGCGTTGTGGGGATAAAATGATGATTCAAGTCATCTAAAGAGTGAGAAGAACAATCATTTGAAGTAGACGGATTAGCTACACCTAGTGTCTTAAGAAATTTCCACATATCAGCGGTTGACGAAGTAGAGATATTTGAATGGATATATTGGCGTTTGGCTATTCGTACCATCTGATTGCAACGATTACGTACAGCTTTAAATGCAGCCCAATTGGCTTCAGTACGCTCCCTCTTATACTTACGGAAAGCACGGTCCCGTCTGGTCATCGCCACACGAACATCATTAGTAATCCAAGGAGCAGGAGGACGCTTTAATTTCACCATGTGCAACGGAGCATGCTCGTCATATAGCGTAATAATGGCGTTGTTAAGGAAAGAGATTTTTTCATCAACGGTAGACACTTGCATTAATGGAGTAAAATTGATAAGAGATGCATCTTTCCGAAGCCTGTCGACATCCATTCTTGCAAAATTACGTAAAGATAAGAATTTTGGTTTTAGTTTGGGGGGTTTGATATTATATGAGGCATAGATAAGGTCATGTCGCGAGAAGCCAGGTGCAGAGAGTTGACCATAGGTCACAATACACTCCGGGGAAGCAGCAATGATAAGGTCAATCCAAGAGTCATCGCAGGAAAAATTGTGATGTGTGGCTGATAAGCTAAGAAGTGAGAAATTAACCGACTCTATCTACCATATTCAAGGGTAATTTTTTTTTAAAATATTGATACAATTATTTCATTATCAAGGGTTCTTAAGCTAAATACAAGAAAAAATATTGACAGATTTAATAGTTAAACCTCTACAATAATAATCTGACAACCTGTTTGGCGGAGCGGTTACCATACCGGTCTGACGCGCAATGGGTCGCGGGTTCGATTCCCGGCCATACAGATACTATTCGTCTTGTGTGTATCCACGGTACTCAGACACAGGAGAAAATCCTACTGTGGGGCTATGAGTGTAGAAAGCGTGTAAGTGTAATTAGTCCGCGTAAGAGCGAGCGTGATCTTTTAAATTTTGTATATCTTTCCTCGTATACAAACGAAATCTAAGATCAACAAAGATTTCAACATGAACATTTTAATTGGCACTCATAAATTAATGCCACTATGTCACGAATTCAAAACTGTTTTTCCATTACTTCAATTTCCAAAACATTTACTCAACGTTATCTAAAAAACTATGTCAGGATGACATTTTCATGCAGCGTGTAAAGGAATATTCATGGCGCCGACTTTCAGTACATTTAAAACTTTTATCTAAAAGTGAATTTGAATTTTTAAAATGGAAATTACGGAAGAGCTTTCAGAGCTCATATACGGGATTAAGCAAATCCGGTTCATCTCTAACGTGCTGGAAATTTTGTCATTTCTGTCCAAATAGACTGAAACACGAATCTTTTTAAGGTAAAACAACTTAAAGAATTTGGACATTCGTTTGCGGAAATGTTTTTTATCTAAATGTAGTTGAGTGGTCACAATACCCGACGACGACGATTTGACGACCCGCGTGGCCGAGCGGTTACCGTACCGGTCTGCCACTCAGTGGGCCCCGGGTTCGATTCCCGGCCAGACAAGTGTCTGAACGATGAGTTTAGATTCTTGTTCTGGGTCTGGGTGTTTGTGTATTCGTCTTGTGTGTGTCCATGGCACCCACGATACAGGAGAAAATCCTACTGTGGGGCTATGAGTGTAGAAAGCGTTTTAAGTTTTTAAGAAAGCGTTTTAATACCAGTCTGACGCGCAGACGGTTTCGGATTCGATTCCGAAGAACTTGTTCTTAATTAATCAAGATATCTGTTCTCGGTCTCGGTAATTAAAAATAGAATAGAAATAAAAATAATATTACGTGTGATACGTAAGGTGGTAGAACCAGTATAGTTCGTCCGAGGAAGTAACACCGCCACACCTATTTCTAGCGGGAAGCATTTCTTGCGTTTCGATAGAAGAGTCTGGTTGCCGGCACACTTTTATGTGAGGCGACCATAATTCTCCTCGAGAGTAGCAACGCATCTGGGATTGACTTCCGGTAGATCCTATGTTCTATTGTAAGTTACTTTCAGACGTCCATGGGCGGCAGTGACTACCTACTATCAGGTGGACTGACCTCGTTTGCTATTTCAATCGGATTAAAAAAAATTGTGTCCAGTGCATGTATGAGCGTGTGAAGTCTGAGATGTTTACATCTCTGTAGACTGACAAACATAATGTTTTTTTTTATTTATGGTGAAAAATATTTGCGCCGTTAAGGTTTCAGAGTAGCAGTATTAAATTACTTAATTACAGGCATTCCAACACAGAGACCTCGCTGTGTTTACGGTTGATTATTGTTGAACTTAGTAGAAGTTACCATTTATCTCATCGTTTCCTATTTTGTTATGAAATTGGAGTGGCAAATATACTTGCAGTCTACTTGAAGACATGTGGAGTCTGCACTTATAAACATGTAATCAAGTTTTTTTATAATAATGAAGCATCAAACGAACATGCAGTCGATCTGATGATAAGTGGTCACCACCCATGGACATCTGTAAGCAATCACAGATGCATTGCTACTCCCGAGGACTAAGATGATCGCCTCATATAAAGTGCAAGGAATGCTTCACGTTAGAAATAGGTGTGGCGGTGGTAACTCTCCGGTCGAACTACACTCGTTCTACCTTTTAAATCAAGTGTAGATTGTAATCAAGTGTAGATTGGATTAACAATTCACTTTCCGAACAGAAATGACACATAAAAACTTCAGTTATTGAAGGGTTCTCACATTTCTGTATATGTTTTTTTATGTATGTATGTACTAGACATAAAAACATATGGCACAACAATGGTCTACTACATAAAAAAAAAAAAAACATATAGAACAACAACAGTAAAAACAAAAAAAGGCTAATAATATTAACTAGTCACCCGTAGCATCGGCCGAAATTCGACCGTAATTTAAATTAAAAATCAAATGTCATCTGACATTCTTGACGTTGTGTCTTTTCATAGTAAGACATTGAATGTTCTATTTCATTTACTAAGTACATATGTGTTTGTGACAAATGCAAGGCAGTGTGTGTAATGTGTTTTTAGTTGATTTTATGTATGAAAAATGCATTATTTGAAAAAAATATTAACATTCTGCACTCCTTCTCTACGTCCACTATAACCGTGCAAAATTTCATACTAATCCGTCCGCGGCATATTACTTAAAAATCCGTCACAAATTTTTGCTTCACGTATTAATATAATAATAATATTTCTAGCAATAAAATCTATCCTGTTTATCCGGAGTCACCGTATTGGCAATAACTCGGGCGACCGTTCAAATCCGGCCCGATCCTATCATCCCGGCTCTTTCATCCTGATGTTTACCTGACGTCTTCAAATTACTTATTCAAATCTCCCCGACCTAATTTCTATCTACCTATTTGTCAAAAGAATTCATTGTTTGGTTTTATTAAAAAACAACGGTTCCACCGCTTCGCTTTCGGATTAAAAATTCAAATTCAAATCCAAACATTTGTAAATTGAAGTCGAGTCGCCGAACTTTGTGCAATCTCTTCCGGGTTTTTAATGAACGAAAAGGCTTTGTTTATGAATCAATAGGTCGAGCCTTTTTATTCTAAATAAGAGTTAACTGGTTATTTTCTTTTTATTAGTATACAGGTAGGAAACAAACAATCCATATGAATGGGTACCTGTAATAAACTAGAAGATAAAATTACAATTTTACCTCTCCAGGTGGTAGAACCAGTATAGTTCGCCCGGGAAAGTACCACCACCATACCTATTTCTAGTGTGGTTGCCGGCTTTTATATGAGGCGACCATCCTAGTCCTCGGGAATAGCAACGCGTCTGTAATTGACTTCAGATAGAACCCATTTTCTCTTTAAAGTTGCTTACAGGTGTCCATGGGCGGCAGTGACCACTTACCACCAGGTGGACTGCATGCTCGTTTGCATCAGATAAAAAAAATACCTGAGTAAGATTATAGGTGATTAGAAATCCTCGAAAAAGTGTGTGTCACACCGTTTAAACCAGAAAATAGCAGAGCTTAACATGAATTCACGCAATTAATATGAAAATATATTTAAATTTACGATCAAAAAACATCACCCCGTTTCTGAAGCAGTCAGGGATATACAAGAATAAAATAAAAACAAGATGGTCAAAAAAAGATATAAAAAGAAAAAGACAAACCCACTGAGTTTCTTACCGGATCTTTGCAGTTGTGGTCGTGTTCCGATCCGGTGATAGTTTAAGAAAAAAATATGTAACTGACAATTTGTAACTGCCCCCGTGGGCCTATGCAAAATAAAGACATTTCATTTCATTACATTTCACTTCATTACAGTTCAAATGAGCTGTAAAAACCGCGTATTCAGATACTGGCACGTACAGCTAAGGAACCAAGCTTGAAAAAGCGGCGGATACACAATCGGAACTTAGGTACGTGATCACACTAGTTTCCAGACCAATTGCTTAGAACAGATATCGCTGAATTTACTTATATCCTAGCTTACCTAACTTACCAAATATTCTTTTACATTTCATATATATTGGGCAAATACAATATAATTCTTAACATGGTTTTTCAATTTTCCAATCCATTCATTACTTTATTAAAGTCCACTGGACTAAGCATTCCTTTTTTTCTTTGTTCTCGAGGGGGAAACCTTCAAAATATACCCGCTGCCGTGGGAGGAACTTAGGGTCATGTGGGATTTTTACCTCACTAAAACCCTCGGTGGCCGTCCTCAGCACTACGTGGAGGATTTCGGGATCTCGAACGGAACACAGCAGGAGTCCTCCGACCACAATGTCCCTTTTGGGCCCCAAAAGGGGATTCTGTCAATAGGCCAATTGTGATGTGTGTTGGTGACCGCAATGGTGTGATGTTTCATAGGGAATCGTCGTCAACCCATTATTGTCCCGCTGCACACGGGTCTTCTCACGGAATGAGAGAGTTTTGGCCATATTCCACCGCGCTGGCCAAATGCGAATTTGTGGACATATTTATGTATTTGCAAAAGTTTGGAGGACTAGAAATAATATTAATATTTCTATATAACTTTAGGTTATTATGTCTGTTTAATTTAAAGAATTAAAATGTATTTGTAATACAAATCCTAGAGTAACATTTAGTGCTAATTTTAATAAATCATATTTTCTCTATATTACATATAATTTCTAGCTTTGTTATATTTCTAAACGTCAAATTATTTGGCGAAGCTAAATATAAGAAAAATAAGAATTACATTAAAGTTTTAAAACAGATATATTTATGTAAGTGGAAAGTTCCTCTTTAGCAGAAACTATTAAAATTAATAAGAGCTTTGCTTAAGAGCGTACCATTGCGGTTATAAAAATATTTTTATAGAATGTTTCCTTTCGCTTCCGCAATTATGTTCCGTTCCGCTTAGTAAGGCTTGAAGTTTAGCACAGCATTGCATTGCAGTGCAACTACAACTGCAGAACTCATTCAGAGCGATTTAAGTGGAAACTAACATTCACTTGTTATTTTAAAGTTAGCCTGCTTATTACAGCAAGATTTGAAAGCATTTTCATTAATACAAGCTTGGAAGTCTAAGTGCTGTAATGTGCACTAGTTTACGGAAAGTGTATATTGTTATAGTAGAAATGCATTTTGTTTCTCAACAAACAAGATAACTCTATTTATTTGCGTACTTATTTACGTATATTACTTATTTATTAACTTTTTCTTCTCGAGGGGGAAACCTTCAAAAGGTATCCGATGCCGTGATAGCGACTCAGGGTTATGTAGAATGTTTATCGCACTAAAATTCGCCCAGTGACCGCTCTCAGTGCTACAAAGATGACTCCGGGATCTCCAACGGAACGCAACCGGAGTCCTCTGAGCGCGTTGCCCCACAGAGCTCCACCCAGGTGAGCGGGTTGGTCCACCGCTCCGTCTATTTTTTGCGATGGATTGCGACCATACACACCACCGTCCATCATGGGATGGCTTGACCGAACGGTTCGAGCTCCTACTTTAGCTACCTGCAACCCCAGAAGCCCCTTTAATCGCCTCATACGACAGGCAGGGGATACTGTAGCCCTATTCTCATTCCGGAACTACAGGGACTACAGGGACGACGATAACAAGTCAAGGTTATAGAATATTTATAACCATCAGAATTTTAAGGCGTAAAATCACATATAATTAAATATTAGGGCCATAGTATGTATTTTAAAAAATAAGCAAGACTACAACGCAACGACGGAAGTTAGTACAACCTCCGCTAAGTAGTCACTAATATATGTATGTGCACTTCATAGCTACGGTTTATTGAGCTACCCTTTTGTTATCATTGTATAGCCACTTAGGTATGGGGAATGCAAAACTAAATTATCGATTTTTTTGCAAAATTTGACATATAATGAGACTGAGTCACTTATTTCCTAAATACTAGATATGTCACACACACACACACACACACACACACTCACGCACATTCTCCCTCACACACACACTCACACTCACACACACTCTCTCTCTCTCTCTCTCTCTCTCACACACACACTCACACTCACACACACACTCTCTCTCTCTCTCTCACACACACACACACAATTCTATAGCTATAATACTGTAATTGTTTCTGTAGTTTCTACATAGTCTTTAATTTTAATTCTGTACTCCGAGATGGACGTAAATAGTGGCGACACACACTATTGCCGCTGTTTACGACAATATAAATGTATAACTGTTTTTGGTGATAATAAATCTTTAAAATCTTTAAATCTATAGCGCCATATAAGCCTTGCCGAAGGCCTTACAAGCGATTTGATATTTGACACGGGTTGAACACTGATTCGGACATCGCTCGACAAATCCATAAATAGGCGTGGTAGAGTACTTAACATACTTCACATACACACTCTGTATGTTCCATATGGTGCATAAAACTAAGGTATCATAAAAAGCGACTAAAAGGGGTATTGCGGGGTTGCAGGCGGTAAGAGTGGGAACTCGAATCGTCCGGTCAGCTACTTTGAAACTTACGGCGGTGTATTTGGCCACATGCTGCCATGAGCACCCGGAGGTCCGAAGAAGCATATGCTCTTCCGTGCAGTGCAGTACAAAGGCATCACCATCCGATTGTTTTCTGCTGGAGATTTTCGAAATCGTTTACGGTATTTCCAACCTATCTCGGCGCTACATATAGATATAATGTCGAAAAAGGCCACAAAGGGAGTTTAAGTGCGGCATAAATGTCACATTACACAGTATTTCTCCCAAGGCACTGTGATAACTTTTAAAATATATTCCCATCAACAAAATAAAACACGCTAAACACGGTTTCTACACTCATAGCCCCATACTAGGATTTTCTCCTGTCGTTGATACCATGGACACACACAAGACGAATACACAAACGCCCAGACCCAAAAAAGGAATCTACACTCATCATTCAGAACCCTGTCTGGCCGGGAATCGAACCCGGGATCCATTGCGCGTCAGACCAGTATGGTAACCGCTCCGCCACAGGGGCCGTCAAAATAAACTTACCTATATGTGGACAGGAAATCATACTCAGTTGTAAGACATAACAGTTGCTCAATCCTTCTCATAACAATGAAACGTAAACGACCTAGATCACACTTTTTAAACTAACAGTTAAGTGCTAGCGATTAGCCATGCATCCCTCTCCTCACGTAATCTCCAAATTGCGTTAAGTAAAAAGAAACTAGGGCTTAATTGAGAATATTTTCAGTACATTCCTCCAGCTTAATTACCTCCTCCTCTGGCTTTGCATTTAAATGTTCAGTTTAATATTGAAAGAAATTTGTGTGCAGTACGCTACGGGAATTCGAATAAAGTTCGGTGAAACCGTCAAACAATGTTTTCTATTCTAAGCTTCGGCATAGAAAATGATTCTGTGAATATACTCGAATTTTATCTTTTTCACGTCATATGTTACAACAATATCCTAAAGAAAATTGGTAGATATTTTTAAAGTAAATTGTTTCTCGTAAACCATCATTTTTACCAACTACTAGTAGTACTTGTTGTGATTATCTTATAAAATTACTATTTAACCAAGTTGTTGGATACACGTTACACAAATTTTACGGACATTCATTAAACTCTCATTCTAAAAAGCAATTGGCAAAATACTAGGATTACTGTGGATCTTTACATATAACGAAATATACGGTATATTCTGTATGTGAAATCATATTTTTAAGAATTCTATTCGAGAAACCTATTCACTTGTGTTGTCAAAAAGTTACGTGTATCGTTCATTTTTTTGAACGATATCGAATACTTTAAAGCTTCTTCTATTTGTCTTCAATATATCTTGCAGAATCTATTTAAACACGAAATACTAAAACCACAGTTTTGTGCTATATACTAAGCATATAATACATTATATTATTATCGGTTAAATTACACCATTTACGGACGCTTTAAAAATATACTCCACAAATGCGTAAACCTACTCTGCATTTTGGCTGGAAAGTTTTGTAAATTGCTTTATCACACTCTTCAAACTAAATGAGCAGTGCTTACCATTTCCATTAAGCATTTTTAACCATGTTCTGTTGCTTTTTACCAGGTAGTAGAACAAGTGTAGTTCGACCGGGACGGTACCACCGCTCCACTTTTTCTAGCGTGAAGCAATTTAAGCAGTTTTGGAAGAAGGATTTGGTTTCCGGCTTACTTTTATATTAGTCGACCATCTTAGTCCTCGGGAGTAGCAATCTATGCTTGACCTTAGATTGACTCCTATTATATATGAAGAGCTCAGAGTCGCTCAGCGTGCTATGGTCTGATTTTTTAGATGAACGAAGGTCTTCGACATAGCTCTCAAAATTAGCAAGCTGGAGTGGGCCGACCACATCGCTTGAAGGACCGATAACCGATGCATAAGAAAGGTCCTCGAGTGGTGACTACGTTTAAGCAAAAGGAGTACAGGTCCCCCCCCCCCACCTGGTGGACCGATGACCTGAAGAAGACAGCGGGAAACCATTGGATTTAGAGGGCACAGAACCGGTTGAAGTGGCGCCATTTAGAGGAGGCCTACGTCCAGCAGTGGACATTAGAGGGCTGATAGATGGATGGATAAATGAAGTTGCTTACAGGTGGCCATGTGTGGCAGTGTCAATTTACTATTAGATGGTATGCTCGTTTGCTACTTTAATGTATAAACACGCAAAAATACTTAATAGGAAGTCACCTATTGCTTCACACACCTTCTGAACGACGACCAAATGGCTAACAAGAAAAATTTAACGATGATAAATCCATAAAATATCGGCATTGTTAGTTTTGTAGGCCCGAACGCATAAGTCACAGTCCCTGGAGGCGCGACCTTCTTAAACTAAGCGCGGAATTTCTTTCGGTCTTTGTGTAATAAATTGTATTTGGTCAGTTTGTCCCAATAAAAATATATATTGTATATAATAATGTGCGCATTTGAGCGAATATTCGATCTTTAATGATAAGATTTAATTATGATGCGAATTTCTAGTGTTTGTAATTCTTGAAGTTGGTATAATCCGTTGTGATTTGATTGTAGAAGCAGAGGTAAAAATCTGATCTTATCTGAGGTGTATATATTAAAACGTTCTCACCGTCGATGTGAACATTCAAAATATAAGATGGGTGTAAATATTATTAACTGTAGAATACCATTATTGCCACTTTCCTATAAAATGCTAAAAAGCCGAGAGTAAGCGTGTTGAGATGATGTTACACTTCTTTCATTAATTAAATCCAACGTTTCAACGTCATAATCTGAAGTCGCGGAAGTAACTCTTCAATACGATTTTAATTACATTTCAAAAAAAACTTAATACAAGTACATTTCCGAAATACCACATACACACATTTTCAAATCGCACCGATAAGTTCCCAACAAGATATTTTCGTCCCAACAATAACATTCTGCCGAATGTAAATATTGGTATCTTTACCACCCGCGGGGTCCCGTCCCAATAACCCTATTACACCAATCATCAGCTGAAATACATTTTGCCCTAAATTAGACTTATCGTTTCACACCCAATAAATTTAATAGACCCCGACTGAGATTTAAATTGTTACGAAAAGGGTTATATTATGACATTAGGGTGTATTTCGTTTTAGCAACAATGTTTAACAATTTTTACTTATTAATTAATGTCTGAACATTAATGAATTTAACAAATATCTATACTTATATAGTAAAAAGAAATACGTCAAATTAATTTTATATTTTTCACATTTAGTATAAATAAGTTTAACAAGAAGATTAATTTGCTATTTTCCTATATCTAGAAGTTTAATTTTGAATTGAAGATTTTTGGTTTCTAGATTATATAAACATACTGATTGCATACATACATATCACCTACATACATTTATAAATTTCACACGTATAATATGGCTAGAGGTTGTCTGAATTTATAATTTATAAGGCACAAGTAAGGCCTCATATGGAGTACTGCTCGCATCTCAGGGCTGGAGCGCCACAGTACCAACTTAACGCGGATGTGCAAGATGTGGAATGAACTTCCTCCTGAGGTATTCCCGAGGTGCTACGACATGGGGTTCTTCAAGAAAGGTGTAAAAAGAGCTCTCCTCCAAAGCCGGCGATGCATTGGCGACTCCTCTGGTGTTGCAAATGTCCATAGGCGACGGTGACTGCTTTCCATCAGGTGGCCCGTCAGCCTTATCGTTAGGTCTTAATATAAAAAAAAGAATTAGAAAAAGTATTCTCCGAACTCAAGTAGCACTTGATCTGCATGACACTTTGACCGGTAGAGAAGTTGTCTTGCTTATAGCACTATGGAAGGACAAGTACAACAGGCATAAAAGCCTATTATGGAATGATAAGGACGACATACATATCCCAGGCGTGCTAATTTAATCCTCAGACTACAGCACATCTGTGATCTACCTTTTTTATTTTTTTGAAGTATGCCCTCACCAGGTGGACCGATGACCTGAAGAAGACAGCGGGAAACCGTTGGATTCAGAAGGCACAGGACCGGTTAGAGTGGCGTCATTTAGGGGAGGCCTATGTCCAGCAGTGGACCTCAAAGGGCTGATGGATGGATTTTTTTTGAAGTAGCAAACGAGCATGCAGTCCAACTGGTGGTAAGTGGTCACCGCCGCCCACGGACATCTGTAAGAAACACAATAAAACGTGAGTTTTATCTAAAGTCAATCACAGTTGCGTTGCTACTCCCGAGGAAACTTTCTACTAAAAATCGTATAACATACCTATTTGAAAAAGATATAACAAAAATCCACATACACTTGTTGTTAATATTAAGGATCCACGCATAAATTAAGATAGCTTCTAATTATTTTGAACCAACAAAAGATTGAATCAGTCCAAGGTGTTTTACATAATACTCGGGGAAGATGAAATATGTATGTCTGCCGGTTGTCTCGCGTTATTAATCACTTAATAATGAAGGTGTCTTTATTGGGTACTTGTATCATCGTGTACTGAGTAAGATTACGTACATTTGCTAATTTGTAAAAATACATTTTGAAACGGTATATTAACATTATCACACTATAGCTTTCTTTTGATTTCTATATTGTTAATGGAAATAAAATACTTCTCTTTTCCTCCTTTATTTCTTTTTGCAGACGCCATATGTAACAATGGTATATTTCTGCGTCATTTAAGTTAGTTAATTTAACGACAAATCATACTTTAAATCTGTAAAGCCGTTTGGGCAAAAGAAATGGCCATAAATACTTTCGCTTAAATAACTTTACGCACATATAAAAATAACGTTTAGCCCTTGTGTATGCTGCTCATCAGCTCACAAGCTCAGCTCACAAAATGTTTGAAACGATTGAGAGGTAATCAGCAATAGCATTTTTTATTAGAACCTTCACTGAAACAAATAATATATGATGATTTCAGTCATAAAAAATTGTTTGCTGCGTATATATTTACAACGAACTATAGGTATGTGCCACGAACAATATAATATAAAATTTATATCTTCATTCACCGCTCGTTACTCGTTGATAGTGCAACACTTTCCTTACCGTCAAACTTTGCAAACGCCCTCCGCACGGCAATTTTTGGCGCCAAAATTTATGAGCTTTCACGAGAACATCGTCTTCCAAAGTTTATTAGGCGAGCTTTAATCAAGAATTGGTTATGACAGAACTTTTGAAAATGTTTCAAGGACGTGAAAAGAGGCCAAAGTTTAATACTCATACACGTTTACGTTGAGAGTAATAAACAGTGTTTGAAACAATGATTTATAACATAAAAATAGCAAATGAGCATGCAGTCCATCTGATGGTAAATAAACATGGCCGCACATGGATATCGGTAATCAACCTTTTTTTGTTTTCGAGGGGGAAACCTCCAAAAGGTACCCGGCGCCGTGGGAGTGACGCAGTTATGTAGGATTTTTACCGCACTAAAACCCCCCGGTAGTCGTCCTCAGCGCTGCGTGGAGGACTCCGGGATCTCCAACGGAACACAACCGGAGTCCTCCGAGCGTGATGCCCCTTTCAGACTCTTCCGGTCTTTACGACGGCATGCGACCACACGTGCCGGCTCCCTTCCCGGGGTCGCCTGGCCGGACGGTTCGAGCTCCCACTTTACCCGCCCGCCCCGGATGCCCCTTTTAATTGCCTCTTACGACAGGCAGGGAATACCGTAGCCCTATTCTGGTCCCGGAACTACAATGACAATCGGTAATCAACCTAGTTAAAATCCGCGTCTCATCTGAGGTTGGCCACAGGTTGCATCGCTACCTCAGAAGAGTTGGAATGTTTTTATACTTGAACCTGACGTTACGGCAGACGGGCAACCTGATGGAAAGTAGTCACCGTCACCTTGTCGAGTCGCCAGCCCATAGCCGGCTTTGAAGGAGAGCTCTTTTCGCACCTTTTTTGAAGAACCCCATGTCATAACGCTCCGGAAATACCTCAGGAGGAAGCTCATACAACATCTTGCACGTCTGTGGCAAAAATGAGCGTGCAAACCGAACCATGTAGGACCGCCATGAGTCCAGTTAAGATAAATATGTCTCTATATGGGTGTTTAGACCAAATTAGCACGAAACTCAGGTGTTAGGCGTGCGGGTGTAGTGGTGGAAATTCCGAAGTTAAACTTCATTGAGCACCACTTTCAAAATTTGCAGCAAAATGTTCTTGTAAAAAGCATAAAGGGATAAGATGCAAAAAAAATGAATCGAATGTAGTTTTGTAACAAATTATGTGACGACCCGTCGATGTAACGGTCGATTGGTTTTTCAGAGTTCTGGGTTTTATCTTGACGGTCTGACGTTTATATTTATTTTTATTAATGTGTATTTATATGTATATGAACATTATTAAGTACTTTACGTATTTGTTTGAAAATGTTTCTACGTTATAAATTAATCAAACGATTTTACAAAGACTTGAACTTGATAATATATTAAAATACCATTTACTACAAGAATATTTAGAGAATGTATTTTTAAAAGCCAATTAAGACAAAACCTAGTAAACATAACAGAATTAAATCAAAATAAAACTACTGAAATATTAAAATTACAAGATATATTTCATTTTACTCAAATGATTAATATTGACTTAGCTGCCATCGCTTAAGAATCATAACAACAACAATCCACGAATTTTCGTCATAATTACAGAATTAAGCAAATACAGCTCACATAAATATTCAAGTGGCGTTCTTAAACTCATTATCGGAACACACGACACAGCTGATCCAGTGATACGGGGCAAGTACGTACTAAACATTAGTATTTCGCTACGTTGTCGATACGATCTATTTTATCGATATGCTTTTTACAGTCAATCAATTTTTAAATAAAAAAGTCAAAAGACGTTCCATATTTTAAAGAGAAGCTTGTTACCTATTATTCTATTAATTTAATAGTTAAAGAAGACGATGTAAAATCTCAATTTTAGCTTCAGAATTTTACCTGTATTTAAAATATCCCATGTATGAATTCCAGCATAACTTTGAAAAAACTTGGCCAGCGTGTTGATTAAATAAACTAAATCTAAATTCCACCAAAACTTACATACACTCATTCAACAATCGAAAAATTAAAAGTCTGAGGCTAGACTCTAATCCTATATACATATTTTAAATGTGTTCCTTATAAACGCTGGTTTTGCTCTTTCTTTACGATATCGCTATGAAATAATAAATCTGTTATATCGATACTAATTCGTGCATAGCCAATATACGTCGAACAAGGCCCCTACCACGAGCAGAAATTAAATTCGTATTCCGATCATGTAATCAAGATAGACACTTCGATGCACATCTGCGCCTCCATATTACAAAACCCAAATCAATAAAACTACGCAATTTGGACTCTACTGCCCATGAATAAGAGCAATAAACGCACTGCCGGAGGCTCCTTCTGAGATATTAAAAGGATTACAGTTTATTACGGCCCATGAGAATGATTCGCAAGGCCTGCCCTGTTCTCATTTGTACGAAATTTATCTATATTGTGGGGGAATTATAAGAAATGTGTTGGTTGATTTGATTTCATATAAGAAAAAAAGTAAGCCTGTTATCCACCTGATGTTAAGTGGTCACTGCAGTTTACATTTGTTACTGAGTCATTTGTTTGTAAATTACAGAGGAGGCCACACGGAGGTCAATTACAGACTTACGGTTTTTTTAATAGCACCACTCCCTCTCTTTCCGTGGTTGCCGCAAGAGGCCACTAAAAGGTGGCGACAAAAAAATGATGAAATGAGCATGAGCGTCTTCCTATGTAGCTAACACACATGCTATACACGCTAACTATTGGCAAAACACTTGTTTAGAGTGGTCTATATCCACCAAAACTCTGATAAATGATACAGACGGAACAAGGGCGCCACCTTATCGTACCACAAAAAGTTATACCACTTTCTAAAAAAAAATATCACATATTCAGATAATCTTCCAAATGTGGTCAATAGTTCATAGACATCTGTAACCGCGATATGCCTGAATGCCGATAACAGATGTGTTAATAGCAATGTGAGCGACGCAAGTGGTTGGTGGTTGCAACCCCGATATCTAAGTTCAAACTGATTATGATCACTTGGCAAAACCAGGAAAAAATTGCGAGTAGTATTGGTAGAATGGAAAATCATTATTTAACATCCATAACGCATAAACGACTTATGTTTTTCTTCGATTAAAAGTGGTTATGAAGGAATTTCTAAATTTATTTTCAATCTTTTATGTCTCACGTTATGCAAAATCGTGAAACTACAGTTTTACGGCCAAGGCTATTTAAATCTAACTACTGAATCAATTGCTTTCTAACGATGCTCTTGTCAAGGTAACGTAAAGCACAGATAAACTAGAAACAAAGTGTAATTATATAACTTACTATTAATTAATTCAGAAAAACCTTCGTACTCCGTATCTTATAAAGTAGAAAGAACTTTATGAAATTTATATAAGAGTTACTTCCATAAAATGTTTTATGTATTTTGTGCTTGTACAATGTGTTATAGTATAGTATAATGTTGTAAAGTGTAGTATAGTATAAATACCGACAAAAACTGGGAGAAGACGCTGATACCCGAGACACAGTTTCGAGCTAATTCGGGGATCAGAGGCTTCATATAATTTTGATGTAAAAATATGTCAATAAAGTCAATTTATTATTATTATTATAGTGTTATAAATATAATATTTAAAATCCTTATTTCTATACAGGATCAATATCACTTTAGCTTAGTAGGTTGTTTAATCACTGCGTAAACACTACAAGCGCCTCAACCTAATATTTTTAAAGACTTACTAAAAAAATACACAACGTAAAAAATCTACACTCAAAATAATATACGCGTATACAGACAAATTCAGAGGAAGGGACTAATTTGTTTTAAAGCCCTCGGAACAAAGGGGTGGCTAATCCAAAAGTATTTTGAAGGGATTTGACAAATGGCAGTGGACCTGCTTGACAATTTAATAACTTATAGTGATGGGAAGTTTATTGATTGAGACACTCTGTGGGATTAAGAAATTTGATTACTAATAATTTAATTTTTAGGTCTATTTATGATGTACTTGGCACAAAGATGGCAGAAATTTTCACGCTTTAATGCAAAGTCCATTTCTGGTTTACATAATATGGTAAACAAATAATAATGCCCTCTAACATTATATTTATTTATTTAGATTAGATTCGCTTCTTGAATACTTACAAACATTTTTAATTTGATCATTTAGAATAAATGCTGATCAACAATGAGCAGGCGCTAGACCAGATCATGTGGCAAATAAACCACAGGACCGCAAAGCATTTGCTTTTTGTATTTTGCGAATCCTCAAGATGAAATTTTTGTTAAGTTTTCTTTTGCAGCTTATTATTATTATTATTTCATTTAATATCCTGTGACCACAAATTATTGTGACGTTGAATATTCTTCTTGTCTTACCTATATACTGTAAGAGCTACTGCGCTAAGGTAAAGTATGATAAGGCATTCAAACTTAGTTCAGACAAATCCAACAGCCTGGTAACTTCTGGAAGACTGTAAAGCCGACTGAAAAATTTCTGTCGAGTCAAAATAGTCAAATGGGTCAGTCTATAGTAGTAAACAAGTTTGACATGGTGCTTCAAAAATATATGTTTCATTTATTATTCACTCAATAAACTTTAATTAATTATAAAATAATAATATATGTGAATTAACAAATACTCGACATAAATATTTATCACCGTCCTTTCGTCCGTCCCGTCTGTTTTTATTTCGGATTTGATTTGGACTTATAATAAACCAAAACCTATATTTACTACAGAGTTTAATCTCTACGCTCGATAACAGAAGCAAATGCGATATCTCAACCACAAAATAGACTCAACCTTTCAACCAAAACTTAAGGTACAAACTCCAATGGGTAGTTGAATAGTTATCAGCCTTGCAGTAATTGGTGCAAGTCAAAGTAATTGGTAGTTTTCAAAAGCATGCAGCGACATCAATGTGGTACATCATGCAATCAACAAACAGAACAACAATACCAATTACAAGAGAATGTGTATCTGAATCGAGTGGGGGTTTGACCTCATTTAAACGGAGTTCAACGGAAGAAATAACTAGTATTATATGATTTTCGCTCGCTTGTTAATCAGAATAACTATTTATATCATTCTATATTAGTGGGAAAAGATACATACATATTCGCATTCCATCCAATCACTTGGCAACCAGTCTCGTGCACTTGGCACTTCACTAACGTTCCCAAAAAGCACCGTGACTACCAGATATAATGTAACGGTTATTCATTAGTGCCGAGATCTTCCTTATAATCGTGTGTGTTATGTGAATTACATTAAAACTTCAGGTTTTATTCCTGCCAGTGTCAAGTACCTAACTCTGTACATCTACGTAATAGGCCACATTTCACCACATAAAAGTATACTACTTTTATTTTAGCAAATCTCCAACTCCAACTGATTCTAAGATAATTATTGAATAGCTAGCTTTCACTTGACATTAAAATTTTAATGTTAATACTCTTGAATTTGAATAAATTGTAATATTTTTGAAGCAATGACACTAATATTCAGTGCTATTCATAAGTTTAATATAAACATACACACAAACTGACACATAGGTTTTATTAGAATGTCTGTAACTCTTTTATACTAAAATAAAAAGCAAATTACGCATGAAATCGAGTATTAGATTTAAGCATTTAACTATGAAGCAGAAGTGAGTATGATAGTGATGACACTAATTTTTAGTCTAGAAATTCATAAAGTTGACGATTAAAAGATGAGTATTGCCTTTCTACGTACAAATGAGATCAACCCTATAACTGTTTCGATAACGCTAATGAACTATCGTAAATGTATTTCATTGGTTTCATGAAGTGAACCTTCACTTGTATGATTAATGTACGATTTTTTAAAATTCGATATAAAAAGTCATTATTTTAGATACAGTTAAATTTTAGGTTTGAGCAATGCTGATGCATGGTCGACTTTAAGTACTTTAAGGACTAGGCAAGTGAGATTATGAGTTGCAGTACTGTTAGAATGTCACTACAATTTGAGGAAGCCTTCTCTGATAGAAGTAGGCATTACAAGACATAAGTATTGGATGTTTTCAAATTACTCCTACGGTTTAAGAGGTTTCAACCGACTAACTTAAGATATCCTTCGAACCAAAGTACAGCGCATGAAAATATCAAACATTGGTTACCCATCCAACTTCCGACCGTATTCGACTTTGCTTTACTTTGTACAACGTTGTTTTAAGATTAAATCCACATACACCGCGAAACAGTGCGTGCAACATCTCATTACATCATCATAAACGAAACTTCAGACCGACTACGTGTCTATTAAGCAATTTCAAATATTAAAAGCCTCTTCTTACAGATCAAAACGATTTCAGTATAAGCCAATATAACTAGTCTTGAAAATGAAATAGCAATTCTACGAGGTATTTTAGTTGCTCCTTTGATCCGGAGCCTTGGTTGACCGCAATAAGCGCTACTAAAGAGATAAAAGTAAGTTAGATGCCTTTGTGACGAAACCCGGCCGAGTCGTCGAATGTAATGAAAATCTTCGGTTGCAGTGGAAAATTTATCTTCCAATAACCTCGTTGTAGTTTGATTTGTTAGGAATGGCCTTTCAGGTTTTTGTAGTTATTGTCCATCTGGTTATATGTTTGTGCTACGAACACAATATCAGTAGCATAGCAAACAAATACTGAAGCGAATCGAGCAGTGACAGCCTAATGGTTGAACTTCGGCTTCTCATTCGAAGATTTAAATTTCAAACCCTAAGCCGTAAACCTTACCCGCGACTTGCCCGCACGGTCAAAGGGAATTAACATTAGCATTTGATAGCGTGATTTAGAACTTGCAAATGAATTTTAATTTTAATTTCCGAAGAGACCATCGATGTTTTGTTAGTCGATATATATATATAGTAGTACCAGACGTTGTTAATAGAACTTGCAAATCTATTAACAACGTCTGGTACTATTATATATGTATCGACTAACAAATAACGATAGTCTCTTGGGAATGAAACAGCGCGGTGAAAAGTAACTCTCCGCCCTCTTAACTATCTCCCGGCATATAAACCACATCATATAATAGCTATGTGGCGACGTGAAAGAGGAACAAAGAAATACACTTTCACATTTTTAATATTAATTTAGTTAGTATGGATTATTTATCACTACTTTACAGAGAAGAAATACATCGCGAGGAAACATGCACATTTAAGTTTTCTTTTTAATAGTACAAAGTCTTAAAACTCTCTCATTCTGTAAAGAATTCTGTAAAGTGTCCCATTGAAAAGCACGGGGCTATCCAATGGGACAATTATGGGCTAGCGACAAACAAATTAAACTGTCTAGATTTATATGTCCCACAAAACGCATTTCACATGTACGGCGACCGCTATACAATACGAGACTCTTTGAAAAAAAAATAGAGAACCAAGTGTGCTTTCCTTTCCAAAAAAAGGATACAAGATAAACAAATAATTGCAACAGATATTCTAAACATTTATAATGCAAGAAAAGCCGCAAGGAACGTTGTAAGAGTAAAATTGTCATCAAAGCGGTCTATTTGCTTAAAGAAAAGGTTTTGTTTGTGAAATTTTATCTTTTCACCGCAGACGCGGATTAAAAATAATGTTGCGATTATTAAAACAAGGACTTTTGCTTTGAGTTTCTTTAATGTTTAGACGACATCGAATCTCATTATTACTCGTTGAGAACAATATTGGAAAATTAAAGGTTAGTTAAGAAATAGTAAATAGTTTAAAAAATGTGTTTTGATTCTCTCTTAATTTTTATATTGCTAATAAGTCAGAATATCTGAACAAAAATAGCATGGCGAAGCATTGCAAATACCAAATTAGGCATGAGTAATGGATTCCTACTTAAATTATTAAATGTTAGATTTTATGAAGCATGTGTCGAGCACGATATATTCCAAAATGTTAAGATGAAAAAACTTGAAAATTGAGCTACATTTTTTTCGTAAAATGTTAGCACACTTTTATATGAGGCGACCATCATAGTCCTCGGAAGTATTGACTTCAGATAGAACCAATGTTCTTGTGAAGTTGGTTACAGATGTCCACAAGCAGTCGTGATCACTTACCATCAGGTGCACTGATAAAACAAATGGGATTTAATCATATAAAAAATGAGGTTACAATAAATTAAAATGTTCTATTTTATATCTTTCACTATCATAATATATTTTTATGGCAGCATTTATGAAATATTTTTACTATAAAAATAACAAAAAGATATAGAGAAGCTATAAAGTCTATTTCTTCTATGTGATAACAGATGGCGCTACAAGTAGTGTTTAGATCAGTTTATGAAATCAATTTATTGATTAGAGAAAGAAATGTTACAGCTTCAATAGAACTTAAATAAACAAATGAAATATGGACGAAATTTATTGAATGACAGTTGCTCAGAACATTTATGACTGTACTGTAATATAGGTACCTAGATATGAACGTTTTTCGCGAATCCTGTTACATAATATATTATATTCATTTTTTGTCTTGATTATATTTATTAATATTTTCCTCCTCAATTATCCTCGTATTTTGTAAGCTTCTTATTAAAAAAACGCTTTCTACACTCATAGCCCCACACTAGGATTTTCTCCTGCGTCGTGTGTGCCATGGACACACACAAAACGAATACGCAAATACCCATACCCAGAACATGAATCTAAACTCATCATTCAGATACATGTCTGGCCGGGAATCGAACCCCTTTGCGCGTCAGACCGGTATGGTAACCGCTCCGCCACGCGGGTCATCAAATAAACTTATCTTATAGATAAACATTTTGTTTTATTTTAAAACAAATAACTAAATAAAAGAAATTCACGTGTAGATACTTTTCTTGTCTTAGTGCGCACGTGGGTCGCAAGGACATAACAGCTAAAATACACGCGTACGTGAGGGACATGCATGTAGGCGTACACACGCGCGACAGGAAAAAGCCCTACCGCTTTGACACGAAGAAGATTATTACTTCCACCCTTGGCTTATCAGACATTGAAGGTAAAATTTACGTTCTGGGTCTAGGTGTTTGTGTCTTTGACCCTGTATTGCACATGAGAGTCTCAAGGATATTTTATAATTCATCATATTTTTTCTTATATTTGTACCTAACGAGAAGGCAGACAGAAAACCACCTGATAGAAAATAGTGACTGCCTATTGACATTTGAAACACCAAAGGAGTTGCCAATGCATCGCCCGCTTTGAAGTTTCTTTAAAAAAAAGTTGCAAAAAGTGCTTTCTCTCTTCTCGTTCCTTTCTTGGAAAGCCCTACGTCATAGCGGTCCAGGAATATCTCAGAAGGAAGCTCATTCCACATGTTGCACGTTCGTGGCAGGAAAGACCTTGCAAACCGTGAAGGACCGCCAGAAGTACAGATGATTTGGATGGAACTTCATCCTTAAGCGAATGGTGCGATGAAGGAAAGGTGATGTAGGCACTAGGTCAATAAGTTCCCTGGAACACTCACCATTGTAATGCAACTATACCTTTTTTTTTGTTTTTGGGGGGAAACTTTCAAAAAGTACCCGATGTCGTTATGTGGCGAGCGACGCGGGTTATGGGGGATTCTTACCGCACTAAAACCCCCCGGTGGCCGACCTCGACGCTGCGAAGAGGACTCCCGGAACTCCAATTGACCGCCGCCGGTATCCTCAGCGTGTTACCCCATCGGCCTCTTCTCTGGTGGGCGTGAACTGTTCACCGCACCTTCTGGTTATAACGGCAGCATGTCCACCACTCTTCCCGCCCGCAACCCCGGAAGTCCCTTTTAGTCGCCTCTAACGACAGCCAGAGGGTACCGTAGTCCTATTCTGGTCCCGGAAGTACAGGGACAAATGCAACAATACCTATGTATGACGAGCGATAAAATCGTAGTAGTCAACCCATGATTGTTCCACTGTTGGGCACGGGTCTTCTCTCGGAATGAGAGAGTTAAAGGGCATAGTCCCTCGCGCTGGCCAAGTGCGAATTGGTGGACCAAGCTGGCCGAGAGCGATAAAATATTATACCTATATTCAAAAACTGGCTTGAATATAGACAACATCTAAGTCTTCATTTTGTATAGGCCTATGAAGACAAATTGAAAGTTACTTTTTTTTTCTTACACTACCGGATCGGAACACGACCTCAATTGAGATGATCCGACAAGAAACTCAGCGAGTATGCTTTTTTTGACATTTTATATCTATTTTTTAATATATTTACAATCATATTTTTCTACATTATTATAATAGTATCACAGAACTAGACTCATAACAGAGATGTTTACCAATTCGATGCTATTTGTCATTCTAGATTTCAGTGTACAAGTGTGACGCTACTTGTGATGCATTGACAATGTATTGCAATATAGATGAAGACAATAATATAATCCCTTGGGCTCTGTGACGATGGCTCCGATGCCATTGTTTACATATTATAATTTGCCTCGTGCTTAATATAGTTCGCATGGAATATAGAAATTTAAACAGATTCTTAGTATTATTAGCCATTTATTCTGTCAAGACAAAAGTACAAAAAACCTCTGAATTGCAAAAAAAACTAAATAGGTCATTTGCGATTACGTAAAGTGTTACACATTAAAATTAATATTTCTTTACATTAAATACTCAATACGTTTTAAGACTAATTCCAAATTTTGTTTAACGGAATATAAATATTATACCTTTAACATGAAATTATAAAAGGCAATGTAGCAATATGGATAGTTTTTTAATTAGTTTAAAGCTAGTTAAGTTGCAAATTGATTTCATCTTAAATTTGTTATACGGATTTACTTTCAGTAACGCGATATTATTAACTACTACTCACCCAATACAATAGTCGAAATTTGAGCGTCATTCAACTCAAAATTAAACTTGCTGTTGTCCAAAGTAGCACGAATGGGTAAGTTTTTATTCCCCGTGCTACTACTAGCAGCAGCAGTAGTAACAACGGTAATAAAATTACCCGCGCAACTACTGGTAGTAAGATTGGTAGTAACACGAGGATTGAACCGAATATCTCAAGGACTCAAATTCAAGTAAATTGTATTTATTTTCAGTACCTAAGGTACAAAGAGGTTTAGTTAACTATGCTGCATTTAAAAGCAATAACGGATATTTTGACAAAGACATCTGACATATTGACGTTTTCATAATATGACATTGAATGTTTCATTACGTCATTATATGCAATAAAAATCAATACTTTAAAAAAAATCCAAGTCTCGCAAGTCAGTTTTTCTACCGAAAAAAGTTGTGAGATCCTTGTAATACCAAGTCGATTATTGATTTATTCAGTCCCCGCTGAAGGGACTTTCTGTCTTAACTTGTTACGTAATGTCCTAACCTAACAACATCTTATAGTGACCATATCAATATTAAAATCTTTAACGTTTTAAATAAAAAGGTTGACTCGGCAATCGCATGGAAACACAATTTATTGTATCTCACGAGTAATACATATATTAATTAGACAATTATCTCCGTTCCTCTACAAATTTCTCTCTTAAAACTCCTTCTCACACTTCATCCTTCTTCCAAAATTAATTTTCTACATCTGCTGTTTCCTTATGGAATAAACTACCTCTGTCAATACGCCGTGCTGAATCGATCGAATCATTCAAAAGTCAGATAATGAGGCTCTATTTAGAGTCATGAATTTTTTTGTCGCTCTCGTCATTTGCACATATTTATCTCACAATACTTTTTTCTAGCGTTTTTTTTATATCTTTGTTCAGACGTCTTTTTGTTTCTCTATTTTTCTCACTTCCTGTCTTATGTTCAATTTCTCTGTGTGTTTGTTAATTTGTTTATTCTCTAATTTCATTTTTTCCACCGTGTACTTAATGTTACTTATTTATCCTACTATAATTTCTGTCCTTCATTAATCCTTTTCTAACTTTACACACACTTCCCACTCTTCATTCCTGTTATCTTTACCAATTCCATGCATAGGTTTTCTGGAAGAGATCGTTGTCTAGCGATAAGACCGCCTATTGCATACTACAGATCTACTTTGTATGTTATTGTTATTTTTGTATGTGTTTATAGTGTGCAATAAAGAGTATTCTATTCTATTCTATTCTATTCTAATTAGCTTGTTTAATGCGATTGCCAAGTCAATCTTGGCAATCGCATTAAACAATGTGTAATTTCGTAAACCTTGCGTAATTTCATACTCCTCCGCCTGCGGGAAATATCTTAAAAACGGATCCGTAGTTTTTGCTTCACGTATAAATATATAGATTTTCAATAAAATGATAAACACAATAATACAACCAATAGTATTGTCTAACAATTTCAACGATCAAATTAATCAAATAAATCCAAAACATACCTTAATTAGGTATGCTAATAAATAGTTTTCTATGAAATGAAATGAAATGTCTTTATTTTGCATAAGCGTATGGGGGCACTTACAAATTGTCAGTTATATTTTTTTATACTACCACCGGATCGGACCATGACCTCAACTGAGAAGATCCGGCAAGAAACTAAGTGAGCTTGTCTTTTTTCTTGGTAGGTATATCTTTTTTTTGCCATCTTGTTTTACATGGGTAATAAAAGTTAGCTCCAGTATAAAAATGATAAATCACTACAAAAACCATTCAATATAAATCCAACGATCAAATTACTCTACAAAATCCGAAACATCCAAACAAATAATCCATGCAAAACGCCAAAGTTTTAATCCCCGTGGGTACTTTACTTTCGCAACCACGGAATCGGATTCGCGACTCTAAAGAGCTTTCCTCTGTATGCACGCCTCGATGAGATCGAGACACTTCTCTAGACAACTCTCGAAATGGCTTATTGGTGTCTCCGACACTTCGCTTCGGATGTTTTGTCTGGTTATGTCTTTGAGCTAGGCTCTTGAGATATTTTTCTGTCAACTTCAAAGATAAAATACAATAAAATGAACATGTATTAAACGAATAATCTCCGAATAATAATTAGCTGTATTAAAATATTATTATGATATACAATGAATTATTGTAATCCAAAAACAGTGATTTCTCTGTGAAAACTTAGCGAATACTGACTTAGTTGTTTATGTCTAAATTGGCAGCTTTTACACATCTAAAGATGAACTCTCAGTTAAGTGCAGTATATTTTATCTAATATTCTATTGTATACTTTGTTATATTGTATCGCTTTCAAACATAACCATCTTTTATGAGTTTCGCGTAATAAAGCTTGTCGGTACCATTCCTCACGGTGAAATAGCTACAACACCGGTTTGACAGTGGGTTCCGGGTTCGATCCACACACAGATACGTGACCAAAGAATTTGAATTTTTGTTATGTGTCTGGGCTCGTGCATGTCTAATATGTACCCACGATACTCACGACACAGAAAAAAATCTTTGTGTGAAATTATGAGTTTATGTGAAATTATGAGTAGAAAGTTTCATTGTTAGTAATAATAAACAGGTACGTGTTATACCTAAATTCACCCTTTTATCATTCTGTTAATGACAGTTCATACAAATTTATAACAACACTCGTATAATGTAACAGTAACTTGATACTCGTAATTGCAGTGATCATAATAACACAAAAGTTACGAAACTCGACATCCACTCGCACGCATATAAATCCATTAATGAAATTGGATCTTTAGCAATGGTGATTAGTTAAATGTCTAATAGCACTTTGTTCTCAGTTGTTTTTGTAATGAAAACAATGCGAAGACTCAATTCTTTAATGTTAGGCTTTATATAAGAATAAATAACTATTGTTCATATGTCTTTGAGTTCATTTCAATCTTTTTTGTACAGGCATATTGCCCCCATATGCCAAACAAATTTTCCGTTATAATATTTTTTTAACATTACCTTTTTTTTTTTTTTTTTTGTTGACGGGGAGGAAACCTTCTGGCTTTCCGACGAAGCATTGCGACCGTCTCATTCGGGGGTTCAGCCCTCTGGCGGAGAACGCGTATCTTGTTAAAAATGTCTGCGTTCATCTCCGCCAGAATGTCCAGGGGCGGAATCCGCGCCAGGACATTTGCCGCCTCATAAGATATCGTGCGATATCCGCGTGCCACCCTAATCGCGATCGTGCGCTGCGCGGCGAGGAGTTTCGCCGCGCGGCGCTGGCTCGCCGTCAGCCTGTGTGACCAAACCGGGGCGCCATAGAGCGCGATAGAGTGCACGACACCTGCATAGAGGCGGCGGACTTCTTCCCTAGGTCCCCCGAGATTCGGCAGCAGCCTATGCAAAGAACCCACCACCTTGTGAATTCGGGGGACGAGACGGTCAAAATGCTCGTCGAAACTCCAGCGGCCGTCGAGCACCAGCCCAAGGTACTTCATGTACCGGCCCACCTGGATATCGGCGTCACCTACACGCACTGACATTCTAGGGGGTTCCTTGGCCCGCTTCAAACCATGGAACCATAGCGCCTCAGTTTTCTGAGGCGCTATCCGAAGCCCTAGCCCGCAGATGCGCGACACAATCCGTGCCACGCCTGTCTCCGCCAGTCGGAGAGTCTCCTCAAAGGATTCGCCTTCCGAGAGGACGAGGGTGTCGTCGGCATAGCAGACAATGCTCACGCCGGGTGGAAGCACCGTCTGCAACACCGTGTCGTATGCAAGGTTCCACAGGAGCGGCCCAAGAACTGAACCCTGTGGCACCCCGCACACCACCGCCCTCTCGTTGTCGTTCCCGTAGCGGCCCGGATAGCAGATGCTCCTGTCCGACAAATAGTCCGCCAACACGCTTTGAAGGTAGACGGGCACTCGGTGATGTATAAGTGCCGCCTTTATCGCGTCCCAGGGCAAAGAGTTAAACGCGTTAACTATGTCAAGGCTTATAGCCAGGACTACTCTGCCCCGAGAGACGGCCTGCTCTGTGAGCGCTCGGACTCGCAGAATCGCGTCCACGGTCGAGCGCTACCGTCTGAAGCCGAACTGACTGTCGGACAGGTCCGGGCCGCTACTCGCCAGGTGTCTGCTGACGCGAGTGGCGATAACCCGCTCAAGGAGTTTGCCAGCCTCGTTCAGCAGACATATGGGCCTGTATGCTCCTGGTGAGTCTGCTGGACGACCCACTTTGTGTAGGAGCACCAGTTTCGCCCTCTTCCATGCCGCGGGGAATTGGCCGCATCGGAGGCAGGCGGTGAACAGACGCTGCAGCCTCGCTCCGAGGATCGTCAACGCCAGGACCCAGGCCCGAACTGGAATTCCGTCGGGGCCCGGGGCGGTGTTGCGCTCCGCCAGGCGTTTAACCGCGCTCTCCATCTCTGCCTCCGTAACGGCAAGCTCGTCAGACCAATTTGCAAGGCTCGGCGTTAGTGTTAGGACACTAGGGCCTTCCAGAGTTCCAGGGAACAGCGTGTCCACCACTGTCGAGACGAAGACAGGGTCTAGGGTCTCTGTTAGTGGAGGCATCCACGGGCGCAACTTTCCCAACACCATTCTATATGGCTGTCCCCATGGGTCTCTGTCGAGCCCCTCCAGCAGTTTCTTCCACTTACCGGCCTTGCTGTCCGCGATCGCCGCCTGGAGCGCCATAGTTGCGCGCCTGTACTCTCGGTACCGTTCCTCAATCTCCTTAGCCTCGGCAGACTTACGTCTGCGGGACCGATTGTAGAGGCGCCGGGAGCGCAAACACGACGCCCGCAGTTGGGCAACGTGTTCCGACCACCAGTATGTCGGACCACTGCGGACTGATCTAACCCGCGGCATTGCTATGTCGCACATTGACGTCAAATCAGACTGCAGTCTGGCAGTCTCCTCCTGGGGACTGATCAGGTCGGAATGCTCAGTTGGTCTGCACCAATCCATGACGTGGGCAGCAGCGAGAAAATTGTCTCGATCAAGACGCTTAACTGCCCAACGTCGGGAAAGACCGTCGTTTGGGCGACCGACCCGACCCGGGACATCAAGTGCCAGGTCAATGGTGATGTGGCGGTGGTCGGATAGCGTCACCAGTTCCTCCGCCACTCTCCAGTCGGTCACCAAACGCGCGGCAGACGGAGTCGCCCATGAAAGATCCACGATCGACTCCCCCTGCCAACGCACGCAAGTACTGACGGCCCCGCGGTTCAAAAGCCGTAGGTCCAGACCCGCCGCCCACTCCAGGGTGGTATTCCCTCTGATGTTGTCGCGACGACTTCCCCAGGCCCTCGAATGAGCGTTAAAATCGCCCAAGACGAACACCGGCCGGGGGAGGCAACCGCGAATGCAGCTACCCACCCTGTCGAGGAAGCTCTCGAAAACCGCCAGACTGCAGTTTGGAGAGATGTAACAGCCAAGGACTGCGAAAGGACCCCACTCCACCGCAACCAAACCTGGCTCCGCGTGCAGTTTGGAGCAAGGGGGTTCCCCTTTGCTGCCTCCCCAGAAGATAGCCACGGATCGGTCTACGTCCCCGAACCAACGCGGATGGTCAGGGACGTTGTATGGCTCTGCAACTACCGCCAAGGAGACAGAACGCTCTGCAAGAGTCTGCAAGAGCAAATCCTGTGCCCCACGGCAGTGGTTGAGATTCCCCTGGAGGATTTGGATTGATGGAGACCTAGGCATTTTGAGTTTCCATTATTTCCATGGGTGGGCGATGGGACGACGCGCTGGCCGTAGCCTGCGCAGGCCCATTCGCTCGAACCGAGCCGGTGCCGACCACCCGCTCGGTTTCCCCGCGGCCGCGTTTCCTTGGCGGTGTGCAATTGCTGCTACCCAGCCTGTGGTCAGACCGCCGACCAAGCGCAGCGCACACCACGCATTTCGGTGTCTGTGCTACGCATTGGTTGGCCCTGTGATTAGGCTCGCCACATACGTAGCACAGGGTGCTGCGATCTACCGGGCTTTTGCACTGGGGCCTGGCGTGTCCCAGCTCCAGACACCTGAAACATTGTAGGGGTCTGGGGCTGAGCACCACCACCCTAGCGGATACCCAGCCAACACGGACCCGACCCTCGACAGCCAATTTTCTTAGTGCTGCTACAGGGCAGCGGACCCAGGCCGTTCCCAACCGTGAGGAATCCCTTCTTATGTTTCCTACCTTGATATCTGCGGCGGAGCATCCGCAGGCGGCAGCAATTGCCTCGGCGACGTCGGTAGGCTCGATCGAGTCATCAAGGTCCATGACCCGGGCCTCTCCTGTCTTCGTAGGCCGGGCTACCTTGACGCCCATCTCGCCTAGCACCCCCTGGAGCTCACTGGCTAGAGCATTAGCCTTAACGGCACACTCCTCCCCGGTTATTTCTAGCAGGAGCCCGCCATTAAGCGCGCGCTTCGGCCGGACGTCGACAATGCCCAGGTCCGCCAACTTGACGCGCTCCTTGGCGGCCTTCATCGCCTGGGCGTATGATATGCTGCCCTCCTGTGGGACGGTGATCGTTACCGCCGCAGTTTTAGGCACTTTAGGGAGCCGGGCCTTCTTTTTCGACGTCTTCTTTTTCTTTTTCTTTGCGGCCTTCCGGACTTGGGACTCTTTGGTCTTATTGGCCGCTTGGCTTGCTGCCGATCCTCGCATAGAGATCGACGGCTGCGTAGTTGGTGCTGGTTGAGCGACGGCTTTGCGGGCTTTAGCCCGTGCCTTTCGGCTCACCACTGTGCTCCAGCTCTCCTTCTGCACGCCACGCAGGTCCGGTGTAATTGCTGTTGACCGAAGCGTCTGCGAAGTCATCTGCCTCAAGGGAGGCCTTATCGCTCGGTCGGGGAAGAGCTCCGCTTTGAACGCGGCGAACTTTCCCTCGATTAGTCTCGAGAACCTCTCCATCAGTGCCTCGTCAGTACCTTGAGGCTCCGACGCAGCTCTAGCGGAGTCTCGGGCCCGGAGCTGAGACAGCTCTGCCGTCAAGCACTCCACTTTGCGGGTAAGCTCAGTTACCTGGGATCGCAGCTGGTCATTTTCCAACTTTAATTGGGAGACGGTCGCTCGTTGCGAGACCTTAGAACGTGCCGTCGTCACAGGAACGCTCGGGTCCAGGAACCCCTCGCTGTCCCTTGTCGGTTTGGCAGACTTCTTCGCCGGCTGCTCGTCGCTGCTTCCCATAGACGAGGGCAGCCTTTTCCTTGGGGCCACAGAAGTGGTCCTAGAAAGACCCGACGCTGCTGATGCGAGGGAGCAATCCGACTCCGCACTAGATGAGGCAGCGGATGCGACCTCCCGTCTTGCTCTGCTCCTCGTCAATCTTCTCTGGGCCTGTGGCCCTACCTCTTCTACTCCACTTCCTGTCTTCGTTTCATTATCTATGCTAGGGTTTTTGTTTGGGGGTTGTAAAGATTTCTTCATTTTTGTTCCCACGATTATGGAAGTAAATGGTCGGTCCGTCCGGGCAGGGACTCCGTGCCCGGATAAGCCTAAGCGTGACCCGTCACCGGGGTCGGCAGGTGCCAGTGACGGGGGTCACACTAATGACTGACCTACCCGTCAGCCACGCAGCTCCTCACGGTGCGCCTCCGCTTGAGCTTGGGGTGATTTTTTATAGAGGTTTTCTTCCTCGCGGTCCGGCCGGTTAAGGCAAGACCCTCGGTCCACACCCGAGGCCGCGAGACATGATCCACGACACCAAGGATGGGATTACGATTTGATGTGACGGTGGCTGGTATTGCCTGCCCGACGGTCGGTTAGTACACGTCGAGCCCGCCCTTGCCCCGTCCACAGTGTACTCCGATACAGCAGAGGACATGTGGAGAGACGCCTACTCGCCAGGTTATTCGCCATCGCTCAGTAACTGGTCGACGGATCAAGAAGTTACTGAGCGATGCCCAGAGTGCACCACGAGGAGGTTACCCGACCTAGCACTCCTTTTTAACATTACCTACGGAACAAAACACCACCTCGACTGAGAAGATCTTGCAACGGTTTCCTGCACTCCTAGTATCATTCCTATAGGATAAACTCATTGGTTTGTTCTATTGCTGAGATACTACTGCTAGTCCAGTCAATATAGTAAGTTCACCTCGGAATTCGAGATAAGCTGTAAGCTGTAAGTATGTATATACTTGTATATCGACACCATAGAAATACACAGTCTCGAACAAAATGACCCCTAAAACTGTCGTCCAATTTACGTAGTTATTTATAGATGGTCATAACGACCATATTTTTTACAATACAACCTTACGTCCATGATTTAAAGTTGTATTTACAACGCTTTAAGCAAAAAGCAGTAAATTTTTACTACTTGAAATGAGCGCTCAATTTCGAAATTGAGCGCTTTTTTTCACCGGACAGTTTTGAGACGCTGAATGTGTATCTTGGGTTTTTCTATATCGATGATTGTCACCCTACAAGTTGTCTCAAAACCTACATAGGCAACTATTAAATTTCAAGTTCAAAGGTCATAAAAATCAATTTTTTACGCTTTTATTGTAAATATCTCATTTTTTGTGGGTTTTTTGTTATTTGCATTTATTATCAATTTGGTAGAGTACAAAATTCTCTACAATTCGTTTGTTTCTGTCATAAAATACAAGTTTTTAACATTGCTGTATTCCTTCTTTGCTAGGGAATACATTTCGGTTTTAGGTTACTCTATCTTAGATGTGCTTAGGATGGATTACTTTACTATTTTTTTTGATGAGGATGTATGTGTTTATTACTCTAACACATAACTACTGGTATGAATTCACTAAAATGCGGTAGATCTCCAGTCAAATCTTTAAACGTAGATTAAACAAAATGTATCTGTTAATCATGCTTGCGTTGCTCATAAAACTAACCCGATTTCCCTTCACAAATATAGTTTAAGAATGTACCGCTAAATCTCTATCCTAACCCAGTGGTACATTGCTCACGAATGCGTGTTACTGAAACTTGAAGCCTTTGTCCGTTTCACGCAACGAAACTGACCGCAAATTCCAGAGCATTCGGTTTACATCAGCAAAGATTTTTAGAACTGTGGATGACCGCAGACGTACGAACACGAATATTTTAGCCCATATTTTGCGGTTAATACGGTCGGGTATTCATATTTCTTTCGCGAACCCACAAAGGTTCGGCTTTAAAGGCTATAACATCAAACGGTTTATCTGAGTCAGTAATAAAAACGGGTATAAGTCTGATTTTTAACAAATTCACTCATTGCACTTAAGCTTAGCTTAAATGTTAAAATAATTGAGATATTTTTTTTACATATTTATCTCCAATACAGAGTTATCGATAGCGTTATCGACATAATGATAGCGTATTATCATAAAAAGTTTTATCGATAGTTCTACGTGTAAGAAAACGGAAATCTGTCAAGATATGTCAATTTTTCTATCAATTTTGTTATAAAATTAATTTGACAATCGGAGAGACAAATAAATATCCGTTTATTCTAATACCAATCACGATATCAATCCGTTGATCTCTTTTTGGAAAATATTTGGACAAATAGAGATCTATTTATATATGTACTTTTTCTAATAGTTTTTGTATAAAAACTCAATATGGCAAAAATCTGACTTAGGTATACCGGTTTTCACTAGGAGCACAGTATTATCTTCGCGGAATATGAATGTATTGTAGGATCTATTTTTACCCGCTCTTATTTATATCACGCAGTAAATCTAAAGCGTTTTGGGGCGGGTTTAAGGGTGAAATACTCATAAACTAAAGTATATTTCTAATGACTAGACATAAGTGCAAAATATGGAATAAAGTATCGTTCAGAATATTTCCCACATGCTCTTACAAAATTATTCTTAAAGTAGATATATCAATATGTGAAATGATTATGTAAAGTACATATATCAATAGTTTTTGCCGTTCTTGGCAATACATTACACATTCTTGTATATCTTTTTATAATATTGTAGTAGCAAATAAACTTACGATTCACTTAGAGGTCACTAGCCGATGGATCTCTGTAATTAACTTCATATAAAATAGAGGCTATAGGTATCTGAAACCAATCAACAAAGCGTCGCTACTAACGAGGACTAAGATTGCCTAATAAATGTGAGCCGATGTTGTATTTTGAATACCTATATACATAAATCTTTCCAATCGTCTTTGTCTATACTATATTGGTTTCATTAATTGTAAAAAAAATCCCACAAACATTTTGATTCAACAGAAGTAAAATAATATTAGTTTTTCAATTCCAAAGCGTACAACTGAAAACAAAGAAGGCGACAATAAAAGAGACAAATAGAGGAACGGTATTGCTTTCAACACTATTCGATTTTGGCTGAGCTCAGACTGGACAAAAACCGCAGTACAAATTCCAAACGTCGATATTCGTGACATCGCAAACATTCTCGCCGCACTTGAAACGCCTTGAGTAAACAACAGGAGTATATTAAATTTCTTTGACTTTCAAAACATGTCGAAAAATAGAGAAAACAATAGATTGTGAAATGAAAATCACTGTACCCTTAGCATTTTGACGACTCGCATGGCGTAGCGGCTAGCATTCCGGTCGGACGCGCGATGGGTCCCGGGTTGGATTCCCGGCCAGACAGTTATCTGGGTCTGGGTGTTTGTGTATTCGTCTTGTGTGTGTGTCCATGGTGCCCACGACACAGTACAAAATTCTACTGTGGGGGCTATGAGTATAGAAAGCATGTGTTTCTTAGCATGACTTTATTATGATTCCTCAAAACTAGCATTGTTTGTGTCTTTATCATTTCAATGTTATGTACCCAATGTTATGACCAAAAATAACGTAAACTTGCAATATACATCAATATATGAGCAAAAACTTAAACAATTTTTGTTCTGACGAAATGAGACACTCTTACTAAAAGTACTGCAATTATTTTTATTTCCCATAGCTGGACACATGTCTATTACACTGTCATATTGTCTCTTTTCACGATAAGACGACACAATATAAAAAAATCTAAGAATAAAATAATTTGTAGTAAAATAATTATATTAAGTATGACCTGATTCATTCATCTATTCATTTACGAGTATACGCTCTGCAATTAAAATTAATTTAATGTTAAAATACTAAACAAATATGTATTTCAAATTTTTTATTGTTTTATTGCTAGTCCAAAACGCGGGCCAAGTAGGTACATATTTGAATCATGTGATAAGAAATATCTTCAGAAAAAAAATCTTACATAGAGGCATGCAATTGGTGGTACATAATTTCGTCGACGTATCCAAGAAGTTATTCTCATCGACCCATTTTTGTCCCACTGCTAGGCAAAGGTCCTCTCTCAGAATGAGAGAGTCTAGGCCATAGTCCACCTTGCTGGCAAAGTACGAAATGGCAGAGTTCACACAGCTCCGAGAACTTTTTTTAAAGAACTCTCGGGTGTGTAGGTTTCCTCACGATGTTTTCCTTCATCGAAAAGCAGTGATAATTAATTTCTAAGAAGTTATTACACCAATCCCATTCTAGATCCTAAAATCCATATAATTCGAACCGACCATACCCTAAGACTCGATACTATAGACCTGACTAACCCCACAGCACTAAATTCCAGTAGACAGTATTCACGACAAACATTCCAAGCGCACTTGACAGGACATTTCGAAACAGGAAGTCAATAAGTAAATAAAATGAAGCTAAATGTAAGCGAAACATGCCAATAGAAAGAAGTAGCGTTTAATAAAATAAACAGGTTGACATGTTTGTCGGCAAATGCTGCTTTTCGTAAAATTTTATGCCCTCATTCATTTACATTCACGTGATCTGCAGTAATCATCAGTAAACATCGATAATATAGTAAGTATTATTTCGCAAAATTTCCAGTGTAGCTTTACCAGCTTTTTTGGCTTCTTCACATAGCACCCAAGATTTGATTGATAAAATACTTAACAAGTCTCTTATCAATCATGAGGTAGCCTATGTGAATGATGCCAAATCAGCCTGGACATTGGCCTGCCCAGGCCAAATTTATCCAGAGTCAAAAATTGTTCAGAGATTGTGGGACGAGCCGATTTGCAAATTAGCTTTTGATAAACTTTTTTACTCCACTCAAGATCTTAAAGATCGGGCTCGTCTTTTAGCAGTCTCTGAAAAGGAGTCAGGATTTTGGTTGCAGGCTTTACCATCATATAACTTAGGTACGTTTTTAGATGATTTAAGTTTTTCCATTTGTGTTTGCCTGCGTTTAGGTGTAAAAACAAACGAGCCACACCGCTGTCTGTGTGGGGAAAGCGTCACCCAGTTTGGCCATCATGGACTGTCTTGCCGCCGAAGTGCAGGCCGTTTGTCGCGCCACGCATGCGTCAACGACATCATCCGAAGGGCCCTTGTTACCGTCAACGTGCCGGCTATCCTTGAGCCGAATGGTATAGCACGTGACGATGGCAAGAGGCCTGACGGTATGACACTCGTTCCCTGGAAACAGGGGAGGTCACTTGTATGGGATGCAACCTGCGTTGATACGCTGGCTCCATCTCATATATCGGTGACCTCGACGCGAGCATGTGGTGCGGCAGAAACGGCCGAATCTGCTAAGCGGCGCAAATATGCAGCTCTTGGGGAAGGTTACATATTTGTGCCGTTTGCGGTAGAGACTTTAGGTCCATGGGGGCCAGAAGCACGACGGTTCTGCAAAGAACTATCGTCGCGACTGGTTGACGCTTCAGGAGACCCAAGGGCTGGTGCGTATTTTGGCCAAAGAATCAGTTTGGCCATTCAAAGAGGTAACGCCGCCAGCGTTCTTGGGACTCTCCCAAGAGGCAGTGATATGGACTCTTTGTTTTATTTATAGTTTCTTTTTATTTTCTTTAACAATATTTACTTTTTTAAAAAAATATGTTTTATTTATTTTTAATATTTTGTTTTGTATATAGTGTAAATAGATTTGTTTCAAAGTATGTATTGATTGTAAGATGTTGGTGTGATTAAATAAAACAATAATTTAAAATTAGTATTATTACATATCCAAAATTGTATAAAAATTGTTTCCTATGTGACATATATTGAATTACTATAATTATCCTAAATGTGACATTTTAAGTATGTTCGTGAGAACGTATATATGTGTGTTATTCTTTCTTGCAAAAACGATCATCGGTCAGATATCCTTGAAATTGCATCATACAGTATATGACCTAGACTCAAAGGATACTCATTACCATAATGAGTAACCAAAATGGGCAAATCAGCAGGTAATCAAACTAATATTATAAAGGCGAATGTTTGTGAGTTTGTATGTTTATTACTTCTTAACGTCTAAACGGCTGAAGCGATTTTTATAAAATTTGGTAGGGAGTTAGCTGACACTCTGGTGTTAATGCAGATAGGCTTCTTTTTTTTCTGTGGGAAAATATCTTACTCCCACGGGACAATAAATACATCGATTTTATTAACGCGGGCGAAGCTGCAGGGTTCAGCTAGTAACTACTATTTCCAAAACGCACTACTTTTTAGATATACCAATTGTTTGTTTGTGAAGTAATATCTTTACTACGCAATTTATATGCTCATGTTTATAATTATGATAACCAGCTATAGACGATTATGAAGAGAGTTTGAAGGCGAATCTGCAAGCGGGCGATAAAACGCTTATTCGGGATGTGGTTCGTCGCAAGGGAACTTGGAGCTTACGGGAATAGCTCCACAGCTCCTTGCTGTATGGTTCAAAGTGAAAGCGACAGCGACGTTAAGCTGGAAACAAGATTTATTTTGCCAACGAGCATTTAGTCCACTTATAGTAAGTAATTATTGCTGGGCATGGACTTCAGTAAACAACATCCTATAGAACAGGAGTTCTATCTAGAATCCCTCACAGATGCAATGTTACTACCTAGGACTAAGATGCTGGCCTCTTGTACAAGTGAGCTGGAAACCTCATAATTTACTGGTACTTCTTACCAGTAAATTATCTTACTAGCAACTAGAAACTAGTATTCATCGTTTTATTCAACGGTAAATTGTGGTTGTTAAAAATGGTTTTCGAAAGTACTAAGTACGTACTAGTATTAAATTACTTAATACTAGTACGTACTTAGTACTAAATACTAAGCTACGAGTAGAATTAAAAGAACTCAGTATCATTCATCGCCTTGTTCTTAATATCAGAGTTTTCTTGATTATGCTGCGCAATATTAGTGAATTAAAACTAACTTCCAAACCAGCGGCTCGTAACTTTCTCTTTATGGCCTACAGAGTCTTTCTAGAACCTTTTCTTTCGCTTTCATTTCTCGCCCAAATGTCGCCTAGAATAAATTGTATGTAAAGTTTTAAATTATATTATATTTCAAACTTTTCGTACAATTTATTCTAGGCGACATTTTTGCCCACTTATAAATATCAGAGCTATTTTTTTACTATTCTAAGACAATTTTCAGTCTTCTATAGAATCTGCCCATCATGTCAAAAAGTTGGCCATCGCTGTTCTAAGTTATACTCCATCCAACTTATACATAATCGATATCGCTTATGCCTTACACCATATACCTGTCAGGTCTTTACTCGTAACAGCTTTGTTGGCTCGTTACGTCTTCCGTGCAGCTAGCGAATAAAGTTTTCTTTGACGTATTTGCATCGGCGGTCTACGTGAATTCATGTAGATTCATATATCAAGCCTGAAGTCAAAGTTCGCAAAGCCGTTTAGCGTTCGAATCGGAATATCTTCGAGTCCCTTTCATACTTTGATTCCTACATTCAATGTTGCGCTTAAGGATAATGTTGATGTTGGTATGTTATTAACATTTGCAAAGTGGTACGTACCAGCGGTAATAGTCTTTCGATCAGGAGGTCTGAGATTCAAATCCCAGGCACGCACTACTGAATTTTCTAAATTGTGCATCTTAGAAATTAATTATCACTACTTTACGGTGAAGGAAAACATCATGAGGAAACCTATACCTACACCCGAGAGTTGTTTAAAAATGTTCTTAGAAATCTATGAAGTCTACCAATTCGGACTTGGCAGCGCGGTTGACTATGGCCTATGACGCTTTTGTACTGAGAAAAGACCCGTGCCCAGCAGTGGGCCAGTAATGGATTGACGACTGTAGAACGTATATCGTTCGACTAAGGCACCACTGTCACACTTATTTCTAACGGGAAGCGATTCTTTCGTTTTGATGTAAGAGTGTGACTTCCACCTCATTTTTATATGAGACGAAAAATTTATCCTTATACAATAGCAACGAATCTGTGATCGACTTCAAATATAACCCTTGTTCTATATGAAGTTCTAACGACGTTAAAAATAGAAGGTACTTAAGTATATTTCTTTCAATATTAGTATAAAGTAGCAAAGGAACATACATTTAAAGGTGGTAGAACCAGTGGCATAGTGTGGCTTCATGTCACCCGGGGCGAAAGTACAATTAAATTTTTACACCCACAAGTTAAATTTTTTTCGACGGCGAAAAAAAAACTGTCAAACCGAAAAAAAAATCGTCAAAACTAATCTGATAACCTGATAGTACCTAATTGGTCATTGACGCCCATGAACATATGTGAGCAACTTCATATAGAAGGGGGGTTCTACATATCTGAAGTCAATCAAAGATGCGTTGCTACACCCGAGGACTCGCCTCATGTAAAAATGGGCCTGCAACCACACTTTCTACCGAATTGCCAAAAGTTCTTCGGGCTAAAAATAAATTTCGTTTTCCTTCTAACAATATATCCAAAATTATAAGAGAAATGAAACCGACATCAAACGTGCCACTCCCAAAGGTCGGTATCGGACCTTTTACAAAAGGCACCAATTTTATATTAATTACTATTGACTTTCGCTCATTTTCAATGGATCGACTAATTAAAGAAGGAAGGATTAAACGAACAAAAAGACTGCAAATGAGCTTAAAGAATTTGATATCAATTAAAAAGCCTTCATTATAAGTCATTCTTTCAAAAGAATCCCACGGTGCTTACGGGTTACTCGGCTTATAATAACTAGAGATGGACGAATATTGTAAAAATTGAATTATTTCATTTAAAGATAAAATTCTTCGTAAAGAATTAATTGTAATTTTCAATGGCCTTTAAATGAGGTGGGCTGTGTAATAAAGGATAATAATATATCCCATATTACGCTTTCTACACTCGCTTTCTACACTTGTAGCCACACACTAGGATTTTCTCCTGTGTGGGTACCATGGACACACAAGACGAATACACAAACACCCAGACCCAGAACAGGAATCTAAACTTATCGTTCATATACCTGTCTGGCCGGAAATCGAACCCGGGACCCTTGCGCGTCAGACCAGTATGGTAACCGCTCCGCCACGCGGGTCGTCTTATTATTTTTTGTTCAGGATATATTTATACCCGACTGCCTAAGGAGCGTAATGTTTTTCAAGCATATATATGTATGTATGTTTTGTATGTATGTTCATTTCTTTGGCACTCTACAGCCCAAACGGCTTGACGGATTGTAATATATGACATATCATTTGAAATGACTCGGTTGTGAGAGTGACATGCTATATAATTTTTCAATATGGCGCCTGCGGGCAATGACGAAGGGTGGGAGGGACGATTTTGAATGTGGTTATAGTAAAATAAATTATTCAAAAACAAACAAAAAAATGACTAAAATTTAATTTTAGCAGTCGGATTGTTAGTTTCTATAATAATTTCTTGTTTTAACGGGAGATAATAAGTTTTACCTACATTAAGTTTTAAACGTTCTAAATGCTAAAATGATTTAGGCATATGCGTAGTAGGTACTTTAGTATTGTCATCGATTGTCATAAGTATGCTTATTCAGAAACCAGTTACTGAGAAATTTAGGATTTGATTCATCTCTTAAAATACCGTAGACAATATAGTAAATACCTACTCTAGAAATAAGTCTATCGCAATATATTTCAAGGTAAAATAGCATTAATTCCCCTTTAAAACGTGTTTCTCATGCCCAACATTCATATCATTAACGATTAAGCGCACGGGAAGTATAAATAAGGTTTTTATTTCGCGTCCTAGAATTGCGAGAACAATTTTCGCAATTTTCGCTAAAGCAATTACACCCGCAATTAAAACCTGTGCCCTCGAGTTGCGGGAATCCAGACAATTCCGGACGTTGGAATTTTCTGTGACCCTAAACTGACCTCACACTACATAAAACTTTCGATTAAATTCTCAGAGAAATCACATCTCTGAAATGCTTATTTGTTAACGCCAGAAATTGTAAAATATTTGCTCTTAGCTTACGTTTAAAACTGTATCCTCACCACTTACTCCATAATTGGACGCCCCCTCGTTTAAAAAAATCCAATAACCATTTTCGTTGACCTATTTAAGCTGATTTATATAAATATGGGCTAAATCTGAATAGCCTTAGTCATAATAATACAATAAATTCACAAAGACTTGAATCCGATACGAAACCAACAATTACTTCAACTTTATAATATTAGTACAGATGTACTAGATAGTCATCATCATTTAATGTTTATTTCATCCATCAAAATCATACATTCTATTAAAATATACCTCAATTTAAACGTTTTTATTTAACGCGATAGTTTTGATGACGCGTTTCTTTAGCCACAAAAATATTATGACGCAATATATAATCTTGGCATTCAATAAGATGCACTAAGTCTTACTAAAATAGAAAAATGATCATTAAGTCGTTTACATACAGTACAGTTTTCATTTACGTCGTAATTGATACAGTAATGAGCCAATTCAGCGTGAATACACCGTCAGATTTTTTAGTTATAGCAAATACAACTGTATAACAGTACAAATAAAGTATACGTCTGTTTTATCAATTTAAAGGTATATTACGTAAATCAACTGATGATAAAGTCATGAAATCGAAACAATAGATGCATAGGAAAATAAATTCTTTAATTTTATTTGAACGTAAACGTAGAATATGTTGATAATTTTCATCTATAGTTGACAAGTCAGGTTGGCCGAGTGGTCTAAGGCGCCAGATTTAAGCTCTGGTTCCCGAGAGGGAGCGTGGGTTCGAACCCCACACCTGACAAACTTATTTGTGTTCGTATTTTTTTATTTTTAGTAAAAACATATATAGCAATTTTGAAAAATTTGGTTTTTCTGCTTTATTTTGTACATTTGTAATATTTTTAAGATATATTTTTTTTCATTTTGTCTTTCATTAGACATTCAAGTCATAAGGTAAGGTAGGTTCTAAATCCTCTCCAGTTATCAACTGAAAATTAACAATTTTCAATCCTTAACAAGGTCGTCAAATGAAACAATAACCAGCCAGAGGCGAAACGGATTTCATGTGAGGGGTTCCGTATCGTTGTCTATATAAAACAAAATATTCACGTTTGTTGTATGGACGGCCCCCTTAAATATTAATTTTGTTCTTCTTATTCTTATTCTTGACGACCCGCGTGGCGCAGCGGTTGTTAGCATACCGGCTGACGCTCAATGGGTCCCGGGTTCGATTCCCGGCCAGACAGGTATCTGAATGATGAGTTTAGATTCCTGTTCTGGGTCTGGATGTTTGTGTATTCGTCTTGTGTGTCCATGGTACCCACGACACAGGAGAAAATCCTACTGTGGGGCTATGAGTGTAGAAAGCGTGTAGAAAGCGTGTATTTGTTGTTGTATCGGCAATAGAAATTAATCACTTGGATACAACTGCCTGAATGTCACGGTTCATGAGACACAGCTTGGTGGCAGACTTTACGTACACACGGACAGCTGAGTCTTAGTAATAGGGCGCCGTTTGGGGCCGGAATTCTAAAAAATACTTACATTATATAGAATACCTGAATATTCATTTAATAATTAGTATTGTAATATCATTCATGATGCCCCGTTACCCATGTTATTTATATTTTATTATTTATCTTATCAGACATTATCACTTGATCTAACGAATGGTGGGAAGCATACACAGTAAGCAAACAAACATACTTACCCGAGAACTCTGCATAATTTTCCTCATGGTACATCAACGAGACTTGACTTCAGACAAAATTATGTACAGAGACTAATTCTAATATTTGTAGTGATATAAATTGATTATATATAGGTATTTTATAATCCTCGGATAATGACAAAGAGAAAAATTGTACAAAAAAGAGTCATACATATGTCCAATAAAAACATTATGTTAACTTAATATTTATAAAATAACTAGCTGACCCGGCGAACTTTGTTACGCCTAAAAGTCCAAAATCTAATATTAGTTTATTGCACTAGTGCTCTATATGTTTTATAAGTAAAAAACGGCCGTGTAGCCCAACGGATGGTAAGTGATCACTGCTCCCAATGGACATATGGGAGTAACTACAAATAGAAAAAGGGTTCAATCTAAAGTCAATCACAGACACGTTGCTACTCCACAAGACCAAGATCGTGGCCTCCTAATAAGCCGAAAAATGCTACTATGTCAAATGCAGATGAAACCACGATTGCAGCTAGTTAAGTTAAATATTATTTTGATACCAATGAAAAAAGAGAACGCTTGCAGAACATTTAAAAGGATTCTGCAATAAGTTCAAAGAAACTCCAGTCTCCCTAATACACTTTGAATCGTTCGGGTTGGCACGTCCCCTTTTGTTATCGAAGCGATAAGCGATGACGTAACTATCGATAGCGTTCATTTATAAACACGATTTATAAATATTACCATTATGTTATTGTACTATAATACTAGTATTTTAAAGGCAAAAGTATCGATGGATGTGTGTTTCTAAATCTCGCCCGAATTGCTACGTATAGTTATATGAATGTAATTTGGCACAGACATATAAGTGATTCTTTATCCTGAAAAAAGTACAATTCTCGTGGGACAACAAGGCAATTGAATCCTACAACACTTAAATATTTAAATGAAGCTTTATTTAAATTCGTAATATAGAATTTTAGCATATTTTAAGAAGGCTTGATCAATTTACACTACAATAATAGTGGTTCACCACGTAAACGTAACCAACGTAAACAGTGTTTTGTAGAAATTTATGAACAAATCTAAGCCAATGAACTGTCTCTGGCTTAGATTTGTTCATAAAACTAAGGGTAATGTACTGATATTACCCTTCCATTCCTAAATCTTTTATGTGTAAGTCATTGCCTCTTTCTAAAATAGTCCGTCATAAATACTCTTAACACGATGCTATAATACATAGTTATAATTGTAACAAACACTTTTTTTCACTTATTGTGTTTAACATAGATACGCTTCGTTTGTTATGTCTATAATTTATACGAAAAGTTTAAAAAATACTATTGTGAGAAAGTTTTGAGCCACGATCTATTGAAATAGACTATTGATACACACAATAAGCCAATGGAGCGGCAAGAGAACGCACTTGTCTCGGTGAGTGGTCATAGCATACACGTCAAGGCAAAGGGTGGAAAGCGTCAATTAGACAATAGGATACCAGACCAAGGTCCAAAGTTAAGCAATAAAAACAAATGCATGTACCTGATCATAAAAGTTTATTGAAATTCGATTAAAATTAAAGAAAAAACACTAGAAGCACTAGTTACGTGGCCTTGGATTAGATAGTCGCACACTTAACTGTAATTGAAAATTTAACTATCATTTACCAATACATGTTTAGTAAACAAGCTTAATTTGTCAACACCCTATTGTTAATTATTTTGTTTAGAATTAATTGTTAGCCGAATATATTTTTAAAGTTTTCTAAAAACAAACAAATTAAATAAATAATGAAACGGTTGCCAAAACTACCCAGAAGTATCTTTAAGATGAGGATAGTGAAAACATGGAAAAGTATAAAGTAAATCGCATAGAAATAAGTTTCGGAAACCTTATCCTAGAGTATAGTCCTATTTTTTTCATATGACTGAAGTAGCAAACGAGCATGCAGTCCACCTGATGATAAGTGGTCACTGCCGCCCATGGACATCTGTAATCAACTACATACAGAACATGGGTTCCATCTGAAGTCAATTACAGATGCTTTGCTACTCTCGAAGACTATGATGGTCGCCTCATGTGAAAGTGTGCTAGCAGCTATACCCTTCTATCGGCAAGAAATGCTTCTCGCTAGTAATAGGTGTGGCGGTGGCACTTCCCCGGTCGAACTACACCGCTTCTACCTTGAAAACACGCCTACCAATGAAAATAATAATAACATTGATCACGCGTACCAATGAAAATAACGATACCATCACACGTACGACAATCATTCGCGCTAACCCTACAGAAAGAGCTACGAAGTATGCTTCCCGTGAGAAATACTTCGAACAAATGTTAACGTGGCTTTAAACGTAGGATCATAAAAGAGCCATTCCACGGCACTCGGGGAAAATGCATTTTATAAAAAAGACGGAGAAATGTTTATTTTCCAAGTGAATTTTCAGCGTCGTCTGCGAATTTTACCATTTCCCAGTTCTTTGAAACCTTTTGAGTTGTATACTGAAGCGTATTTACATGCAATATGACCTAAGTTGGATGTGACAACTCTTCTGGCTTTTTTCGATCGTTTAAGCTTCTTATTCCACATAGCTTGAAGTTGAATATAATTTAAAATAGTCATGAGCTCTTCTTTTAATTATAGTCGTTTACATGTATATGCAAGCTACCTACGTGAAGTAAAAAAGAATTCATGTATTTTTTCCTGTGAGATATTAAATTACGTTAACGCAAAAGCTGTCATAAAAAATATCTACTAACATAATTTTGCAATCAAGCCAGCGATTTAAAACTGTATATCATGAAATACACAAATTATTCGTAACCCGTATTAATAAAGATTCAAGAAATACTCATACGTTACAAGCAACATTAAAACTTCTATATTGCCATAAATCGAAACTATTACTAATTGCATAGATAGCATGCAACAGCTCCTAAATAAATAGTCTGTATCCTCCTGTGAGGAGGACTATTCCGTGCCTCCTTAAACGAATTTTATTATCCGTCCGAAATTTTCCACTCTTTCGCAGCCGTATAATTAGATTCGCTGTTTGACGAAACACTATTTTTAGCTTAAGTATTTATTAGAAGTTTTTGCTTTACTAGTTTAATAGTGAGTATTTTTAGCGTGGTGGGCGAAATTGAACCATGATTGTTATAGATTTTTTTAGGATTTTTTTGATAGCCCCAATAATCGTCAATAATTATCAATATTATTTAAACAAATACCTGCTTTTTCTGTATCGATTTACATGTACGAAGCCCGAATAGCCCCACGTCTTGTATCTCAACCAATCTGCAAACCTAGCAAAATCGAAACCTGTTAAAAATTTGTCAATAACCATCAAATAAAACAAAATAAGAAATACGTATCACCAATAACATCACGCATCCAAATGTTACAATAAATGCGCTGCGAATGCACTTGTTTCTTTCTAAGTTTGAAATAGCAAACGATCATGCTTTCCACCTGATGGTAAGTGGTCTCTGCCACCCTTGGGCATCTATAAATAACTTAATATATGTAGAACGATGCTACTTTGAAAGACCGAGATGGTTGCATCTTGTAAATATTAGCGGCAACCACATTCTTCCACTGAAACGCACTTCTTCATATTACAAATAGACTTACAGGTCGTTCCTCCTCAATCTTACTATACACGTTTCATGTTGAAAGCATGGTTTCCGAAACCTGATGGTCTACGTCAGAGAACCTACGCATTTTGTAAGACTTCATTAAATCTGTACGCAGCCTCATCTCTTCTGAATCAGACTTGCCAAAGTGAGTCAGAATAGGAAATACCCAAAACATTAACCTAACTCATGGATATCAACGCCCTTTGCAATGATGGGTAAAAACGTAAACAGTGATTGTTTTGAGGAAACATAAGTAACTTTTACTCAAGGAACGGTGATAGAACCACTGTAATTCAACGGAGGTACCACCGCCACACCTATTTCTAGTGTAAAGCAATTGTTGCGTTTCGATGTGTGAGGTGTGGTTACCGGTTCAATTTTATTTAAGGCGATTATCTTAGACCTCGAGAGCACGCGCCTATGACTGATTTCACATGTCCATGGGCTACAGTGGCTTCTTATCATAGAGTGAACTGCAAGCTCGTTTACTACTTCAAAGTAATAAAAAAGTACAGAGTAGACCCTCATATACCGTTTAAACTCCGGTACACTTCTCTTCGAGCAGAATATTCATGTCGCACCATCCGACTTGCAAGAACTTTACGCGCTGTTTTAATTACATGCACTACTGTATGTTACCCGTAACACTGATATTGTACGGAAATTCCCATTATGGGATCTTGATATCTTATTGAATTACTTGTTTTCTTTTTTTAATATTTGGGTTCTTAAATTGATTTAGGTACATTTAGAGTGCATAAATAATTAGGTATGAAAAACCTTTATTGAGATTTATTTATTTTTTTGTAGAACCTAGCAAACGAATATAAAGTGTGCCCTATTCTCGTTGGCTAGGAGTAGAAGTGTACTTATTTTACTAGTAATAGAAAATCAAAATAAATCATACGACAAATGTTGGACTAAGTTGTTTGAACGCGAAAGTCAACGCTTTGTGTATCTATTGTGCAACCCCATTAAACATAATAGGTTTAATACCGACTCACATATCACCAACAATATCTATACTAAATAATTATATTATCTACAATAAGTCGTCGTCATCAACCCACTATTGTCCCACTGCTGGGCGCTTGTCTCAGAATGAGAGAGTTTATCTACAATAAGTAGACACAATGTATTTTATAATTACTTTCGTTTATTTACAATTTACTACTCCAAGAAATGGTTAACAAACATACAGAAACACACATGAATTATCTTATTACACACATGTATATATATTTATCTTTAAATATATATACAGGAGTATAGTATATATACCTACCTAGAATAATGTCTGTTGTCTATGATAAAATGTTATATATCGTATTACATTTACAAAAATAATCTACTAATCTGTATTAAGTTCGTGTAACTTAACAAAGTACTGTATACGGCTGTTGTCCTGTTGTTGCGGCAACAGATAAATGATTAGTAGTAATTAGTTACTGTCACTCGCAATTAGGTAGAATTACTTTTAGCATTTTAATTATTTTTTCTGTCTTCGTGTAAAGTGCAGAAAATATTTGTGGGCGTTGTAATGTAGTGTATAAATAACATACTTATATTATAAAGGCGAAAGTTTGTGAGTGTGTATGTTTGTTACTTCTTCACATTTAAACGGCTGGAGCAATTTTCATAAAATTTGGTAGGGTGTTTGCTGACACTCTGGATTACTATATAGGCTACTTTTTACTGGAAAAATATCTTACACCCACGGGACAATCGATACATCTTTTTTTTAACGCAGGCAAAGCTTTGGGGTTCACCTAGTTTGTCATAATGGTTTTTTATTGAAAACAAAGAAGAATTTGTACTTTTATTTTAAAAAATACATAATCGCGTTTCTTTTTATTCTTTTGTGCAAAAGTATTGCAATTTCTAACTAATTTTATTATAATAAACTTGTCTTACATATAAGATTATATTTATCAATACATTTAAATGTCCTGATTTTCACCAACACAATTATGGAGACTACAACTGTAGAAGTTTTCCTTAATAAACACCTGCTCTATTAAAGTTTAATTGCGCTTTGTACATACCATATCGTGAATTACATTTCAGTTTTCAATTTTCCTCGTTCTGGTTAATTATTTGAATTGAATGTTATTTCAAGAATCATATTTATACTGTGTTTCGGTGTATGTGTTTAATATTTCTGTGCTTTCATGTCAAGTCATGCATCCATCAGTCTCTTGAAGTCCACTGCTAACAGGTTTCTTCAATCATCACCGACTCTATTATGTTTGTAAAGATGATGCTACTCAGGAACACGCTGTTACCTATCTTTCCCGGATTCCCTTAATCTTCCCTTTTGCGATATCCATGGGAAGAGTGGGAGTGAGTTATTCAAAACCACGTGGCAATTTTATTAAGTTCAAATACTTTTAAGCAATTTTACTTAGTAAAACTGATGAAAAAATGGCATGCAGGCTAAGTGAAGTCTATTCGGAGCCTAACCGAAGAATATTTTGCACAGGAGGTCCTTATTTGACGTAGAGGGAATAAGGTAGAGAGCACTATGGAATTTTAGGATTATTTTCCTGCTAACGTTAAATAAAAGCTCAAAGCGGCCTGCAATAACTGACATGCCTTGTCCTATTTTAAGCCACCATCATCATCGCCCTTATATTTCCAGGGATTAGAATAGCGCCTGTAATAAGACGCGGCTAAAACAGGGGCTTTCGGAGCAGCGGGTGGCGAGAGTGGGAGCTGGACCCGGGAATGACGACGGTATGTGTCACATACCCTCGTAAACCCCCAGACTATGCGGTGCCCAGCCGCTTACCCGAAAGAAGCTTGATGGGGCAACGCGCTCGGAAGACTCCAATAGCGTTCCTCTGGAGAACCCGAAGTCGTCTTCGTAACGACGAAGACAACTCGATTAAATGCAGTACACAGAATATGCTGAAACTTATACATTTCTTGTTAATTTGTAGCATAAATAAATTAACTACAATTTCTGTAAGCTACAAAAATAAAAATGTATTTAAAAGATAAAATCCTTCATTACATTGCATTTTATACGGAATATCTCAGCTAAGGGACGGTTAGGGATCTCTTTGACAGCACCCTCGCTTAATAGAGAAAACTTTCAAAATAATTATAATGTGTTGCAGTGGAGCGGGATCGACGTGAGAAGTGCACTTCAGAATAATGACGCGGATGCTAGGGTTGCCACTTTCGTTTATCATAATACCGGTTTGACGCGCAAAGGGTCCCGGGTTCGATTCCCGGTCAGACAGATATCTGAATGATGAGTTTAGATTCATGATCTGGGTCTGGGCGTGTTTGTGTATTCGTCTGTGTATCCATGGCAGCCACGACACAGGAGAAAATCCTAGTGTGGGCTATGAGTGTAGATGAACTAATGCCCTAAGATAACATGGTATTTTATTATTTTAGACCTCACCTTAAAAAGAAGGCCATGCCCAGCAATGGGACAATAAAAACTTGACGATGGCGGTGTTTTCAGCTCTTCAAGTAAGGTGCAAAAAGAGTTCTCCTAGACTCCACTGATGTTGCACTATAAGCGACGGCGACCACTTATCCTCAGGTGGCCCTCCTTATTGCTATAAAAAAACAATTTTCTTCAAGTGGTAATGCTCTAGTGATCAGACAAGGCTTCTTAAACACGAAGTCCAAGATCGAATCTCTGGCGCACCAATGAGTTTTTAGGTCTCAAGGGTATTGAAAGTTTACAAATTCGTTCTAGCTCGGGATGGACCTAACTCCTAACTCTACTAGGAGACTCGTGACCAGGAGAAAAACAATAATACCCTATGGTTTTGTTATGTGGTACCGTGGCCATTCATCACTTGTATTATTATATGTTACTGTCCAGAAATGTGGAAGTTTTTTATATTATACTAGTTAACCCGGCGAACTTCTTTCCACCCAAAAATCAAAAATCTTTAATTATCAGTGTTCTTCTTCTATATTATACTCGTACATGTATCATACATAAAAACCTTCCTATCGAATCTCTCTATCCACTCAAAAAAACTGCATTAAAATCCGTAGCGGAGTTTTAAAGATCTAAGCATACATAGGGACAGACAGCGCGGAGCGACTTTGATTTATACTACGTAGTGATTTAATTATACTATAAAAAAATATATATAAAAATAAAAGGGTTATTTGCCACCCCTAATCCAGCCTGGAGCTAGGGCCGTTATTAGAAAATGTAGGGCTCGCTTCTTGAACACCCTTAGCAGTTAGTGTTTGCTTCATGGGGGATAACGCGATGCCTACGACTTTGAGAGCTAAATTCGCTTTGTTCTGCAGTTTTAAGGTAGTTAACTTACTCCAAAAAATTAAGTCACAAAAATCGTGCTTTTTCAAAAATGTATTTGTTGATGATTTTGGTACATAAAATTTCGATATCGTTAATTAAATTGTCCATCAATTCGCACTTGGCCACCGCGGTTGAATATGGCCTAAAACTTTCTCATTCTGAGAGAAGACCCGTGCCCAGCAGTGGGACAATAATGGGTTGACGACAATAAAACTGATATCATAGTCATACAGAAACTGACATTCTAAAAATGTTAAAATAATTTTCATACGATAGTCTATGGGCCACGAAGTAATCAATATTCGCAGTAAGCGTCAGTCTTAAACGTATTTCAATAAATTTGGCTGCAATTTGCAGTAAAATTTCATCGCTTTATAACATAGGACACAACGGACAAGGTTATGAAATTTCTCTGCAAATTCATCGCACTAACGTTCACTCAATTCGTTCAAGGCTGACACTTGTACCGCCAAGCGAATGCTTCATGCCCTTCAGGGGAATGTATAAGCCTTACAGCAAACGTTAGACTATGTTTTAAAATGTGATTTGTAACACCATATTGTAAACCAACAGTGAACAATAAATTATTATTATTATTATTATTATATCATCAAATGACAAAGGCTAAAAAAGCGACAAACACAGTACGCGAGCTTTTTCGCCCTAGTTATTGGTGACATCTCATGATTCATCGGGATCAACTTAACGAGATATCCTCGTCATATTTAGATTTGTTTGATCCTCTTGTATGAAAATTTAAATATATTATAATTTAGTACTTTTAATTATTAGTTTGTTCAATATTTGTCTCTTCTTCTATAAGTAGAGCCGTAAACAAGATATAATCCCGTCATGCTTACCTAAAGTTAAGATAAAAATCCTTCCTCAGCATGCAACTTTAGTACATATACGACGCGTTTAAAAAGTGGTACAAAGTAACGACCATATAGCCGGTAACGCTATCCTCGTCGCTTAGATAACGAGCCACACGCGATTAAAGTGTATTTTAATTGATGGTGGCTGATGCATACATCTCTTGAAGCCTTGCCTTGATCGCCTCGTGTGAGTTTGTTGAATTGTGACATTACGTCCTCATATATTTGGTCACAGTGGATAATAACATTTCTTTATCAGGATCTAGGTTATATAAACACATTAATACACAGAGCGCAGTTGGTCTACTCTATATATACCTAGATGTAGAATGTTTCTCTAATCAGTAAGGTATTTTGTAATTAAAGCAGTAAATGTAATGATCCATGCCTTTATTCTTATAATAACATTATAAATCCACTTGCAACATGTAACTTTAGTATAGGTATATACGTTGCGATTACAAAGTAGTACAAAGTAACGACCATAACCGGTAACGCTATCCTTTGTCGTTTAGGTAACGTGTCATACGCGACAAAAGCGTAATTTTAATTGATAGTGGCTGATACGTACGTAGTGAAGTGACGTAATGTCACTTAAAGTTTGTTCTATTAAAACGTTGCGGCATAGTAAATGTATCTATTAGTTATGATAGAAAATACCACTTATTTACCAGAATCTAGGTAAATACGCTTACGTACGCATACATACAGAATACCGTAAAAGCATAATTATTAATAAAGAGTAAAAAGTGAGTTAGAGTTCAAGGTAGTAAGATTTTATGAGATTTTTGAAAGAGTATAAAGATTGTGCTTTTCGAATAGATACAGGAAGGGAATTCATGTCTATATTTTTCACGCACAATTATGCTTGTTGCAAAAATACTGTTAATATTTAAAATATCGTCATTTGTGGATATGCCGGTCAAACTACACAGGTGGTAGAACCAGTGTAGTTGCCGGTACACTTTTATATGAGGCGACCATCTTAGTCCTCGGGAGTAGCAACACATCTGTGATTGACTTCAGATAGAACTCATGTTCTGTATGAAGTTGATTACAGATGTCCATGGGCGGCAGTGACCACTTACCATCAGGTGGACTGCATGCTCGTTTGCCACTTCAGTGAAATAAAAAAAAAATACAATTTCATTTTTAAATTTATTAAATTTTTCTTTATAAACATTTTGTATCAGAAGTGTAAGAAATAAACCTGCAAATATTTAAATTGTGTTCTCAAAGTCGTCGATATCTCAGGATAACTAATTACTTAACAAAATATTGAACGCTAAAATTAGGGGACAAGTATTTTGCTAATCATCTTAATTCTCCATATTAATCGCGAGTAGGTCCATCAAAATTATTATTTTACTATTCTTACAGTATTAAAATGAACGTTAACGATCCTTAAAGTGTTAAAACAAAGTTGACATGATATTTTATTTAATACAGCACTTTACTACCGACACAAAGTAACAGAGATTATGGTTCTTGTTTAACAAAGTAATGATCGTAAGCCGCGAAGGATAAATAAGTTACAAGAATATCAATAGATAATGAGGTCCCAACATTCATCGTTGGTCACCATACTATACTATATAGATTGGTTATATAGTATTGACAGACAGCATTCATAATAAAACATGTTACATACTAAAAGGTATGAATTCTGCGATAATATTTGTCTAAAATCTGAAACTTCCTCACCTACCCAGCACACACAATGCTTTATGTGCTTTGTGCTACGTATCATGTACCTCATATAAAGTCGGGAATGTTATCCTATCTTAACCAGATCCGAATTATCCAACAGGTAATAAGTTTATTAAATATATAAATTATTTATTAGATTAAAGTAGTACACGGACGTGCAATCTACCTGATGGTGAGTGCCGCCCATGAACATTTGTAAGCTACTGCATACAGAACAGAATTCTATCTTAAGTCAATCACAGACGCGTTGCCATTCCGAGGACTAAGATCCTCGCCTCATATAAATGTGAGCCGGAAACGACACCCTTTCACCGAAACGCAACAATTCTTTAAGCTAGAAATACGTGTGGCGGTGGTAACTCACCGGTTACCATGTACCGGAATCATACTTTCTCTCGTCAACCCATTATTGTCTCACTGCTGGGCACGGGTCTTCTGTCTGAATGAGAATGTTTAGGCCTTAGTCCACCGCGCTGGCCAAGTGCGTATTGGTGGACTTCACACACCTCCGAGAACTTTTTTTAAAGAACGTTCAGGTGTGTAGGTTTATCATATTTTCTACCACCTTGCTAAGTGTAAATGTTGTTACTGCATTGCATCAGCTAACGATGTGGAAAGTAAAGTAACAGCTTAGTATGAGAGCTTTAAGCCACTTTTGTACTCTGTTTACTGTTTTAAGGTTTAGCCTTGTTAATAGCCTGTTGTCTCGTGTGGTGTCACCATACCGTTCAGATAAGCATAGTGCTCCAGGTTTGATTCCCGGAGAGAGTTGTAGGTATATAGTTAATTATTGAAATTATCCTTTGTACTTATACCTAATACACTGAGTACTAGTGTAAGTTATGAGTATAAAGTTAATTGTTTTTTCTTTATTATATGTAAGTAGCAAACGATCCTTCGGTCCTTGTAAAGGTAAGTGACCACTGTCGTCCATTTTTATCTGAAAGAACTTATCTTATGTATGTAGCCAAACTCAGGTAAGACTCCGGCTTCATCAGTCCATGGACAGCAGAGATCATTTACTAAGCGGATCATAATTATGTCACTGTACTATTGAAAATTACATGTGATTGTACTATTGAACATTACATGTGACATTGTACTATTAAAAAAAGGATCTATAAAAATGGTAACAAGTAAAAGGACACAACAAAATAGTTTGATTCCATTTAAATGTTTATTTACAAACGATTCACGAATAGTTATTTCACACGTTCTGAATTCTATTTCCGATCGTAGCACAAAAATAATTTGAACGATAAACGAAATAAAAATCACAGCACACTGCTGAGCCTGTCGCGTTGCTTCTATTAACCAGGGTTGTCACAAATACAATAAAACATATAAAAACGGCTCAAAACCGTTTATCAACCTTTTAACGTCCGCATAGGTACACGTTCTGGACATTTTTTTTTGTTCACGAGGGGGAAAACTTCAAAAGGTTCCGACGCCGTTGAAGCGATGAAGGATTATGTGGGATTGTTATCGCACTAAAACTCCCCCTGGTGGCCGTCCTTAGCGCTACAAGGAGGACTCCGGGTTCTCCAAAGGAACGCAACCGGAGTACTCCGAACGCGTTGCATCAGGCTCCTCCCAGGTGAGAGACTGCACCGCACCATCTGGTCTTTACGACGGTATGCGGCCACGCATACCGCCGTCCTTTCCCTTCGCCGTTCAAGACGTATCACCAATATACATATTTTTGGCGTGTAGTTCTTACGTGGGTAGAATAATATGCATGAACTCTGACTTACTTATTCTCTTATGTAATGTAATATTCGTATATGGACTTGGGCAAAGGCTTCCAGGGTCATCTATACCACATACCATCACGCGGATAGCATGGTTATTTAACACGTCAGTTTTAATGGTTCCTGTCTAAGTCCCTAGATTCAATTCTCAGGCAAAAATATAAAGGCAAAAATATTATTTGTTATGAGTGAAGTCAAGGAACCAAGAGTGGAAAAATTACATCACTGAGCCTTATAACTTTATAGCTCCCATTCGGAATAATTAAGCATGGTTTTAAATTAAGTAGTATAAAAGCAGGTCTTTAAAAACGTGTTTTACGCACAACAAACATATTAGACCTGTCCACATCGTATTCAAAAGATAGGGTTACCAGTAATAAAACAATGTACAGAATATATTAGTGAACGAATAGTCGCATTCGCATCCACGAAATTTCGCATGCATTTGGATTAGCAAGAATTTTTATGAATGTTTTGCATATACTGAATAGCTTCGCTTTTCAAAAAAGAAGATCGCCAAGTCTATCCAAATTGAAATCGAACTGCACCTTTTTTCATATAAATAAAAGGTCACCAAATCTAAATCCTCCCGTTCTGTAGTTCCGGGATCAGAATAGGACTACGGCATCCCCCGGCCTGTCGTAAAAGGCGACTAAAAGGGGCTTCAGGGGTTGCAAACGGCTAGAGTGGGAGGTCGAACCGTTGGGTCAGGCAATCCTGGGACGGCGGTATGTGTGGTCGCATACCATCGTAAAGACTAAACGGAGCGGTGGGCCCAGCCGCCCATCTGGGAGGAGCCCGATGGGGCAACGCGCTCGGAGGATTCCGGTTGAAGTCGTTTCGAGATCCCGGAGTCCTCCTTTTAGCGCCGAGGACGGCCACCGGGGGGGTTTTAGTGCGGTAAAAATCCCACATAACCCTGCGTCGCTCCCACGGCGTCGGGTACCTTTTGAAGGTTTCCCCCTCGAGAACAAAAAAATAAAAATCTAAATCCTCCGGCCCCTTACACCAAAAACGGAATAAAACCAACATTTGCATTCCCATTCGCGAATATCTGTAAGGGATATTTGCATACGTATTCGCATTCGCAAATGTTCAAATAATAACATTTATTACATCACTAGAATATATATCAAGGGTCTACTAATAAAGGTGGCAAAGTCCCGTATACCTGTAATAGACTTTGCCACCTACGCCTCAACATAAACCTGAAACTATCCAAAGAATAAAAGATCCTTATCTAGTGTATGAAAGATAATACCAACGGAATCTCATTTTATGACTAAACTTATTTGTATACCGACTTAAGCTCTTGTATCACAAAAGACTAATCAAGCGTAAAGACAAATTTCCATAAAAAACAATCTTGTAGTATGATTTATATGTATCCGTATTCAGAAAAATAAACAAAAAACAAATACTGTGATTAATAATCTATTTAATTATAATTTTAAATATTCGAACTAACGTGTGAAGATGCTACTTATTTCCGTTATAATAAATACAAAATATGTGAACAAACAAACAAGATTTTTAATCTTTTGATATGAGACATTAAAAGTTCTAATACAAAGTCAATGGTCTCATTTACAATCTGTATATCGCACCTTTATTCATAAAAGGAATTAACACCAAATTTACGTTTTGCAATTTTATACCATAAAGCGAACGAACTAAAATTGAAGTTATTTCTTTTTATGAATAATGGTGCGTATATAAAAGGGGAAACTGCCTTAAATACTAACATATCAACGCTCAGCCGAAACGAATGTAATGAAACTTGAACTTTGTTACGAGAGGCCCTTTTATGACGTAAGTGGAAGGGATTTTTGGAAATTGGCCCCTTAAGTGAGTGAAAAACGGGGGCAAAGTTGATTTCTTAGTCCAATCTACTTCTAATTTCGGTTAAACATTCTTTAACAGAATTGATTGAATACATGCTTCGTATTTTATTGAAACATGGGTTCTATCTAATGTTAGTCACAGGTGCGTCATTACTCCCGAGGACTAGCATGGTTGCCTCATTTAAGTGTGCCGGCAACCACACCGAAATCAAAACGCAAATAATGTCGCACGCTAGAAATAAGTGTGGTGGTACCTCCCCGGTTAAAATACACTGGTCTTCCACCATATAATTACCATCTGACATAGGAAACGAGCATACGTTTTCTACTCCAGTGTAATAGAAAAAATGTTGTTGGCAACCCTAACAGTCCGAGCAGTTTGCCGTTGCATTCAATTTCGACGAGAATAACGTAAACAGAGTCGCGTGTCCGCTTGCAGCCTCCGCGCATTATAAAACTCAACAGCTGTTTTCATATTACTTAAAGACTACAAAAGAGCATGTAATGCAAATAATATTACGAGTCTTCTCAAGTTTATTTCATACAGATGTACTAAAAGTGGGAAAAGGAGCACAGGAAGCCCCAACTCTGAGACCAATAGAGCTGAAGAAGACAGCGAGAAACCTTTATATTCCAAAGGCATAGGATCGATTGTCATCACTTAGAGGAGACCTGTGTCCAGTAATGGACCTTGAAAGGCTGACGGATAGTACATAAGTGGCAAAGGCGATATACCATCTAATGGACTGCATGCTCGTTTGCTACGTCAATATAATATACAAGGACCATCTTATTCATCTAGAATAGCAGCGCATCTTTCATCGACCTCAGATCCCTATTCTATGTGAAGTTACGAATGTCTATCGAAGGCACTAATCACTTGTCATCAGGCTGCATGCTTGTTTCCTACTTCAGTGTAATAAAAAGTTGCTGGCAACCCTAGCATTCCGAGCGGTGCGCCGCTGCATTCAATTTCGACAAGAATAACGTAAACAGAGTCGCGTGTATGCTTGCAGCCTCCGCGCATTATAAAACTCATCAGCTGTTTTCATATTACTTGAATATGACTACAAAAAAGCATGTAACACAAACAATATTACGAGTCTTCTCAAGTTTATTTCATACAGACGTAATAAAAGTGGCAAAAGGAGCACAGTAAGCCCCCCAACTAAGAGACCAATGGATCAGAAGAAGACAACGAGAAACCTTTATATTCCGAAGGCATAGGACCGATTGACGTCACTTAGAGGAGACCATAGGATAGTACATAAGTGGCGAATGTGACATAGCATCATTCAGTGTAATAAAATGTTGCTGGCAACCCTAGCATTCCGAACGGTGCGCCGCTGCATTCAATTTCAACGAGAATAACGTCAACAGAGTCGCGTGTCTGCTTGCAGCCTCCGCGCATTATAAAACTCAACAGCTGTTTTCATATTACTTAAAGACTACAAAAGAGCATGTAATGCAAATAATATTACGAGCCTTCTCGTGTTTATTTCATACAGTTGTAATAAAAGTAGGAAAAGGAGCACAGGAAGGCCCCAACTCTGAGACCAATAGAGCTGAAGATGACAGCGAGAAACCTTTATATTCCAAAGGCATATGACCGATTGTCATCACTTAGAGGAGACCTGTGTCCAGTAATGGACCTTGAAAGGCTGACGGATAGTACATAAGTGGCAAAGGCGACATGCCATCTAGTGGACTGCATGCTCGTTTGCTACGTCAATATAATATACAAGGACCATCTTATTCATCGAGAATAGCATCGCATCTTTCATCGAATTCAGATAAAATCCCTATTCTATGTGAAGTTACGAATGTCTATCGATGGCACTAATCACTTGTCATCAAGCTGCATGCTCGTTTGCTACTTCAGTGTAATAAAATGTTGCTGGCAACCCTAGCATTCCGAGCGGTGCGCCGCTGCATTCAATTTCAACGAGAATAACGTAAACAGAGTCGCGTGTCTGCTTGCAGCCTCCGCGCATTATAAAACTCAACAGCTGTTTTCATATTACTTGAATATGACTACAAAAGAGCATGTAATGCAAACAATATTACGAGTCTTCTCAATTTTACTTCATACAGATGTAATAAAAGTGACAAAAGGAGCACAGGAAGCCCCCCAACTAAGAGACCAATGGATCAGAAGAAGACAACGAGAAACCTTTATATTCCGAAGGCATAGGACCGATTGACGTCACTTAGAGGAGACCATAGGATAGTACATAAGTGGCGAATGTGACATAGCATCATTCAGTGTAATAAAATGTTGCTGGCAACCCTAACATTTCGAGCGGTGCGCCGCTGCATTCAATTTCAACGAGAATAATGTAAACAGAGTCGCGTGTCTGCTTGCAGCCTCCGCGCATTATAAAACTCAACAGCTGTTTTCATATTACTTGAATATGACTACAAAAGAGCATGTATTCTTGCAAACTTCCAATTTTAGTGGAGTTTTCTTCTAGGTGAGCTTAGAATGCAAATAATATTACGAGTCTTTTCACGTTTATTTGATACAGAAACTTTTAGGAAACAAACCCAATGTTGAAAATTTGTTTTCTTTGCTATTTGCGGGGATGCATAAGTATCGTATGCATAGTGCATGTAGAGATTTCTTTCTTATAGTATTTTGATTATGAATCATAAGTTGCAATAGATTTAAGTCAAAATCAAAAAAATCAAAATATTTTATTTCCTTAACAAATATTGTTGTTATTTACAAATTAGTGGTATGGAGACGCCTAGTAAACTAAATGTTTGTATCAGGCTGCTCCGCTCTTCCGTAACTACATATTATTAGATAAAGAAATAAAAAAGAAAAAAAAATTATACAAACTAATAGCGAATATTATTACAAATGTGTTTGCGTGTATACTATGATTTATGTGTGCGTGCATGTGTGTGTGTGTATGGGTGTGTGTGTGCGTGTGTGAGTGTGTGTGTGTGCGTGTGTGTGTGTGTGTGTGTGTAGAAAACGTGCACATGCATCCCTGCATGTGTAGGGGAGTATGTGTAAGATTTATATAGTGCGTTGTAAAAGGGACTCAGTGTCATCGTAAGACAATGAGATTATCCAGTTATAAACAGTTTGTCGACATTCCCAATTGGAACGCTTGTAGATATTAAGTTTCTTATTAATAACGTTGTACAAATGTGTAGATTGTGCTAGGAAGTGACGTTGTGCAAATTTAGTTTTAAACAATTTGGATTTAAATATGTTATCTCTCCTCCTACCAATTGCTAAATCATCAGCTTGCAAATTTTTATGCGTCCGTAATATTGATTTTAAAATATACAATTTTCTCACAGTTAATAATTGGCTAATTTTGTATAGTTCATTGGTAGGGAATCTAAAAGGTTTTAAGTAAATGATTTTGAGTAAACAGCGTTGCGCCCTTTCCACCTTTAAAATTTTAGATTTAGAAGCCCCACCCCATATTGGGATACAATAATTTAGTATAGATTGCGCCAAAGCGAGGTATATTTGTTTTAGAAGGTTTGGAGTAGCTATGTGACGAAGTGTTTGAAAAATCCAAGTAAGTTTACGAATTCTATTACTAATAAATTCTATTTGGGTGTGCCAGGTTAGTCTTTGATCGAGGTAGACTCCTAGATATTTAGTAGACGATACTCTTTCAAGAGTTTCACAATTACAATTGGTGTATTCATTTAAAATGCAATAGTGTATTTTCAGTTGATAATCACTGTTTGGCTGGGTTTTATTATTTATAGAGAAGCAGGTGTATTTTGTCTTAGATGTGTTAAGTGTAAGTAGATTTGCCTCCAACCATTTTGCTACGTTTGACAGTCCCTTATTAGCAAGTTTAAATACAGAGTTCCACGAGGTACCTGAGAAAATTAGGGCGGTATCATCGGCATATGAAATTATCTTTCCTCCATCAATACCTAGATCGGTGAGTTCATTAATGTATATTAAAAATAGGGTAGGGCCCAATAAACTACCCTGAGGTACCCCAAATAACACTTCTGTGTCCTCACTTATGTAATTGTCTATTTTAACTCTTTGTCTACGTCCATGTAAATAACTTTCAAATAATTTAAGTGGAGTACCGCGAATACCGATGTTTTCAAGCTTTTGCACAAGAATAGTAGGCGAAACTGTATCAAAGGCTTTCGTAAGATCGAGGTAGGTAGTTAGGCATTTTTTTCCTTGATCGAGGTGCGCAGAAATAGTTGAAGTGAGATTTAGGACCGCGTCTTCCGTTGACATACCTTTTCTAAAACCAAATTGACTGTTAGATAAAATTTTAAATTTTGTGAGATAGCTTGTAAGACGAGTGTGTATTAATTTTTCTATAATTTTTGAAATAGTCGAAATAACAGATATTGGCCTATAGTTGTTGATGTCATCTTTCTTGCCCAATTTGTGAACTGGGGTAACAATTGAACGTTTAAGTAAAGTGGGAAATACTCCTTTATCAAAACACAAGTTTGATAAGTGACATATTATTGGTATAAGAATATTTTTGGCTAATTTAACAAATTTAGTAGGTATATTATCCCATCCCGGTGCACTATCAGTTTTTAGAATTTAAGGAAAGTTTATTACTTTTAATCATATTCAATTCAACTATATCTATTGACTTTCCTCTCCTTATGACTTTTGCTATTGGTAATGTAACGTTTCACTTTACTTTATTTAAATCTTATACTTTATACAAATTTTAAAATACCTACCTATCCTTTAGCTCATCCTCTCTTTGACTTTTGACAGTCTAAAACTGGATTGTGTAAAAAAATGCTGTTTAGAAATTAGACCCGCCTTATATGGTTTAATTATACGTTTTTTCATATTATTTATTTTTATTTTAGGTACCACAAAATGTACGATCCTAATTATATTATCATATCAGATTCAATCTGACCAACACGGTCTGAGAGATGAATTAATAAAAAACGATTGTTAAATGTCTTGTTTGGCCCCAATTAACATAAATTCGTTACTGTACTACCTGATGATAATTGACATTAAACCCATCGCTATCCCAAAGGAATAAATTGAAATGCTGCGTAGATATATTCCTCTCTTGCCACACCAATTGAGCCAAAACACAGCAGTGATTATTACGAATAGGTGGATCGGTAGTCCAACCTGGGTAGAGCCACAAGGGTTCTGCCATCTTCATACTAATTTGCATTTTGATACGCGTACAAAAAAAATGTGGTGTCGTGAAAAAGCGTGGGGTGCTTTTTAAGATATTATCGAAATGATAATCACTCTACTCATATCTATCAATAAATATCTATAACCATTGACACCATGCACCCCACGCTTTTTTTTAAATAAAATATTTTTTTTTATTCACACTATTATTAAATTATATTCTTTGAAATTTTTAACACTATTTTCTTAATTTAAATTCATTTAAATTTATTTTTTATTTTTTAGTTCGGTTTTCTATAAAAAGCGTGTTTTTTAGTTTTTTTTAACTATTATTTATTTACGGTTTTACTATCATAGTTTCTTAGTTCCTTTCTAGCAAAATCTTCTCCAAGCCTGTCTTAAGGAACTTCGTTCCAAAAAATGCAAATTATAGCGTCAGTGGAAAGGAAATAATGTTAAAGCGCCAAAATAGCATTTGAGGGCACTTGTTTGAAGTTTGAAGTTCTTTTTTACAGAATAAAAATCATGTCCCCTTTATTTTTGGCGGGATCTTCTTGTTGGGAGTTCATACTACTCAACATGATCCCACCAAAAAAAAGAAATTTTCAAGGTAGTAGGATGAGTATGGTTTGACCGCGGAGGTGCCACCGTTAGATCTATTAGTGCAAATCAGTTCTTGCGCTTTTGTGTGATTGCCGTCTAGTTTCATATTAAGAGATTGTCGTAGTTCTCCCTAGAACGATAGCAACGTAACCATGATTGAGTTTAAATGCAACTCTTATTCTATATGAAATAACTTGTAATTAATATTAGATGTCTATGAGCGGTAGTGATCTCTTACTGCACGACAAACTCCTTGGTTACTTCAATCGTATAAACTACAGGAATTGTAGATTTTGACGAAGAGTCGAAACGTTACTACACAGATATAATA